>JAJEJO010000311.1:165310-274570 GCA_020662805.1 Glaucomys volans | reverse complement strand
AGAGGTTCCCCTTTCCTCATTCTTTGCTTAGCTAAGTTGAACCTGGGAGGCTGTGTTTAGAGCAGATTTCCAGAACTGAACCCAACCCAAATGTCTACAAGGGGGTCCCAGAGATCTGTAGTTAGAGAAGGTATCCCATAATGCTAACGCTGTGATCCGCAGACCAACCTCTAGGAAGTGGGCCATGCGCATCCCAAGGAATCGGGGTGTCCCCTCCTGGGTGTTAAGATAATAAGGCCTGAGGAGTCTTGAAAGATTGCCATCAGTTGGTTGAATGTCACCTCAGCCATTACCATCCAAGTCCAGCAGAGCCAGAGCGAGATTCAGGAGCTGCAGTTTCCATTGTTTGAGTTTGTTGCTTTTTGCCAACAGCCTGGCTCCTCCTCCAGAGGCCCGGAGAGGACTGGCCCCGTGCCAGTCTCCAGAGTGTCCTGTTGTGGATTTCCAAACCCAGCCAATGGCACTGGCCCTCATTAAACCATTCACACTAGTCAGCTTGGCTTTTGACTGATTCCTGTATTTCAAAATCAGAAATCAGCTGAACGTCGCTCTCCACCCTGCAGTCGGCACTGGGAGGCTCTGGGCTTGGGACCTGCAGCCTTGCCCAGCGCCCACGCATGTGAAGTCGGGGTAGAAAAGAGAGCTTACTCTTCCTTCCCGCTGCTGTTCTCAGGCGGGCCTTCGAGGGCTGCAGGAGCCCCCAGCCCACACGCCCACTCCCCTCTTCGAAGTGATGCTCTTAAAAGCCATTTCCACCCCCTTTGCTTCTTCCATAAGAACGACAGGGGCCAGCAATGTAGAAACTGGCTTCATGCTTTCATACTGTCAGAGAATCGCATTTTTCCAAAATAGCCTAAGGAGGCAATAGCACCCCTGTGAGAGGGTAAGGCCCAGAGATGTTAAATGCTTTGCCCAAAGTCACACAGCTGGTAGTGGAGGGGGAATTCAGAATCTACGGATCCACGCAAGTATGTCCTTAACCCAAGATGCTTGGAATTCAAGGGAAATGCTCTTGTTTTGGAAATTGGCAACACTAAGGAACCATGTGCCAGGGGTTAGAATACAGCCCTGTGTTTACCCAGGCCTGGGCACAGAGCCAGGTGGATACCCACACAAGAGGGACCTGGCACACCCAGAAGCCACCCTCCATCGGGGCCCTGGGGAGCCCATTCACCCGCCCTTCCCTCCAGTCCCTCCCTTGTGAGCCAGTCGGAACCTGGGGAGGGGAGAAGCGAGGAGGACACCCCACCCAGGGGCTTCCAGGGTGCCCATGTGACTCAAGGAAACTCGAGGAAGGTGGCAGCTTGTGACCAGGCAAGAAGAGAATATGGGCCTCAAAACTCCATCCGGGGATTCCCAGGCCCATTTTCTGGGTGCACTGTTGTGGGGTGAATTTGAGTTTAGTCACTGGGCCCTTGGTCATTCAGTTCGTCTTGGACCCTCTCAAAGGGCTGCTCAAGAAT
The DNA here is from genome assembly GCA_020662805.1 of Glaucomys volans. Classification (NCBI taxonomy): domain Eukaryota; kingdom Metazoa; phylum Chordata; class Mammalia; order Rodentia; family Sciuridae; genus Glaucomys; species Glaucomys volans. The sequence goes on along the minus strand of JAJEJO010000311.1, from coordinate 273,107 downwards.
CCCATGTAGGTCTTGTCCCTCTTCTGGACTGTGGATTCCCGGACTCCCGCACCCCGGGGGGCAAGTCTGCGGCAGGTCCGTGGGTGGGGAATATTCACACTTGGACACATGTCGAGTCTTAGGCCAAGCAGGGTCCCCCGTGGGCATCACTAGCCTTGCACAGAGCTGACCGTGTTTGTTCAGCTGCTGCACAGGGCCAGGTCCCCAGGCTCCAGAGGCCACTGCTTGGGGCAGCTGAAGAACCAAGTGGGAACAGGAGCAGGATGCTACTCCACTGGCTTCTCTTCTAGAAACTGCAGGGAGCCCATGTGAGTAGGAGGAAGGCACAGGAGAGGGGCCTGAGTCGGCCTGGCCCTGCACAGTGCCGGTGAGACCTGGTCACACAGTCCCCAGATCTTAACAATTAGCCCAGGGGACACATTGCTCAATGCCATGTTGGGACAGCTGAAGCATCCCTTTCGACACAGCCTCAGACAGAGGCCAGAGCAGCCAGGGGGACACAGGGAGACAGCAGCCTCTCGGTCGACCTCCCATCAGTAAATGAGATGAGAACTTGTGGCTGAAACTACAGGACACGGCAGAGCGTCTCAGGAGGCCACTCACCTCTGCATGCTGACGCTACCATGAACCCTGGCAAATGGGGACACTGAGGCCAGCAGCTGCAAAGATACTGTTGTCCCCGTGCATTGGAGTCCAGACAGCACCTTTTGAGGATGGCTTACACCCCCCAGGGCTGCTTCCAGATGGCCTTCCTGCCCAGCGTCAGCTGCCTCTGTTTTCCTGGGGGCCTTGGGCTAAGGGGACAGATGACAGGATTGTGTTGTGCAATTTGTGTGGTGCTCCTGGCCTCCTTCTCTGGGGGTTGCAGTCTGCTGCTCCAGATCTCTCTCCCTCGACCAAAACAGCATGTGCTGATTTATCCATAAACACAGCAGAGGGCCCAGGAGCCCCAGGAGGTGATGATGGCACTCAGGGCAGAATTTCACAAGTGTCCCTTTTTGTTTTCAATTAGCAGAGGAGGTGGCTAGCTGCCTGCAGGAGGGCGGGAGACTGGAGGGACTGTTTTCCCTCCTCCCCAGGTTGTTTGTGAGCTCCTGGTCCTGGAGAGAAGCTACTCCATCGAGATCCGGATCCCGTTCCTCCTCAGCTGTCCTCCAGATCTAGGTCACTCCAAGGCCCCAGCGCAGCCCACACTTGGCAGGAGCCCAGCAGCACTGAGAAGTTGTCCTGGAACTGGGCAGGATCCACGTCCCTCCTGCTGAACGCAAGAGAGCCCTGTATTTACAGGCTGTTCAGAGGCGCCAATATGCTTTTGAGAGCCCTTTACTGGTGACAAGCATCAGGCTTAGCACAAGGAAATGACACATAAGGATCATGATGGGGAGAGGCCCCTCGCATCTGCAGGGAGGTTACACCACGCTCTGCCAACAAGAGTGAGATGGAGCCTGCGGCAGCCCCGCAAGACCAATGGGCACAGTCACTTTGCCTTTCTGCACGGCTCACCTGCAGAGGAAGAGAGACAGGGAGAAAGAAAGGTTGGCTGCCTTCAGAGCCAGGCATCTCCCAGTGTTGACCCACCTTCCTACGTTTGCATTTGCTAGTCACCTGGGGTGTGTCCCCTGGTCCCCTGTGTGCCTCTATCTGTGGAGTGAATGCCATGTGCTAAGCTCTCTGGCATGCACGGAGGGAAGAGCATATGGTGGCTGCATCACAGTGGCAGCTGCTTGCAGATGACAAAACCCCAGGAAGATCTGTTCTCTGCGGCCATGAAGGCCAGAAGGAGCCATCAGGCAGGGCCGGGCCTTGGGCAGCTCCCAGGCTCCTTGCCTCTCTTAGTAAAGAACGGACCATGGCCTTTCCCCTGAAGGAGGAAATTCTGATCTCTAAGAGGTTTTTCCTAGTGTGTATTCAAACTATATACTTTAACCCCAAATATCACTAACTGCTCCAGGAGGCTTTTAAAACTGTAATACAGAGAGAAGCTGAATCTTGCTTTGCCTGATTGCTTCTGGGATGAATTCCTGATACTTAACCTTCCTGTCTTTGCCAAGAGGGGTGTGAATAAGGGCCAAATCTACGATCAACCGCAAAACTCTACCTCAGGAGGAAAAGGTTTTGCAAATGCATGATATACTTTAATTGACATCCCACATTTTGGGAGTGATTCTACTAAAAAGTAACCAGTGCAATTTTCCAAAAGTCCATTAAGTCCATAGACAAGCTGGAAGTTTAGAGACCTGAGAGGAGTCTTAGTACCTGCAGCTAACCATGAGAAAGAATATAAAACATTTTGAGAGAGACCACATTCATATAACTTTTATTATAGTATGTTGTTATTATTGTTTTATTTCATGATTAGTAATTATCATTAATCTCTTACTGTGCCTAACTTTTTAAACTTTGTCATAGGTTATTATATAGAGAAAAAACAGTGAATATAGGATTCAGTTCAATCTGCAGTTCGGGACATCCACTGGGGGTCTTGGAACATATCCTTCATAGATAAGGGGAGGTGACTATGTGAAAAAATTCTAGTGATGGCACCTGCCACTCTCAGCCTCAGCCTTGAGACCTCTGACCGCACACTGTGCTCACGGGCTCCACACCCTACCTGAGGGTCACCCAGTTTTTACTTCCCTCCTCCTGGCCTGTCAGAGTGTGGAAGGTCTGGGGAGCAGGAAAAGGAGCAAACTCACCTCCGTGAGCTCCCTGCCCTGCTGAGCAACCAGAGGGTCCAAGAGAGGGGCAGATGGCAGAGGTGAGGGCAGGCATATCAGCACCACTCAGAATTCAGCCAGGGGACACAAAGATGGCCCAGGGGTTTCCCAGGAACTGTCCTTTAGCAGAAGAGTTGATAGCCTCTTAGCTGGACCCTGTAGAGACCCCTGTCCCCAGGAGGCAGCCACACACAAGTGGGTGGGATTTGGGAGATCTGTGTGGGCAGGAGATTCCATGCCCACCGGCCCACAGGAGGCTCTGGCATAACTGAGAGGCTTCACATGGCCTTGAATGTGTTAGAGGAACCGTACGATACAACACAGTGCTTCTCTGCAGCCTGTTCCAGGGCAGGACTGAATTCCATGCTGAGCCACCTGGGGGTCTAGCACCAAGGGAAGAGAGATCTCCAGGGTGAGCAATGGGGCCTCACTTGTCAGGTATTTGTAGAAGACAGGAGCAGAAATCTCTCTGCCTGGAGAGGGTGGCTTCTAATAGCACAGAGCCAGGGAATGGGAGGTTTTGCCTGCAGTGGTGGTGACCCCAGGCACCTTTGACACAGCCCATTCCAAGGAGGAAGACTGTCCTCACCAGAAGGAAATGACTCTACGGCTGTCCCCACTACAAAGCTGCTCCTCTGGCAGCTTGGCTTCTCTTCCTTAAACATGGTGTTTCCTTAATTAGACCCACAGTCCTTGGGGCTTACCAGCTCCCTGAACTTCAGAGAGCAGGTAGATGGACTGCTTGGAGATCAGCATGCAATCAGTCTAGGAGACTCAGTGCAGACTGTCCAAGCCTGGTCAGCCCCCTCTCCTGGGAGGCTAGCTGCAGTGTGAACATCTGGGCCAAGATGGCAGCAGAAATAGAGGCCCAGAGAGGAGGCTGTAGACTGTGGTCCAGGAGGAGCAGCAAAGTGGAAATTTCCTTCCCTGTTTGATCTTAGAGCCCACACCCAGGGTTCCCCATATTCCAAGACACTCCTCAGCCTGCCTCCACCTGCATCTTAGCATCTGTTGGGTCTCAGGTGGGAGATGGTGCCTTCTCCCAGGAGTGATGAGGAGGCTCATGGCTCAGCCTGGTTTCTTCCCGGCTAATCTAGAGCTTAGGCAAGAGGCTTAACACCCCTGTCTCAGTTTGCTCCAAGGGTAATCTGTGATACCAGTCACTCAACCACGCTCACAGACCACTGTGAGAATTCAATCAGGAAACTTGAGGAGTCCCTGTGAACAGGTATGGCCACATCAGGGACTCCTGGAGTGGCTCAGGGCTGTACCACCTCCGCCCAACAAATGGGATGATGCAGAATGCTATTTTACTCCAAGACTTGTGGATCCTCAAGTCCTGCCAAACCATGCCACCTGAAACAGAGGGGGGCGGGCATTTAATAACCACCAACTGTGCACTTCCTCCTCTGGAAACCTCCTTCCACACTCAGGGATCAGGCCTCCAAGAGGTGAGGAGGACAAGTCACACACGGAGTGTCTGATGCCAGTAGGCCACCCCAAGTGCTGCACCCCCCTGGTGGGTGGAAAGCACCTGTCACACAGAGCATTCAGAGACCAGCAGGCAGAGTACCTCAGACTACATGGAAAGGAGCAGAAGGAAATCTTGGTACTTGTAAGATGAACAGTCACTTCTACAGAGTGGTTGACTCTCACTCCCCAACAGTCACGTCTTAGGCATTTGCAAAAAGGCAAATCTTGCCTGTATTGTTTTGTTTTTCTCAATCATTTATTGTTTTACTACTAAGAGATGACACAATTTTTGCTGTGCTCTTTTATTATAAAAATAGGGTCCATTAAATCATTTTTTAACTTACTATATGGGTCAGGTCCCTGTTGGGAAATAGGTGTCATGTGTAAGCAGTTGACAGAAGACTCAGGAAGGAATGTGTCCTCAACATGGGCTGGATGAAGAACCTGGGAGGGGAATCACCAGGAATGTCCCAAGAAGTTGAGGGATACCAGGACAGGAGAAGCCACAATGGGAGTCAGCCTCAAGGGACACACAGCTCACAGAGAGGACAGGGCCAATTTGGAGGGGCCCATGAGAGATGCAGGGTGCACTGAGTCGGAAGCCACTCCTCCCTTGCACACTCCGTCATGGCACTGCCACCCACCATGCTGGCTGACGAAGATGGCCCCAAAGCCCTGGAACTGCTCCCACTGAGAAGGGCAGCCCATTTCCCAGTCCTGGAATCTGGGCTAGCTTCTTTGACTTGCTCTCCCCCGGGGAAACTGGGAAATACCTGGAGCAGATCTGTGGATGGCTCAGGAGAGCCTCCCAGCTTCCCCTTCTTCTCTTAGAAATAGTGATAGAGAAAGTCCCAGACCGCCCAGCCACTCTGGAGACATGGCTGTGCATTCTGAGGGGCATCCCACTGAATCCAACTCTTGGCCACCCCCATCAAGATGGAAGCATGTGACTGAAGCAATCTGAGACCCCTTGGACCAGCCCAGCTGCTAGATGGGTACCCCCCCAAGTAACCTCCACCATCTCCATAAAGATCAAGGGGCCCCATCCAAATGCCTGACTCACATAATCACGAGCTACAGTAAAATAATCATTGCTCTAAACCTCAAAATGTGGGTGTTATGATTTGGATATGAGTTGTCCCCCAAAAACCTAAGAGTGAGGCAAAGCAAGAAGGTTCAGAGAAGAAATGATTGGGTTGTGGGAGTCTTAACCCAATCAGGGTATCAATTCCCTGACAGAGACTGAGTGGTAACTGAAGTGGTGGGTGTGGCTGCAGGAGGGAATTGGGGCGCAGCTTTGGGTGTATATATTTTCTATCTGGCGAGTGGAGTCTCGCTCTCTGCTTCCTGATCACCGTGTGAGCTGCTTCCCTCTGCCACCCTCTCCCACCATGATGCTCAGCCTCAACTTGAGCCCCGAGGAATGGAGCTGGCCTTTTATGGACTGAGACCTCTGAACCCGTGAGCTCTCAAATAAACCCTTCCCCTTAAAGCTGTGTTGCTCACAGCAGCGAGAAAGCTGGCTGAAACAGTAGGAGAGTGTAGATGCAGCAACATCACAGGGACCAGAGCTCCTGCCCGCTTTCAATCACCTCCGTGGGCCCATTCCACATCCGCCAGTGGCGCCACGTCACAGGAGGTGGCAATGATACCATGTTTGTGTGGGCCCCTGGTGCTGCACCCGAGGAAAGGTAGCCTTGTCAGCACGAAGCTGCCTGGTTTCAGCAACCCGTCTCCAGCACACGCATGCTCACATGCACTCAAACACACCAGGACACGTGCGCAGGCTAATTTGATTGGGCCAAGTGATGAATGTAACTGATTTTAGTTGATTTTCAGCCAACACTGACCCTGGCTGTCACAGGTACCAGGCACTGTTTCCAGTTTGCCTGGGGCAGAGAACAGCTTCCCACTCAAGAAGGTTGCTGTAATTTGGATCATACGTGTCCCACAGGGCCTGCATGTTACAGGCTTAGTCCTCAGGGTGGTGCTATTTAAGAGGTGGTACCTTTAAGAGGTGGGGCCTGATGGGAGGCCTTTGGGACATTGGGGGTGTGCCCCTGAAAGCATTATGGGACCCCAGTCTCTTCCTCTTTCTCTTTGCAGCTTCATCACGCACTCTGGCCATGATGTGCTGTCTCACCAGACACCCAAAGCAACATGAACTAGAATCTCCAAAGCAACAGTGCCAACTGGTCATGAACTGGAGCCTCCAAAACTGTGAGACAAAATAAACCTTGTCTCTTTATAAGTTAGTTATCTCAGGTACTTTGTTACGGTGATGAAAGTTGACTAATACAGACATGTTCTGTGTTATACAAACCGCATACGGAAGACTAGAACCCTGGCTGGATCCAACAGAGTCCCAAGTGTGAGGTTTTGGCAGCAGAAATGCACTTGTCAGCCCCATTAGTGATTGAGCAGATCCAAAGGAATCCAGAGCTGGTGTGTATTCCAGCACTCTCGGGGCAGCTCCCATGGAAAGGCAGGGAAGAGCTGACCCACTTCTGCTCTGTGTGACCAATCAGGGAAACTAAGTGAATCAGCAACTGTGGTCAGCATGGGCCCCCATGCAGTGCTCAGAACTGCGTGGGGAAACGTGCCAGTGTTCCGTGTGCCACACGCACATGCTCTGTCCCCAATAGGAACTCAGGACTACACCAGGGAACCCAGCTCATCCTGGCCTCTAATACCAATCGAATATGTAGTCCCCCAGGGGAAACCCCAGAATTTGAAGTCTCCAAACAGGGCATGTGCTCCCCACCACTCTGCAGGGCCTGATGAGCCAGGAGGGTGCTCAGAACGGTGCACTGACCTTCCCAGTTCTTCCGTGTCCTCATCCTGAAAACCAGAAAGTTGACCCAGAAACCCCTATTGTACCCTCGTACCCTGGTGCTGGCTGGCTGTGATTATCACTGTGGACATGGGTCAGCACAAGAAGTCACCTTGTGAGATGTTTCACAACTGACCAGCAGCTCCACGGTCCAGAGGGTTTGCCTCAATTGGCAGGTCTTGTCAAGTGTTGAGAAGGATTCCAAGGCTGCCTAGAACAAAGCCCAGGATGAGCTACTGGCCTCTGCCAAGGAGGAAGTCATGGCAGCTCACAGGTGGACGCTGCCACCCAGGCTGATGGAAACTGGTGGTGGGAGCTGTTGTTCAGATAGACAGAAATGTTACTGAAAGAGCCCCATCACTAGAGGCAGGGCCTGCACCACACACTGGCCAGCCTCCAGGGCTGGAGAACAGCTGGCCTTTCTCAGTCACTCTGCACTGAAAGGATGAAGGGCCAAGGTGACCCTGCCTGCAACCATCCCTGAGCCTCCAGCCAGGTCAGCATGTTGCTTCCCAAGCACCCGGTCCGGGGTGACTCTGCACACATTCTGGCCTGGAAATCAAGCCCTGCTGCTGGACATGGAGATGAGGCACTGCTTCCCTTCCAGGGGCCTTGGGAGCATGTCCAGTGGCTTGTGCATCCACATGGAGTGGCACAGCCAGGCCTCCCGGTGGTCTCCGTCCTAAGTCCTCACCACCATCAGTTGTCTGGCCCTCTGAGGGTCTGGGCAGCCCATGCATGACAGAGCAGTCCTGGGAGCCAGCATTTTTTGGAGCTGCATGGGCTTTGAAGAGTAAAACATGTTCTTTTAAGACTCAACAGGGAAGGGGCCAGCAGGGTTTCCAGCCTGGAGCTGGCTTATTGCAGCCCTTGAGCTACTGATAAGGGTGATGCGGGGCAGTCTGGCCTCTCCAGCACCCCCAGAGGAAACCTGCCACTCACACTTCCAAATGCCTACCTGTCCTGTACCTGTCCTTGCCTTTCAGAGAATGTTCCACAGGTCTGTTCTCATCACAGTCCTGCCATAGGTGAGGTACCAAGCACCAGGGTGAGGACAGGAGGATCTGGGCTCTGGCCACAGGAAGCTTTAGGTCTCTACACAAATCAACAGGGAACCAGCATCACAGGGCTGCAGGCCAGGTGGACATGTGCGGGGGCTGCCCGATTGTGAGGTGATAAAGAGGAAAGTCCAGGTGCCCAGGCAGCTAGGAGAGTGGAATCAAACTGGGCTATGAGGAAAAATGGGCACTAGCCAACAGGGAAATCGAGGAAGGGCCTTCTAGGCAGAAGGAATGGCCTCTGCAACGTCACAGGGCTATGAGGTGTCGGCTGAGAGAAGCCTGGTGGCTCTGTGGCCTGGAGCAGGGACCCATGGGAAAAAGGGAGGCACAGAAGCTGGAAGGTCTCTTGCAGCTAGGACTCGGCTGGAGGAAGATGTGTTGGGTCAAAATGGATGGGACACGTCCTGGGTGTTTTCTGTCATTAGGGGGACAGAGGATATGGGAATCGGGGAGGGAAAGTCTGTAGCATCATGGGGGGCAAGCCAATGCACTGGATGCTGGGGTCCCAGGCAGGAGGCAGAGGTTGGAACAGGGCTCTAGACTCCTGGAGAGGGGTTCAGAGTCAGGCTGGAGACTGAGTAGGGTGGGAGAGCGATGGCAAGCTTGAGGCCAGGCAGTCGCCACCTCCAAGGGGTGGACTGAAGAGGTGTGGGCAGGATTCTGGAAGGAGCATTGTTATGGGAGGACAGCAGAAGGGATGCCAGGGCCCCCTCTTGAGTGTTCTGGAAGCTGTCCATATGAACGAGTGCTGCTGGAGCCCAGGAAGGAGCTGGGCAGGCAGGGGAGTCAGGCAACGACCAAGGAGAGGAAGCCAGGTGTGCACCAAACACACCCCGAGGGTTTGACCACTTGGAAACCAGTGGCAGCCCGACAAAGAGGAGGGTTAGCAGAGTGGAAAGAGCCGCAGCAAAAGCTCCGCATCCCTCACTGTGTCCATAAAAATAAGCACTGGCTGGACTAAACATATAAACATGTCTTAAAAATGAAAACTGCCCTATGTGGAGGTGTTTCTGACTTGGCACAGGGGTGACCTTCCGAAGCAAAACCATCAGGGGAAGGTGGATACCCAGAAGAGCACGAAGCCAAAAACCGAAGGATGGAAGAGAATGGAGCTTCCAAACAAAACAATAAAGTACAGGGAAACACCTCAACCTTCCATGATAAAACTGAGGGTCAATGTCCACACTATATCAACAGGCTGAACAAATTAATAGGAAAGAGACAACCTGCAAAAACCCTGGCAAAGCAAAGCTTGGTGGCTGTGAAGGTTTCCCAGCCTCCCTGGCAGGTGACAGAGAGACTCACCAGTTCTGGCCAGCGAATGGGGACAGAGCACTGGTGACATTAGTGGAGATGGGCCAGTCCAAAGCCCATCTGTCCCCTGGGTCCCTCCCTTCTTTGCTGCAGTCACCCTGGAGGCCACACATTCCGTGGTGCAGCTGCAGGACGGAGGTGACCCGAGTATGTGAGAAATGGAACTTCCCTTGGGGAGTCTGTTCATTGTCACCGTTAGCATCAACCTGCCTGATAACATAGACGGCGGGACCCAGCAACTCCCAGGGGAAAAGGAATAACTGACCATAACAACTGGGGGAAAATGTTCACCCACTAGTATGAAAAGGATTCCATCAAAAGCAACCTTGAGATACTGTTTTTGATCCACCCACAACATTTGCTAAATATTGCAACACCTCCAGGATTGGAGAGAATCTGAGAAACGGGTGCTCAGACTTTAAGGGGAGCAGGATAAACGAGTACAATCTGGTTGGAGAATCACATGGCAATAACTAAAGAAAGTTTAAATATTCGTGTTTGACTTAGCAATTCTGAGAATCTGTTCCGTAAACATTCCTACTGATATAAATATTTACATATCATGCCTGCACGTCGATATGCAATTTTCATCATGGCAGTTTGCATAAGGAAAAACAATCAAGCAAATTAAATGGCTAAACTAGGCGTGGTGGTGCATGTCTCTAATCGAAATAATTCGGGAGACTGAGGCAGGAGGATCCCAAGTTCAAGGACAGCTTCAGTAACTTAGCAAAGCCCTCAGCAACAGTCTCAAAATAGAAAAATAAAAAGGACTGGGGATATGGCTCAGTGGTAAAGTGCTCCTCAATTCAATCCCCAGTACCTAAAAAAATAGATAGATGATAGATGATAGATAGATAGATAGATAGATAGATAGATAGATAGATGATAGATAGATAGATGATAGATAGATAGATGATAGGTAGACAGACAAATGGCTAAAAACAAGGCATTATTTAAGCTAATTAAAGCCTGCTAATTATAAGGAATACAAAATCAATGAGGAAAACCTACACATGTAACCTGGATGGATGCTTTTGATTTATCATGAGAGAAACCAAATACCAGGACATTTATGCTATGGTCCAAAATATGGACATAAGAACGGGTTTTTAAATACACCACGTGAATACGAAATTGCTGCTGTGATTCACATGTGCAGACATGAACCCACCCACACCCACAGGTACGTGCACCCAATTTTAGAGATATTTGAAAATGGCTTCCAGGGACTCCAAGGTGGCAGAGGCAGAGAATAAGGAAAATGCCACTGGAGGACAAGACAGGGAGATGAGTCATCGTGTCCCTTTGGCTGTATGTCCCATTACTGTCACCTCCTGCCACTGAGGACTTACCGACTGGATAATTCCTGCCACAGGTTCAGTATTTGAAAATAACCAATGGGAGTAAAGTGGGCAGTATTCTAATCAGGCATCCTAAGGCAACTAATGGGAGCAAAGGGGTGTGGTGGTCCCCTTTGATCAGGTCCATACAGGGAAGCCAACACCCCACAGCCCAGCACAAAGGCTTGAACTTCCTCTCTCTCTCACTGGGCCTCCTCTGCTCTACCTTACGGAGTGATGCTTTCACTTCACCTTCAATAAATCTGTACTTCATCTATTTAAAAAAATATATATACATATATTTATATATTTATATATATAGTTTAAACATTCCTACTGATATAAATATTTCTATATCACATAAATATATGCATTTATATATAAAAATTTATCAGTTTGCATTGTATTGTTTGCAATAAAAAATAAGGAAAAGAAATAATAAAGTAGTTGACAAAATTAAATCTAACAATGTATGTAAAGAATTAAAGAATGGAAGTGAGCGAGAATTGGTAAACCCAGGTGCCCATGAACCTCTGAGGTGATCTGCAAAATCTGACCTAGGTAGTTGTACCTTTCTTTTTCTTTTCTGAAAGAGGAAGCTCTAATCCATTCGAAAGAGTGGTCATGGAACCAAAAAGTTAGAAGCGCTGAGGTATGCAGTGTTTTCAGGAGGTCTGGCTATAGAGGAAGGCAGACTGGGGGCTGCTGCAGGGAAGGCTGTGTCAGGAACGTAGGTGCAAACCTGGGATAAGTCCTAGATAAATGAGGCTGCAGTTCCTGTCTGAGGAAGTCCATGGTAGTCTAGCCCAAGAAGAATGTGGGAGTTTTTACATGCAATCAGTCAGGTTTTCCAGAAGCAAATTTGCTCTTCAAGTTTTGCATCTGACCGATAGTTTGGCTGGATATGGAACTGCAGGCTTTGGATCACCTCCTTCACAGTGTGGAATGAGTTGCTCCACTGTCTGTGGTCACGTTACCCACCATCCCTGTCTCCTTTCAGTCCATTTTCTCTGTCCCTCTGGTGTCTTGAGGCATTTCATGATAATATGCATTGCTGTGGTCATTGTGTGACACAGTATGCTGGGCACCTGGTGGCTCTCTCCAGCCTGGAGACTCCTGTCCCTCCACTTTGGTAAATGTCTGCAGTCATTTCCTCTCCTTGCTTCGTCTTTCTGGGACTCCTCTTTTTTCAGATGTACTTCTGATTTATCCCTCTGTTTTCTCCTCACCCACCTCTTTGCCTTTCTGTCCTATTTACTGGAAGACTTCCCCAACACCCATTTTCCAAACTTCCATTAAGTTTCTTTTTCCCTTTGCTATGTAGTTTAAATTTCTCGGAACTCTTTCCCATGCTCCAAATGTCCTCTTTTGAACACCAACCCTGGCTCGTGGATGTTTGTTTTCGTAATGTCCTCAGTTGTCTCTGCTCCCTGTGTTGCCCTTTTCCTCTGGGGTCCCCTTTTCTGTTTGTTCTTGCTTGTTGGCTTCCGCCTTCCGCCATGCTCAGGCATCAGGACAGTTCTCATAGTTAAGTCCTGATGCTGGTTGGAAGCCCCATGTAGGTGAGTGGAGTTTGGCGTGGGCTCACTTTCCTGCAGATGATCAGGTAGGGGCCCGGCCATCTCATTGCTCATCCCACAGATGTCAATCCCACAGGTCTTCCACCGAAGAAGGATTCTTTGACCTTCTGCCTGAAGGGCAGATCCCAGTGGCAGCGTTTCCAGAGCTGCCTAGGGAAAGATAGCCATGTGGGAGGGGTCTGGCCACTTGTGAGTGGATTGCTACTGATCTCACCTGCCGTCAGTCTGGGTTCCCGTCCTCTCATTGACTGAGGTCTCTTGGTTCAGCATGTCCCTGGTTGGTCCCTGCAGCCTTCAGCCTCCCCTGGTCTCCCCAGTGCCCATGCTTCTCTGCTCATGTCTCTGGGGTCTTCTGTGTGATGGTGGCTTCAGTCATGGAAACCTGGCTGTGAACTTCTCTGATGTCTCCCATTGGAAGATGCAGTCTGCGGGCCCTTCCCCGAAACCTGGCAGGTGTGTGGCCGTATAAACCAACTGTGGCCAAGTGAGGCGCGTGACATCTGAGGCCAGTCAGACAAGCCCACGCAAGCCTCCTGGAGCAGGGCATGCTGCCTTGGCGCACTCTGCCACCAGGGCGTGGGGCCCGTCTTGGCCACTGCTGAGGCCACCTCGGGGCTCAGGCTGACGGTGCCCACGGAGCCCAGCCTGCCCCACTCCCCAGATGAGGTTCCCCGCAGGCAGGGCAGACTGGGCCAGCGGGAAGGCTGCCCGGGATCAGGGGACTGCTCGCCAACTGTCACCCTCCTCCTGTTGGGTCGGTTTGTTAGGCACCAACAAGAACCAGAGCAACCACGAACTTCCTTTCTGTTATACCATGAATCACACCAGACACACACCACATACCACACACACCACACCTCACACCTACCACACACCACACACCACGGGCACATCGCACACCACACGCACACTTCACAATCATACACACCAATCACCACTTGCACATCACATACACACACCCCTCATACACACACCACACCACACGCACACATCACACACACTGCATATCACATGCACATCATGCCACATAGACACATTCTACATAGCACACAACACACATCATACACACCACATGCCACATACACATCACATGCCTACACCCTTCACATACACACATCACACATACCACACGCCCTTGCACATCAGACACAAACACGTCACATACACACACCCCTTGTGTACATGCACCACACCACACACAGCACACATCACATGCACGTACACACCACAGGTCACACACACGTATCATGTACATACACTGGCTGTCATCTGCGGGAATTCAGAAGGGACAGACAGACCCGCGCTCCATCTGACAATCTTACCTGGAAGGACAGCAGCTTTTCTGTGGTGTTTTTAAATGCGTCAGCCCAGAGCCAGGTTGAAATCTCTGAATTAAAGTGACCTCAGGTGAGCTGAGGCCAGACTTGGGAAACAAGTGTGCCTGGCACTATCCCAGGAACACCACCGGCCGTGTGTGTGTGTGGGGCGGGGGGGGCCTCCTGTGCACTTGGAACTGAGAACAATGCTATGACCACAGTGTCCACCGCTCACCCTGATTCAAAAGAAAAGCCTGATCCAAAACCAGAGCAGCACCAACTACCACTGAAGGGCAGCAGGCGGCCTCTGGGAGGCTGCTCTGAGGGGGAGGGGCAGCCAGCCAGCCGAGGCCCAGACTCGACCTGGACGGCTGGCTCTGATCCCTGCCTGGCCACACCGCGGCTCCAGGAGCCACCCTGGGACTGGCCACACACGGGTAGGTGAGCTCAGGCCGGGGCTGTGGCATTTCCGTGCTTGTTTTCTTCAGCTCCGCGACTTTCCACTGGGAGCACCAGCCCCAGCTCACAGACCACAGCACAGACCGGAGCCAGCGCAGCCACTCTGCCGGCGTGAGTCAGCAGAACCGTCACGGCTCCCGGAAAAACAGCTCCAGCACATCCCCCGACCGAGTCATGACCTGGTGGAGGAGAGCAAGCATAGCCACATGATTGTCAGTACCTGACATAGTGCCCAGTGTGATGAAGGGCTGTGAAGCCCACAGCACTGGCCCACGTGCCTTTACAGTTTATGAGGATCAAGAGAACAAAGGACTTGGGTCCTAGACAGGTTGCAGTAACCACTCATGCTGTGTGCCCTCTCTAAACCAGCTTACCCTCTCTGGGCCTCCAACGCCTAGACTAGCCATGTGGACCTGCAAGGGCACTTCCCCATCCTGCCCTGCCTTGGTTTGCCTCAGTGACTAAAGGCAACTCGCAGGCCTGAAGACCAGGGCTGCTGATTCCCTGCAAGATGCGGCTGGCCTTCCACTATAGAGACCTTTCAAATGGGGTGGGTGTCTCTGCCTCCAGGTCCGTACCCTGATCAGTGTGGGATGGAGAAAAGAGTGGGTGACCCCGAGAGGCCCTGCACTCTCAAGCCTCCTGCACTTCATCGTGGACATTCTAACACAGAGAAAAGTGCAGAGAGTTGTACAATGAGCCCCAGAGCCTGGGTGGCACCAGGATCATGTTGATGCCAAGTCTGGGGACATTCAAGTTCCTTACGTACGATGGCAGAGTGCTTGCATATAGCCGCACACATCTTCCCACGTGCATGAGCTCACTGAGGACTTCCAATGCCTAGTGCTATGTGAGTGTTTGCTATGGCGTGTGTTTCAGAGAATAATGATGAGAAGCTTGTGATTTTATTCTTTAATTTTCAATGTGCAACTCAGAAACCATGGATCCCTGGGGACAGACGGCTAACCCCCCCGCCATCCATCCATCAGTCCAGACAGACGTCCTGCTTCATCCCTACAAACACAGGCTCGTTCCTTTGTGGTGCTTTGCTTTTGGGCGACACACAGGTAGAGCAGCAGGAACACGTTGTCATAGGAGCTCACGGGCTGTCTGCTTGCTCTTCCCACCTCCCTGAGCAGGTGAAGCCCCACATCCTCCAGGAACCACAGCAGCCCCATTGTGGCGCTGAGGAGACACGCAGTAGCCCAGTGGTCCGCACTGGGGTGGAGTGCAGCCCGCCACCTTCCCAGCCTCCATTCCTCATGTCAGAGGTGGAATTGAGCACATGCCCACAGCTTTGTCCCTGCAGCCGAGGGAATAGTGGGACCTGGGACCAGCACACAGTGCCTTACACCCTGCAGGCTCATAGAAATAGCAAGAATGGAAGTAGGATGCTGGGTCGCTGACCATCCAGGGCCAGAAAAGGACTCACAAAGGGCCTGGCTTGGCCACATGCCATCCTGAGTCTGCTCCTGAGGCCTGAAGCAGGGTGCTCAAGCAGCACACCCAGGGGAAGGGAGCGGAGTGCTTGAAGGAGACCCTCCCTCTCCTGAGAGGAGCGGCCCCCGCCCCTGGATCACCCCGCCAAGGTGCGCGGAGGATCTGTGCTGCTCCTCTGCGGGGTCAGGGTTCCAGCAGTGGGAAGCAGGAGAGCTGGACTCTTGCCAAAGGAAGGTCCCCACTCCTTGACTGCAGATCCTGTGACCTGGTGAAGCCAGAGTGCACAGCCCCCGGGGACCCTCACAGGACCTGGTGCAGAAGAAGTCTTCCCGCCCCAGGCCACACGGCTCAGGCCAGGGCGGTCCACAGCTGGGAGCAGACCATGGAGACCCCACCCCACACAGTCCCTGTCTCCCTTCCTCGAAAGCTGAGCCATGTGGGCAGGTCATCATCTCCCCCTCTTGACTCCGAGGGGCCTGTGGTCCTATTGGGGCCCCCAGGACTGGAGGCTGTGGGGGTCTGGCCATATTGCAGTCAGGCAGGCCCATCTGCCTGAAGAAGCTGATGCCTCCGGGAGCCAGCGATGGTGGGGGGGTAGGGCAGACACAGCAGCTGCCAAGCCCCCCACAGCCCCGTCCCAGGTGCCAGAGCTGAGATCTTCTCCGTCCTTCCTTCTCCTTCTCTTTCCTGTCCCCTCTCTGATGGGACTTTCTGGAACAACATCCAAATAAATCATTTAGCCACATTTTTATCTTGGGGACAGCCTGTCACCCTCCCTGGCCCACCAACTCCAACCTCACACTGTGAGTCAGATGTGGCTCTGGGCAGGCATCTGCTCTGTAGGGGACGAGTCCCTAAACAGAGGCATGGCAGGGCCGTGTCCTGACACAAGTCAGGGCTGAGCTTCCAGGCAGAGGCTACAGGGGCAACAACCTACGGGGCACCAAGCCTGCCCAGCCATGTGTCCCACAGGCACTCCTGCAGGGACGCCTAGGTCGGGACAGTAAGATGACCAGGTGCTGGGGTTCCAGGGTGGCGTTGGAAACTTAGTCTCCGCTGCAGCATTGTGGGAGGTGGGCCCTTGGGGAGGGAGTTAGACCATGAGGCTCCTCCTGCCATGAGGTTCATTTCTGACTCTCTCCTGCTCTTAGTCTCTTGTCCTTGGGCCTCCACCCCTGCAAGGAGACCCTGGCCAGATGCCTGTCCTTGACCTTAGAATTCCCAGTCTCGAGATCTGTAAGAAACGAATCTCTATTCTTTCTAAATGAACCGGCCTCAGGTATTCTGTTATAGCAGCACACGCCAGAC
This sequence comes from Glaucomys volans, assembly GCA_020662805.1. Classification (NCBI taxonomy): domain Eukaryota; kingdom Metazoa; phylum Chordata; class Mammalia; order Rodentia; family Sciuridae; genus Glaucomys; species Glaucomys volans. Next base: position 256,263 of record JAJEJO010000311.1, on the reverse strand, counting down.
TAAGACACACAGGACAAGGAGATTTTGCTGGGCCTGGGATGCCTCACCTCCTTGCCCCAGCCTCTCTTCCTTGGCCACTGCCCCTGTCCTTTCCTTCCTTCATCTAAGAACTGCCTGCCTGACATTCGTTCCCTACAGACAGGCAGAAAGCCCAGCCTTCCCTGTGGGACAGGGTTGGAACCAAGGGACAGTCACTAGTTAAAGCCACAGAGGGCTGTGTACCAAGCTAGGCCCATGGCTTGGGCTGCCTCTCAGCTTGTACTGCTGGGTGCAATTGGTTGGGTAAAAGCTGTAAAAACCACCCTGGCAATGGGAAGAGTGTGAGAGTATTTGAAGACATGTTGTAAGGGCGCATGCACCACAAGTGCCCCTGAAGTCCTGGCCCAGGGGACTGCTGACCCCGGCGAGGTGTCAGCCCTCAGCTCCGAATCATCTGGCCCCAGATGGGAGCTTTTGCATTTTCACCCCCATTTAACTCAGGTTTGCTGACTCCCATCTCCTGGAAGGGAATGGAGAGGAGAAGTCGGAGCGAGGCAGCCTCCCTCGTCATCCCTACCACCACCACCCCGCCCCACGCCTGCCGCTGTCCAAAGCTTGACACAAACAAGTGTCTCCACCAAAAACAGCCAGGCATTGCTCCACAGCCACATCGTCCCCCTGAATGCAGCCACAGCTCAGAAAGGAATCTGTCTTCTGCAGAAGGAGTCAACAAACAAGACCATAAACTTGAAATCTGCAACCCCACAACTTGTCAAAAGACTTAGAAGAAAACGAGCCACATTAAAATCTAATCTCCTAAGCATTCAAACGAAAATGTGGCCTTCTGTGGCTGGGTTCCATCCTGTTATTTGCAGCTGCAAACATCCATGGCATGGCGTGTGGACAATAAAATCTTTAAATCAAACCCAGTACACTGAACAGATCAAAGACATGCCCAAGATCACTCCCCACCCCCACCACCTCTGATACCAGGGATTGAACCCAGGGGTGCTTAACCACTGAGCCACATCCCCAGCCTTTTTTTATTTTTCATTTTGAGACAGGGTCTTGCTAAGCTGCTTGGGGCCTTGCTAAGTTGCTGAGGCTGGTCTTGAACTTGGAATCCTCCTGCCTCGGCCTCCCAAATTGCTTGGATTACAGTCATGTGCACCACACTGGCCCCAGATCACCCTTGTAGCTCAAAATAAACATACACACTTTTGGATTCCAACTGTAGAGGATATTTGCCCAATTTTTCAAAGAGCCTTCTATGCTACTTATGAAAATTGGGCATTTGTAGCCACTAATTGCAGTGAAATCCATCTCTTGTAGGAACAAAAATGCTGACCGAAGCACATAGCCAGGCCTACAATTAAGCAAAAGGTAAACAGCATGTAGAAATAATTGAGTCCATCCTCCATTTTTAAATCCCCCTTTGACATGAAGACACATGATACAGTCATTTAGGGTGTTGGAAATCTAATTGGTATGTTGTTAGAGCAAATATGTCAGCTTCTAAAAATGTATTCTGGTCATTGGGTACCACATGAGATCTCACAGGTTTCTCTCCCTACTGTTTTTCAGTTAAAACATGGTGGTTGTCGATCACTTAACCTCAATAGTGCTTGGAGATGAACACAGCGAGTGCCCTTGGCTATCTGATTCTGAACAGGCTGGTGTGGCCTGTAGGTAAAGCTACTTGGAATTACATTTTTATACCCACAAGGAGGGAAGATTTAGTCCATCTACACAAATGCATACACAAAATATTTACTATGTCATTTCTCCAAACTTACAAATTTAGACTAATGTGGAAATTCATTTTGACATAGGCCCTTTTCCAGGATGGCTTGATTTTTGTCTGCAGTTCCAAAACAACCTGATTTCACAAGAATGCAGCTAAGTAAAGACGCAATTCCATAAACCTTCCTGACTCCTTTATTCTTTTCCCACTAGATGTGGTTATTGATGAAGACAAGCATGCACAACCATTAAGTTGACGCAGTGCTGCCAAGCACAGAGCTCCCAAAGAAGTTTTTTAAAGGTGATCAAACAGAAAATAAGTCCCTGTTTCTGCGTCCTCCACTGCAGAGGGCTGAGTCAGCAGTAGAAACCTTTTTTTGTTTTTTTTGGCCACCAGGCATTGCACCCTAGCTCTCAAGAGCATTTTTTCTTTTTTAAATAAATAGGTAAGAAGATGCTAAGAGATTGGAGTTCCCACTTTGCTTTCAAGGCATCTTTACTGGTGCATTTGGGCTGCTACAACAAAATACCATAGACTGGTTATCTTGTGGAGGACAGTTTTATTTCTCACTATTCCGGTGGCTAAACGTCCAAGCTCAAAGCGCTGGTGTGTTTGGTATCTGGTAAGGTTCTCTTCCTCATAGAGGGCAGCTTCTTGCCATCGTGGAAGGGCAAGGGAGGTCTCCTGGGCCTCTGAAGAGCACTCATCTCCACCCAAAGGCCCCACCTCCTCATACCATCACCATGAGACCTAGGTCTCAGCACATTCATGTAGGAGGAGGGAGGGGACACAAACATTCAGACCATAGCGGTGTTTGATTTCAGCCCCTTTCTTCTGCCTTCATCTTACAAAAAACAAACAAAAAGAAACACACAGCACCAGATTGCCCCAGTCCGGGCACATTTATCTCCCACTCTACAAACATCGATGCATCCATCTCCGGTTAGACTCTGAAAAGACAAGGAAAACTAACAAGTGTACCTGTTCCCTACGTGTTCATAGGTGTATTAACAGAGATGATTTAATGCCTGTGGAAACAACACCCAGCTCTTCGTGACTTAGCAGAATGTCCCTCCTTCCCACCCATGGCAGGTTGGAGAAGATGTCTGCTCCACACAGACATTCAGGGACCCAGGGATTTTTTTTTTTTCTCCAATGGCCCTGTCACTATTAGGGCCTCAAAGGCTGTTAGATGGTCCTCATCAGGCCACAGATGAGAGGGGGCGAGAACCTAAAGGGAGATACCACAGATTTAGGGACCAGCCACCTCCACCCACATTCCACATGTAAAACTCCACCCTTGGGGCCACATCCACTTTCAGTGGAGGCTGAGGAACAAAGCAGTTTAGCTGGTGCCCACAAAAGAAAGGGCAGAGTGGACAGGCGCTCCTACTGTGTTTAAATGCACACGCTCCCAGCAGTGTGGTTGACCCCGGTCGGGAGACAGAAATCACTTTTCCACCATAAACAGCTCTGGAGTCTCCCCAGCTCTTCAAAGCAAAATCCTTCTCTCTGTTAGAATCCTCGTCCAGCTGGAAGTTTGCATGAGTCCCTGTGTTTTATCATTAAAAGTCCACATCCACGGACAGTCTTCTTCAACCACTTAGTCATCTTCTGACGCTCTTCTTCAGCAGTACTTTTTTTCACACATTTAACCAAAACAGTGCAAATTTTAAAGCAGGCACACAAAGTACTTCCTCCACAAAGAATAGTTGTGTGTGTGTGTGTGTGTGTGTGTGTGTGTTGCTCCCATGAATCTAATCATTAACTATTAAAGCTTTCCAAGGCAAAGTATAAATATTTAAAAGTATTTTCTAAATGTCCAGGCAAACGTGTGTCCTCAACCTCTACCTTCTTATACTCAGGGCTTTTTGGTTGGAAGGGGAGGAAAATGAGCAGGGAGTCCAGGAGCCAAGGGGTAGTAGGGTTCCACTGTACCTGCCCCAGGTACGATTGTAGTTCTCTCAGAGATGAGAGCTACATCCAGAAACCATAGAAGCTGATACCTAAATGGTTAGTGGGCACAAAAGACACGGAACTCACTAAGTGAAGCGTCAGGTCTGGGTTAGGGAAAGGAACATCATCAAGCGAGGAAGTTTCTGTCTGCCTGCAATCTAGGAGTTCATGACGTCATAATTGTCTCCTCTTTATTACCACAAACCTGTTCAGGGGTGGTGGCTAAGTAACAGAGCACCCCACAACCCAGTGACTGGAGTCGGCAGGCGCGCATCATCTCTTTCGGTCTCTCGGGGTCAGGAACTCAGTGGTGGCTCCCCAGGGCCTCCGGCTCAGGTCCCTGAGGGTGGGGCTGCAGCACTTGTGCTGGCAGGTTCCTCTGGCTGTTGGCCACTCCTTGGAGCTGCTTGCGTGTCCTCACAGATGTCACTGGCTTCCTCCAGAGCCAGCAAAGCAAGAGAGAACAGGGCAGGTGGCATCTGAAATGTGTGCTGCCTTCTAAGACACAGCTCAGGGTGATCTCCACCCGAGGCTACTGGAGGAGGCAGGATCCAGGAGAGGGGGCAAAACCCCTGCCTCTCAGTGGAGGAGAGAAGCAGGCAAGAGGGGACGTGGATACAGACACAATCATCCCAGGGCCCAGCGAGCAAATGCCTGTGCTTATCTAAGCCCTGGAGAATAGTGGTTCATCACCCTGCTAAGCTCAGGTCAGAAAAGGAGAGGGAAGCGAGTCTGACTCCAGGGGCTCCCCCCCCCCACTCTGCTAGAAAGTTCTTCCCCTGGGGGGCTACTTTTAATTCGGCTCTCTTGGCTGCACAGTAAACATGAGTCCTGAGTTGGAGACAGCCAACACCCCTGTGTGTGTCCAGGAACTAAGAAATGAGATGCACGCTAAGAGAGCCTCACGGGAGAACCGGAGCATGCACCATCGATAAGAGGAACACAATGATAACAATCATCCCAGGCCCACCAACCACCCTCAATCCGGCTCCAGCCTCGGGCAGAGGTCCGCCTGAGACATGATGCTTGATCACAAAGAGAAAAAAATGAACCTTGCCCGCTCTGACTGAGTGAAGGACTTTGCTGAGCTGAGGGCTATGGAACAGCAGCAGCTAGGACCCTGGGGAAGTGGGAATGGATTTGGGGGGCTATGCAGGCAGCGCTGGGTCCTGGCCCTTGCACGTCTGTGACTTGGGCACTGGCCCTTTGTCCCTCTCTCTCAGGTCCCAGGGACATCCTGTATGTCTGAGACTGCCTCGAGGGGATGAGAGAGAAATTACGTTTAGGAAGAGATCTCTGACCTCAGGCCTCCAGCAACATCAAACAAGAAGATTCAGGATTCAAGGAATATGGTGGTGGGAACCCTCCTCCCCTGTCCCAGGAAGAGCTCATGGCTCTGAGCAGTAAGAAGTCCACCGGTGCCAGAGCTCACCTCCCAGCCCCATCCTCTTCTCCACTACCCTACTGAACTTTGGAAACTACCATGGTCATTGGGTGCAGGACCAAGACAGGGGCTCAGGATCCTCCTGCCAGCAACTGTCATTCACTTTCAGATCTTAAAAATCGAGACCAGCCTCTGTCATCTGATCTGCAGTGAGATTTTCAAGGCAAATCAGGGTCAGCAGGGAAGGGACAGGAGCTGCATCCTGAGGAATGGAAATGGACAGAAGACCCTGGATAAAACCTGCTCACGATTTCTCCTAGATCTTCTTCCATGTGACCCCAAGATGAGACCTTCGCCTTCCTCTTCAACCAGCAGGGTCAGGGCTTTGGGCTGACAGGCCTTCTGACCAACACTTGTTCTGGTAACACTTGTTGACTAACAGCTTTGTGGCCTTGAGTCCCTGCTGTGCGGTTTCTGGGGACTGGAGAGGCAGGACAAGCAGGTCCTTCCACCCCTGCTTCATCTTCCTGCTCTCTGGCCAACCTGATCTCTGGCCCTTCTGTCCCAGAGACCCCTAACATCTGAGTAGCTCCTGGCACTGGGAAGGACAAGTGTCATGGTCTCTACCTGCTGAATACCTCCACTCTCTGAGATGGTGGGGACACATGATCTGACTTTTCCACCCAAACTGAGCCAGGGCTCAGACTCCCCCACCAGACTGAAGGCACAGCCACACAGCTCGACTGCAAAGGCCTGAGCCCTTTGGAATTCCCTTCTCGGAGGCCAGGCACACCCAGCCTGCGGCCCTGATGCAGAGGCAGGGCCGTGACCCGAGGATTCTCCCTGCTACCGGGAAATGGGGCTTGAGAGACTGTGCCCAGCACCACAGCTCATGCCCAGGCGTGATTGCCAGCCTATCCTGAGCACGTTCAGGGAGCAGGCACCTGAGGGACAGTCCAGATGCCCAGTGGCCACCCACATTTCCTTGTTGCTCTGCAGAAATTCCTCCTTGACCTGAGTTGGCAGAGCCCACCTGTGTCTGTCTCCAATCACAGCTGCTGATCAAAGGCAATGCCCATCATGCTGGAGAGGGCAGGAAGTCCAGCTGCCAAAGGCACATCCTGTCCTGGTCTCAGCAGAGGCTGTTGGGTTGGAGGATGGGGGTGAAGATCCCACCAGGACAGCAGGACCCAGGCCTTGCAGGAAGATATGCCTTTCAGGGGCCAGCAGTAGACCTTAGATCCCTCCCAGGAGCCCAGGGGTGCCCAAGGCAGTCCCCAGCTGTTTAGCCTCAGGAAACAAGGTCATCCCTTCTCCCACACCTGCCTGAGTAACCGAGTGAGGTCTCCAGCCCTCTGAGTCCATCTTCCTCTTCCCAGCCCCGTCCCACCACTTCGAAGGCCTCCAGGGGCCAGAGGGGAAAAGAATCGGAGCTTGCTGGCTGCTGCAGCTGCTGCCCAGAGACTCTCAGACTGGACTCTGTGTCTCCAGGGGGAATGGGATGGTCTCTGGTGTGCTGTCCCACAGTCCCCACTCTCCCCATGAAGTGGGAAAAGTTCTGATGCTCCTCATCACCAGCGGACAGTAAAGGCCAGAAGGCAGAGGCCCTGGGGAACCCCAAAGCCCACTGTGGGTCTTGGATGGAAGGAGGACATGCTTTGTCAATATGTCCCAGAAACCCACACAGTCCCCAGGCACCAAAGAGCAGCACCCACCTCACCCACCCAAGCTTGCTCCCGGGCTCCAATCTGTGGCTTTCTGGGTGGGAGGGGGGTCTTTGCCCCTCTGTTGGGGCTGACCTGTGGCAAGTGTGCTCCAGGTCCAGTTGTACTCGCCCAGGGCCAGAATAGTAGGGATGAAGACATCAGGAAAAGAGGAAGGACGGATAGCAGGGCTGGGACAGCAGCTGCTGCGTGAATTTCAGGCAGCTGAAGGGAACGTCCCGCAAACCTCCGGCCTCAGAAGCAATTCATTCCCCAACCCCCTGCCAGGCTCAGGCAGAGAACATTTGGTACAAATGCTGGGCTGTCAGCTTGTCCCTAAAAAAAGACTCCAGCTGTTGGCAGCAGGGCTGCTTAGAAAGCAGGGCCTTCCTGGGACGAGAAAGGAGTCCCATGCTGCAGAGAAGCCAAGGCAGTGGGAGCAAGGTCTGTCCTGCATTGCCAGAGCTTCGAGGGGATGTCCAGCATGACTGCAGCCAGAAAGCAGCTCGAGGCATGCCCGGGAGCGTGGGGAGCATGCGTGGAGGCATCCTGGCTGTGCCACTCCCCATGGCTGCTTCTGAATCCAAGCCCTCCTTTGCCTGCACTTTGACCCCCATCTGGTCCCTGGGCCAGCCATCCTAGGGCCTCATAGGTTAGCATCCACGATGCTTGAACCCCAGATCTGGAAGGACTGGGACAGAGCCCCCAACAGCCCTACTAAGTGCCTTAGCAGGTCAATAAATTCACAAGAGGCTGCGGAGGGGTGCTGGGTGGGAGAGAGATAAGGAGCAGGAGCAGATGCCTCAGCACTGATGGGAAATGCCCAAAAGTGGAGGTGCAGCTGCAGAGGAGACTGAGCTTCTGGGGCAGGTTCACCCAGCGCGTGCAGAGCTGTTAAATGACATGAGAAAGAACTGCAGATAGTGCCAAAAAAAATAGAAGAAAAAATGAGCAAGAGCACCTGAGACTCAGGTTCTTAACATCTATGTACTTGCGGAGGACGTATCCACAAGATGTCACAGGGCCCTCCAGGGATGCCACCTTTGTGCATCATTTCTCCACCCCACACTATTTCTTAAATAATGTAACGAGAGCCCTTATTGCCCTGAATGCACAATGGACATTTATTGCGTCGTCCTGACCGCAGTCATTTATTGAGTGCTAAAAACGTTTATTACCCCGTCCTAAGCATTCTGCATTTTCCTCGTTAAACTACAGGGTAACCCTAGGAGGCAAGCATTTGCTTTTATAGTCCCTGTTGGGCAGGTGAGGAAACTGAGGCATGGAGAAGTGACATAGTTTGTCCCAAGACCAGCAGCTGGTGATAGGGACCTGGCATGAGACCTTGTGTCCTAGCCAGGAAGCTGGCAGCTGGTGGGACTTCCACACCCCGGGTTCACCCCTTCATTTAGGGGAGCACGGTCCCCGGGTCTCCACCAGGTCTGCAGGGGAATGTTGTAAGGAAGAGGAGGAGGAGGTCATTGCTGCGATGGGTGAACCATGCCAAGGTCCCTGAGTGAATCCCAGACCACCAGACTCACTCTGCCAGGGCCACCATGTGGTCACAGGCAAGCCGATGAGCTCTAAGGGTCTGGGGCTCCTCACTTTTAAAGATGGGATGTTGGCAAGGTGAGCTTAACTTGCAGTGGATTCAACCTGATGGATGTTTGTGACAGATGTGCCAATGAACCAAGCTCAGGGATTCTTTCTGAACAAAACAAGCCTGCCCTCAGGGAGTCCCTGTTCCAGCAGGGGGAAGTGTCGATGAACAAGGAACTGTGTGCAGAGGTGAGTCCTGAGGAGATGCAGCTGCGGACAAGGCTTCCAGGAGGGGATCAGCAGAGCAGGGCGGGCAGATCTTGCAGGACGTGGTGGCAGGTGGCAGGGAAGTGGACTCCACCAAGAAAGGGAGATCTGAGTCTCCTTCCAGTGGAAGGCCCCAGAAAGCCGACCAGCAACAAGAAGCAGGGAGGAGAGGCCAGCAGAGAGGCCTGGTGTTCATCCAGCGGCTCCAGACGGGCCTCTGCGGAGATGCTGTCTGAAAGCTACAGCAGCCCCGAGGTGTGATTCTGAGACACAAAGTTCAGTCTGCATGGTGATGCACAGTCGTGGAATGACGAGCTGCGAGGGAAGCCGCACCTGGAGCACATACCGGGGCGGGCGAAGCCTCTTGTCTCACTTCCAGAAGGCTGCCATCGTCTGTGGACAGAGGTGGCCATGGGCCATGGGCCTGGGTGAACTTGCACTTGTGATGTAGAAGGTGACACCTCCAGAGCTCTCAGTGCTTGGGCATAAATGCTGAACCCCAGCCTTTATGGGAGGGGCGCCCCTAGGAGGGGCGGAGGGCATGGATAGCAAGCTGCTGCCTCTCTGCAGACATGACAGGGAACGTGCTGGGAATATGCATTGATTCGAAAACTTGCCTGGAAGCAGATTTGTGCCCCCGAGACTCTGGGGGAGGTTTCTGGCTTCCTGGAAGAACAATCTTGATCTAGCCTGTACCCACTCCATGGAGGTGACTGGAAGGAGGCAGGAGGCAGTGACAGCCCAGGGTCCGGGTGCGCATGAAGACCAGCTTCATGGGGAGGTTGGGGGATCTTCAAGGAGGCAAATCTGGGAGAGAACAGGGCAAACTCAGGACTGTGGGTCAGACCACACAGCAGTGGCCTCTTCAAAATGCGTGAGTGAGGCTTTTGGTCCCCCACTCTGCCACTCTGCCACCAACAACCCTCTTGTCATTCTTAGAAAGAGACAAGCAAAATCTGTTTAGATAGCAGCTGACAGTTTGAGAATGAAACCATTGTGTGTTCTGCCCAAAAATGGCTCAATATCCCGAGGCCTATTTAAAGTGAGGGAACCAGGTACATAGAGGTTGACCTCATAGTACCGGAGATGGCTCCCCTCTGAACAGCAGCACCCCAGATGCACGGTCCCAGAACCACCTGTTTCTTGCCAATCCTAGACATGGAAGGAACCCAAAGCCTACCTGGAGGCCAGTTTTCTGTTACTGTAACAAGTACCAAGGTATCAACTTATAAAGAGGAAAGGTCTATTTTGGTTCACTGTTTTAGAGGTTTCAGTCTATGGTTGGTGGCACCATTGCTTTGGACCTGTGGCAAGGCAACCACGAAGCCTGCAGAGAGCAAAACGGCTCACCTCATGACCCGGAAGTGATAAAGGCGTAAAGGGAAAGTGCTAGGTTCCCATCATCCTTCCCGGGGGCATGCCTCCTCGAAAGACCTCCCGCTAACTCTTAAAGGTTCTACCACCTCCCAATAGCGCCACACTGGGAACCAAGTCTTTCGCACTCAGGCCTTCGGGTAGCACTCCAAATCCACACTGTAGCAGCCTGTTAATGGAAAGCCTCCTCCACAGCCCAGAGGTTGCCATTACTACTCCAAGATCCACGTTCTCCCATGGCTGCCACGGGTACCATGGGGTTCCAGCCTGAGGAAGGCCTACCATCCGCAAGTGCAGAAAGGAAGCCCTTCAACATTTAAAAACTCAAGTGAAATCTTTTTAATATTTTTTGTGCTAGGGAAAAGTTTTATTTCTTTTAATGTTGGGCATATGGAACAAATAGGATTTTATTTTAAAACTCTATCTTATGGATTACTTAGAAGCAGTTTTAAGCTAATCACAAAACTAACAGCCTGATAGATACATTATGAGAAGAAGGAGACATTCTATAATTCATGGAAGACATCACTGGCTCCATGAGCCCTCAGGCAAGTGCTTAGCAGGTGTCCCCTGATGGAGTTGGGAGCACTCCTAGAGCTGGCAGAAGCTCAGTTCTCAGAGGGCAGGGCTGGCTCTCTTCCCTTTGTTCAGGGAGAACCTGACAAGAATCTATGGGATGAGAGAAAGGCCCTGTGGATTTCAACCCTTGGCAAAGCCAATGGCAGATGTGGAACAATTCCCAGAAGTGCCAATGCAGGGTTTCAAGCACCAATATGGTGCCAGGACTCCAAAACTAATGAGTGATTGCCAAGTACTGCAGGATAGTTAGGAAGCAAACTATCAGCATCCTTCTGTTTGTGTTTCTTTAATTCTTGGTTTAAAGTATATATCCCTTGCATCTATAGGCACCGGAGAGTAGTTTGTTTTTGACTGTAAAGGAAGCCCATGGGAGGATGAGGAAGCATGTTGAATTTCCTGAGTGTGATGGATCAGATTAAAGCAAATCTGAGTGGACCTCCAGCCATGCATCCAGGGGACCATGGTACATGGGCAGCTGGTACACATTTCCAGCACAATCATTTATCAGTATTCAGGAGTAATTGGATCTATTAAGTATCTACAGATTTTGGTATTCTTGGATAATCTGCCTACGTTCTTTATGGAAAATGATGTAGCATTTGCACAGAATCTACACATCTTCCTGTATACTTCAAATCATCTCTAAATTACTTACAATGCCTAATGCAATGTAAACGTGATGTAAGTAGTTGTTACGGTGCATTCTGACAAGAAACAAGTCTGTACATGTTCTGTGCAGATATTTCTTCTTTCAACTATGTTCAGTGCACAGCTGGTTGAATCTGTGGATGCAGAACCTGCAGATAGGGAGGGCCAACTGTGTAGCTATGTAGCCACTAGGTGAAAAGCAATCTGCAAAGCATTTGCCATGCAGACCAAAGTCTATAAATGAATGGCAATTGACTCAGTTGGAGAATTTGGCCCAGTTCACACGTGGAGTAGTGGGTACCCTCTTCAGAGTCACCTGAGCAACCAAGCCACAATGGAGCTTTCAGAATCCCTCTGGGCACATGTGGTCAGCACCTCCAGTGGCATAGCAAAATAAGGATGCAGCAAAAGGATTCAAGCTATTGTCTGGACTCTGAAATGCTTGACACCATTAAAGTCATGGAATCTTCCTGATCATGTCTTCTTAAAAGATGCTGCCCACAAAGACTAGGTTAGGTCCCTCTAATTCTGATGGGTCTGTTGGCCTGGCTGCTATTCTTGAGGCTCCTCTGGACAGCTGCAGAGGAATAAGCAAAGCTGAGACCCTCTAGCCACCCACAGGCATTCAGGTGGCATGAATCACCTGAACTTTATCTCACCCCAAAATGGCAGGTAGACCAGATGGACAGGCAAGGCCTGGCCTACAGATGGGCCATATGCAATCTGGCCCATTCAAGATGAATTGGGACGGCCCTTCCCAGACATCCAGGGCCAATTCCTTTCCTCCTCTTCCCACAAAGATCTCTGAGTGGCTCTGAGTGGCTCCTGTTCTATTTCTCCCTGCAGAATTACAGTTGTTAGGTTGCTTTCTGAAAAGACATATCTGTTTTCAACAGGTGCCATCTGGTCATTGATCAGAGCAATTTCTCCCATACTCCTCCTTCCCACAGAAAGAAAAGGAAAAAAAATTCCATTTCAGGCTGAAAGTGGAAAAGGGAAATCTTTCCTCGTAAGCTCTTTTAAATTTACCTACTTTGTTCTATTTAGAACATGCCAAGTGACTAATGTAAATGGCACAACTTTAATGAGAAATTAAGGTGGGGCAGGAGGGTTTCTCAATGGATAATTGTGGGATTTGGGTTTTGCAGTTTTGAAAGAACACAGAGTGGCTGGAAAGTTTGTTGCTATTTTGGGTAAGTAGCTTCATGTTTTGGACTTCATTATGGAGGACTATTCAAACTAGCTGGGAATATAATTCCCAAGATTTGCCCAAGAACATTCTGGTCTCTGTCCTCCCATTTTTTTAGCATTTGATCAAAGGATGCTTTGCCCCCTGAGTTTGCAAACCCATTGTTAATATTCTTGCTCAGATTTGGATTCTGTCTTTGCAAAATTTTTCCACAGATACAGATAAGTTTATTTTATTGTTTTGATGTTGTATCTCTTAAGTTACGACTCCACCTATTTTTCCCCTCTGGAAGTGTTAGAAAAGATGAACTGAAAAGCTTTGGCAATGTCCACTTGTCTTGACCAGTAGAATGTAGTACCAAAGAGTTTGCATACTATAGCATTTAATTTTGTCTTAGAGATTAAAAAAATCCTTAGGTAGTCACAGCTGAAAGAAAAGAGGGCAGAAAACAAGAGAAATAGGCTGATCATACTGCTGAAGAGGATTTGGGGTATGTGCAAAGTGAAGGAGGAGGGTGACTCTCTGCAGTGACCTTGGCCATGAGCATTGACCAAGCACAGGTGGGAAGAAAGAGAGACCAGAAGGGCCTGTTTCCACTTCCAAAATCACTTTGCTCTTCTGTCTCACAAGCAGCATTTATCAAGTACAATTCCCAAGCTCAGACAAATTCCTTCTCATTCCAGCTGCTCCTTCCACCTGTGTGCAGAGCATTGCAAGGATCTGGGCACCTGTAAACTCTGGGATCTGGCTCACCCTGTGGCCTCTTCCTCTTGGCCTCTCTCTCAGCCACAACCAGCATTTGCCAAATGTTATCAACTGTGAGTTAACCTAGGGAAAAGGGCTGGAGGCCCCAGGAGCCCAAAAATGCTTTTTAGCTCTCCTAAATTTGTGAGGTCCTGCGCAACCACCAACAGTCCCATGCCTCAGGCCCTCATCTATCAAGGGGATGCTCCAAGGAGGCCATTTGGTGACACACATTGCACAAACATTGGGCATCGATTCCAGGACTGAGGAAAGGTCAGGAGTTGTCACTCACACTGGTTTTGTATCAGGGTCCCTGTCATGGGGGCCACCATCAGCTGTCATCTTGATGAATTCAGTATGTTGGGGCCCTGGAGCCTTAAATAGAAAAAGAGGTAATTGAGAAAACAGAGCAGGCAAAATTTGTAGACAGTCCATATGCCTGGGACTTCAGGAAAAGACCAGCAAAGCATGCCTGCTGACATTGGCCTCACGGAGCATCCATTCCCTCACCCACTAAACCAAACCAGCACAAGTACCCATCACAGGCAACTGTGAAGCAGAGTGCCACGGAGGATATCAACAACCATGGTGGGGCAGCTGTCACCCCGGATCTTCCACATCCCGGATGCCAGGAACTAGTGGTTACTTTCCCAGTTTTCCAAGTGAGATAGTCAGATCTTAGGATGTAAGCAGCATGCCCAGGTCTCAGCTGATTCCAGAAACTAACGTACTAACATCCAGAGGGACGTATGTACTAATCAGCTGTGCGTCACGGCCATGAAACACCTGACGCAGCCTGCTAATGAAGTAATGTCTGTTAAGCTCACGGTTTGGGAGATTCAAAGTCAAGATCAGGTGGCCCCATTGGTTTGGCCACTGATAAGTGTGGCGAATGGTGACATATGGCAGGAGCAAATGGTCACATTTAGAACTGGAGCAGAGAGAGAAAAGACCCCAACTCTTAAATGACATCACCCCATAAGTCAAGCCTTTCCAGGTGGGCTTTGGGGGACACTCAACATCCAGATAAGAGCAGAATGACTCCAAAAGTCCTACCCTCTCCACCCCCCAAGGGATGCCTCTGATACCAGTGCCTCTCAGTTCAGTCTAGAGGCCCAGGGGACAGGTCTCTGGAGGCCAGAGATATAAGCACACACCTTAGAGTCCCATCCCCTGTGCAGTCTAGAAAATAGATGTAATTCAGCTCAAATGAAGTCATCGGAGTGGGTGTGAACCCAGCGACTGTGGAGAAAAGGACACAAGGGCAAATGGTCATGTGAAGACAGAGGCAGAGACGGGAGGAATGCACCTACGCTGTGCCGTCTAGTGCGTCTCTGTGAATCTGTAACCAAGGTGCCTCGGAGTCTCAGCTGCTACTGCATGGTGAGGACAATGACGCAGCCAGCCCAGTCATCTTGAGGGTTGGCCCAGTGATGCAGGAGACCAAGCCACTTGGAGAGAGGGCACTGGGTAGTTAGGTTGGCCTGCATCTAGTGACCCACTGAGCTGAGAAGGCAGCCATGGCAGTGACAAGCACCATGATCCAGGAGGACACAAGGACTCGTCATATCCCAGGCTCTAGTTTGCTAGGGCCGCCAGAGCAAAGCACCTCACCTGGGCAGCAAAAGCAACAGCATGGATTTCCTCATGGTTCCGCAGGCCTGAGGTCAGGAGTAAAGACATCAGCAGGGCCACGGCCCTCCAAGATACTAGGACACTTCCTGCCTCTTCCTTGCCCCTGACGGTGATGTTGACCCTTGGCATCCCTGTTTCAGAGATGCATCCCTCCAGTCTCTGACTTTGCACGGCCCCTCCCCCATGTGTCTTTTTCTTTTCTCATAAGGACGCAGGTCATTGGATTCAGGTGCACCTCAATGACCTCATCTGAACTTGATTACATCTGCTAAGCCCCTATTTCGAAATAAGGTCACATTCACAGGTACTGGGGGATGAGAACATCAGTATGTCTTTTGAAGATTGCCCAACTCGACCGTCACAACAAGGCGTGTGCTGGTGTGGAGTGGTCAAGGAGTTGTCCGGCTTCCAAGACTCTCTACCTGGCATGGAGTCCAAAACAGACTGCCCAATGATGTGATCAGAAGAAGGTATGAAGTGTCACATAAAAGGCCTGCTCAACTCTGCCCTGTGAATGCAACCCCGTGCTAAAGGGAGGCCCTTCCAAAGCCTCCTAACCTGATGTCAGGTGGACGGCCCCGGGCATTGGTTCAAGGCCTCCCAGGGGGTCAAGCAGGTCAAGCGAAGCCTGGGTGTCAAACAGACCCTCTTGTGGCCATTCTAAGCACCTTGACTTCTAGGTCAGATGATATCTCAGTAGGTCAGAGAGGCTAGGCCTGGCCAAGACTGCCTTCCTGAGATGTCAGATGGAGAGGCAAGGCCAAGGTCAGGGAAGAGGCCTCTACCACAGTATTAACCAAGGCTTCATTCGGGAACAATCCTCAGGGTCCCACTTCTTCAGACAGGCACTACCTTCTTTGCGTTCCTGCAGAAGCAGGCTTGGAGGTGAGGAGTCAAATGCAAGTAGTTGGTATGGCTTGCCCTGACCATGGACGCATCCAGACCTTCCCAGCCTGGGCCCTCCTGGACCATTCCTGCACCCAAACCCACTGCAGCTTGGTGATCTTCCACCGGACCATGCCCCTAACAGAGCCCCCTTATGGGATAAAGGACTGAAATCCCCACTGCTCAGACCCCCCCTGCAGGTCTCTCCACTAAGAACCTCTGCAATGACAGCCTCAGCTGGAGCATGCTGGCCTGTCCTCTTCCAGACTGGCCTCACTCAGGACTCCTCTGCAGGGCCATCAGCCAGGTCTGCTGAGTCTCCCACCTCTCTGTGGCCCCTGCTCCATTGCCCACCGTTCCCCATGTGTTCATCCCAAGAGCACCCCCAGAGTCTCTTCCTCGAAGTAGGTTTCCATGGGATCACCCCCTCCAAAATAACCTGCCTTGTCTTGTCCCCCAAGCCAGAGACCTAGTGAGCCTCTTCTCACGACCTCTGATAAGAGGGAGCCGGAGCTTCCTGCAACCTTCCAGTCTTTCCTGAGATGGAAGTTTACACAAACCTTTAAACAAACATCCCATGGGATCAACAGTCTACAGTCCCCCAGGGTCTGCGATGTCCCCACTGGCTGGTCCTTAAAGGCTTCTAGCAGACAACATTCCACTTTCTTGTAAAACAGAACGATTTCTTTCTACGAGCTGCTAAAAAGCACGAACAGCCCTGGCTGTCAACCACTGAGGCCCAGGAGGGGAGATGAGTGTGCCCAGAGAGCCCCGGAGACAGCCTTTGAGACCCTGTGCCTGCGTGGTTTCCACACTCAGACTCGTAAAGATCCTGTAAGTGGAATGCCCGCGCCATCTGCTCTCCACCGATCACATTCCAGACAAGAGGAGCCCCGAGTGTCCAGGGCTTGACGGCCAGTCGGGCCCATGCAGGACACCCTGGACAGCAAAGCTGTGAGGGATCCCTTCATAAAAGGTGATTCCCTTCTTCCTGCCAATCCAGGGGGACATCCTAAGAGGGCTCAGGAAGCCCAGACACAGGCTGCTCAGCCAGAAGCCTCCATGGCTGGGAGATTCCAGCACACGGACCTTGCCTCAACCCTGCTCAGGAGGGCAGCAACCCTGGGGCCTGGGCCAGCTCTGTACTCGTTAAAGTGCACAGGGCGATGTCAGAGAGGGGCCTGCAGGGGCTCCGAGGAAATACCCTCACCCCCACAGCCCAGGCCCAACGCCACTGGATCCCTATCAGACCTTGGCTGGGAGCTTCCAGGTCTGGTATTCAGCCTGTTTCTAAAGGGAAAAAGAAGGATCTGGCAGAAGGAGTCCAGCCCTGCCAAAAAACAACCCCACCCCCACCCAATGCTGCAATTGTGCAACTCTTATTCATCTAGTTTGGGGTGAATGTTCCCTAAATTTATAAAGATGCTAAAATTTACAGATATGGAGGAGAGACACCTACAGAAGACCAATCCACATGGCCCCGAGCAGGGCAGCGATCCTCCCCACGCCTAACTTGGCATCACTCCAACCTGGCCCAGCAACCTCATAAAAGCCCAGAAAGAGAGTGGAAGGCAGCCCCTCCTCCCGTGGCTCAGCATGTGGCTCACTTCCCAGAACCAGCGAACACCAGGAACTGTGGAGAAGGCCCTTCACTGGAAGGCCTAAGAACATGGCCTGGGCTCCTGGCTGAGAACCTCCTTCCCTCCTGGCAGGTGGCTGCGTGGTCGGACTTCAGTTTAGCCCAGGAGAGTAGTGGGGTCCTAGTGGACCAGAGCAGTATATTTCTGTGATCTGGTGTGTTGGGCAATGACCCTTCCCCAGGATACTCAGGAGCCGCATTTTCCAACCAGTTCAGAGTATGCCAGCCTAACACTTCAGAGACCTTCCTCTTTCCAACAGGAGAGTACCTGTAACTTGGGGCACCAAGTTATGGCCATTTCTGCACACTGGGCACAGGATCCAGCGTGGTCGAGCTTCTTCAAGGGTCACACAGCCCTGCTGCTGGAGGATGTTCTGCACCAAAACAGGCAGTGAGTCAGCAGAATATTCAGGGTCAACGTGATGCTGCAAGAATGTCATATGCTGGAGGAAAGTCACCAGGGAGCCCTCCACACCTCCTCCACAAATGCCTGTTGTTTCCAGCCACTGAGGCTGATTGGCCCCTGGAAGGCTGCACCCCAAATTCCTCCCAGCATGGTAAGCTCTACCTGCAGTGTGGCTCCTGCCTGGGAACCTCCCCGTCTCAGGTCAGTGTTATGGTTTGGGTGTGAGGTGTCCCCCAAAAGCTCACCTGTGAGACAACGCAAGAAAGTTTGGAGGAGAAATGATTGGGTTGTAAGAGCCTTAACCCAATCAGTGAATTAATCCCCTGATAGGGATTAACTGAGTGGTAACTGATGGCCAGTAGATTGTGGCTGGAGGAGGAGGCTTGGGTGTGACTAGAGGAGGTGGGCATGGGCATGGCTTCGGGGTATATATTTTGTCTCTGGTGAGCAGAGTCCCTCTCTCTGCTGGCTGATCACCATGTGAGCTGCTTCTCTGCACCACACTCTTCCATCATGAGGTTCTGCCTCACCTTGAGCCCCGAGGAATGGAGCCAGCTACCACTGAACTAGGATCTCTGAAACATGAACCCGCAAATAAACTTCTCCTCCCCTAAAATTGTTCTGGTCCACCTTTGAGTCACCACAGCAAAAAAAAAAAAAAAAAAAAAAAAAAAGCTGACTGGAACACTCGGGGAGTCCCAACTGTCCCCCAGAGCTGGTCTCCAGGGTGGCAAATGCTCCGTGGCTCCACGTGGCACAGTCGGAAAAGCGGGAGGAGCCACCACAGGCATGGAAGAGCGCGTGTTCTGCTTTGCCAAACAAGAAAGAACACCCTTTGCCCATGTTCTGGTTCCGAGAGCCTTGTTATTTTAAAAACAAACCAAGACTCAAAGGTTGAAATGGCACCGTCGCCCGCCCCGCCATGAGCACCATGCTCTTCCAAATGGGCGGCGAGGTTGTTTTGGAAGACTTGAGACGTGCGGTTGTGTTTTGTAGAAGGGAACCACCTCTCTGTGCTCGGTGGTGGGCGTTGTCCTCGAGCTGGGGGCGAGGAGGGTACGAGATGAAAAGGGAGGGAGCCTGACCCAGCAGCAGCAGGGGAAGGGGGTCGCCCCAGGGTAGTCACAGGCACTGTCCTCCCGCCATCTGGTTTTTTAATTGTTGGCTCTTTGCATTACGAAAGTGGCGCCTGCTGCCGTTAGACGAGGGAGCACCCCAGGCCCCGCGCGGCCGTGGTCCCCACCTGGTCTGCATTCCCCACCTTCCTCCACCTGCCCATGTCCCTGGTCCACCCGGGAGCAAGGCCCCATGCGCAGGCGGACCTTGACTGCTCTTCCAGAACTCACTGTTTCCTGGGCATGCCTCAGGTCTGTGTTCAGGCCTGTCTCAAATGCCACTCAATATCCACAGACTGGATCTCCACCTACTGTCCTGCCCAGGAGAATTCCACTTCTTCATTCCCACCATCAAGCTTCAGAGAACACCCTCTGCTTACCTTGCTGACCACAGCTTCATTCATTTCCAAAGGATAAACTCCTTTAAACTGGGACAGCTGAGTCAGGACATCCTGCCATTTCACATTGTAATGAAGCCTCCAGGACAACTACGTTTTCTATGGTCCCCAATCCCAGCGGCGATGGAGGAATGAGCCCATTCCCACAACTCGCTGCCCTTCCAACTGTCAGTTTGTAAACTTTTTGCCCTTCTGAGAGGTGGGATAATGCCTCATTTTAACTTTATCATTTTTCCTGGTAAAACTGAGCTTCTTTTAATGCAATCTTGGCCTCTTCTATTTTCATAATCTTCACCCACATTTGGTATTTTATTTATTTTATTTGCCAAGCTCTTTGTATATGGTGGACACTAATCTTTTATCTTTCACATGGATTGCAAAACTTTTTCCCCAGTTTTTCCTTAGTCAGTTCACCTCTTGCCAGAACAAAACACTTCATTTTTATGCAGCAAATCTATCATTTGCATAGGTCAGATCTGTGAGCCTTCAAGATGTTCCTTTCTACTTTCCGATCCTGGTTAAAGGGCAGTTCTTACTCCAAATCACACAAACATAAGCTAAAATTGTGCCTGGTCAGAGCTGTGTAGTTTTGTTTCCGGTTCCGGGGTCGCAACCCAGGGCCTCTCACATGCTCGGCAAGTGTTCTACCTCTGAGCCACATGCCCAGCCCAGAAGCCATGTCTTTACAGGCAGATCCTCAGGCTTCCCAGGGCTTCCTGACCCTCTGAAAGCCACTGCCCTAGGCAAGGCTGGAGGCCACCAGGGTGCCCTGGCTGTGAATTGGTGCTTTGCTTTTCCTAGTATTATCAACAGTGGGACCCATGCTCCAGGAACACTTCCATCTGGGTCCAAAGATTCCCAGGAATGCCTTTCTTATCTGAGTTTTCCAGAAAGAAACTGCCCGAAAGGGACAAGCTGAGGCTGGGGACACTCCACCCTGAAGGAAAGATGTTGGGCAAGTCAATGAGCTGGGCATGCCAACCAGCAGCAGGATGTTGGGACCAGCCCCACCCTGATAGGGCCCATCCAGGGCTCCTGATGGTCCCACAGGATGTCAGCTGTCTGTGGGGCAGGGGACAGGGAAAGGGAACAGCATGAAGTCCACATGGACCAAGCTCACTCTGCCAAACTGTCACACAAGGCAGCAGGTTCTCAGAATAGCCCAAAACTTGCTTGACTCCCCGCTGCCCCGCTCCCCGACTTCCTAAATGGAAACCAAGGCCAGTGAGCGCCCCAGCTGATGATCAGGCCAAAGGGACCCAAGCCTCCCTCATCTCAGAATTCTGGTCCTTGACCCCTGTTTCAGTCAGATTTTTTGTCACAATAACCAAAAGACCTGACAAGAACAATGTAGAGGAGGAAAAGTTTATTTTGGCTCACGGTTTCAGGGGTTCTGTGCATAGTCGGCCTGACTCCATAGCTCTGGGCCAAGGTGAGCAGGACATCATGGCAGAAGGGCATGGCAGAGGAGAGCAGTTCAGGACGTGACAGCAGGAAGCAGGGAGAGCTCCCCTTACCAGGGATAAAATATAAATTCCCGGCCCAGTTACCACCCAGTTAATCCACATCAGTGGATTAATCCATTAGTTAGGTTACAACTCTCACACTCCAACCATTTCATCTCTGAACACTCTTGAGTTGTCTCACGCATAAGCTTTGGGGGCCACCTCATATCTAAACCACAAGAGCCCCCCACACCCTCAGCTCCCTGCTCTGTTTCTGCCTCTCCCTGGGACACTGACTGGTCCTGTGGAATCATCTAAATGATTCGGAAGCCCCTGGAGAACACGGTCACTGCACTGGAACTGCTGAGCTCCAGGAGGGGCAGCCTTCCTGACCAGCACCTGCCCACACGGGGAAGGGAGAAGAGTGGGGTAGATGCCACATGGTGGGCAGTGCCCATAACTAGCTGGACCAGCATTCCTTCAAGGGTTTCTTACTGTGCCAGAGGGGGGTCACCGTGCTGATCTTCTCTAGAGCTTCAGGTCTCCTTCAGGACGGCCTTCCCAGTGGGTTCAGGCTATCACCCCAAAATGTCAATAGCAAAATTCCGATGATGGCACAGTTCTCTATGGAAACAAAGTCCTCCATCAGCTTTGACAACTGAATCCAGGCATGGCCCTTCTGTGGTCCCAGGCCTTTGCTGTGGGAACCAGGAGGGCTGGGGGCTATGAGCAAGAAGATGGATGCCCCCTGCCCTCTGCATCATGCAGCCTCAGACCCCCTGACCTCCACCCTCCCCAGCCTCAAGGGAGGGTCATGAATTCTCAAGGCCCTAGCAGGAGGGTGGGAGGAGGAACCTGAGGCTGTAGGCTCTGACCCTGCTGCAGGCTCAAGGGAGAAGCAAACAGGAACAGGGACCATGGTCGATGGGATTCAGTAAATGAATGGGAAGCAGGAGAGAGGCCCAGCTGACCTTCCCAGGAGGCTGCAGAGGGCTCCAGTGAGGGCAAGAGGAGGCAGGAACGTGGCCAGGCAGCCAGCAGGCTCAAGAGGGCCATAGGTCAGCAGCTGGGGTCAGTGCCTAGCTTCCCCCAGGGGACCTGTATATCCCTTTAAAGGACACCCTCTGCAGGACAGGTGGCTTTCCTGTTCTTGTGTCATACCTAATGCACATAGTATTCATTCAATGTCACTTACCTCCCCTTTTCAGCATAAAAGGACCATAAGGATCTCCCACCCCACTTCCTCTTCTGATCACAGAACCTTCCACCTAGCATCAACCCACCCTCTGGAAACCCTGGGAAGTCATGAGATCCTCTGTGGGAGAAGCCTTCATCCTACCACTCCCTACCCCAGGCTGCTCAGGGGTGGCTTCCTTATGGTCGAAACTTCCTGTGACTCGGCCCCTAAATATCTTCTGGTGGGATCATCTGTATCTGCCACCTGTAGTCTCTTGGGCGCTTCTGTGAGCTGGGCCCACTGCGAACCTGCAGGACCCATTCATAGGTGGACATCCTCACAGCGCCCACCCCATGCTTCCAGACATCTTTCCCGAACAGGCCACCGGCACCCAAATCCTGTACACACCCATTTTCTCCAACACCTTCAGAAGATAGAGGCTTGAGAAGATCAGCTGGTGGTCCCACACTGTCCTCTATCTATGTCCAGTGGAAGGGGCCCGGCAGTCTCATAGTCCTGGCACCACAGGGTGTGCTCACCTGTGGAACCTGCTCTGCTCGGAGGGCTATCAGAAGACAAAAACGGGAGACTGCACAGATTTAGACTGCCACCGTCGTTTCTTCAGACTGAGGGACACACCATACAGCCTGGAAGGACAACAGTCCCTTCCAGGGCTACATGTCACCCACAACTTTGCTTCAGAGGAGTGGCACAAGCACACTGCACTCCCCCAGACCCCCTCCCACTCCACCACTCCATCCCCCAAGGGGGACTTTGTAGGTGGCCACAGGGATTCTCCTGCCATGCAAAATATCACATTTTCTCTTGTTACCAAGAAGGCGAATATTCCAAAATGGGGTGCCAAGATGTAAACACAAAAAGAGAAAGAAACAGACTTGTGTGGGATGCACCTGGGGCAATTGCATCACTAGAGAATGCTCTGGGGGGGGTTCTTCTGTAACTCCATTTAGCAAAGAGCAGCAAGGTTACAGCGGGGGCTCCTGGGCCCTTGGCACTGAGCGTTTTAGCTGTTGGTAGCACAGAGGCCTGGAGAATCATCCTGTGGGTACAGATGTCACTTGACCTTGGATAGCTCAGATGCAGGCCGGTCAGCCCCTGCCCTGCACACCCAGGTGCACACCAGTGGCAGAAGGCAGGGCAGAGGAGTGTGACCTGATGCTCATCCCAGGCTTAAGGTACACCTGCCCCACCAGGTCCTGGCTGCTATCTCCTGCTGACCACCCTCATGGGGGCCTCCCACGTGATCCCAGCCATGGAAATGCCCTGATGCCAAGGCTGCTGGCCTCGAGGCCCAGCTGTGTCTGATTCGTGGTTTTTCACCCCTTCTGACAACTCTTAACTCGTCTCTGGTAGTCCAAGGTGGCACACTGGAGATCTGCTGGTGGACACTCACTGCTGCTGGGTCCTCAGGGTGAGGTCTAGGAGCCCTGGCTTCACTCCTCTGCTGCTTGGTGGGCTATCAGAGGTTCTCCAAAGCCTTCTCCCCATGTAGCTGCTTGTTCTACACACACACACACACACACACACACACACACGGAAGGCAGGTCACTTAAACCCTTTAAGTCTCTTGTGATAACACTACCACCACATCAGCCCCACGCTGTTTCGGCCCCAATCACGCTGGCCTGCCAGTCCTCCTGTCACAGGGCCTTTGCACCTTGCAGCGTTACCTGGATCCCTGCCCCTGGCCCTGTCTCTCAAGTCAGTGCTCTCTTCTTAGAGGAGATTTCCTACTGGGACCCCCACCCTGCCACGACCTGGACTCTTCTAGAACCCTGGGCCTTTCTTTCCCACCTTCAGCACAGTTTGTAATTTCCCACTTCCCTCTGATCTCCTCCCTAGGGTACATTCTGCATCCCTTGGGTACATTCCTCCAAGGACAGGGACTCTGTCCCTAGGGGGGAGGTCTGTGATGTCTAGCGCAAACCCGGCACACAAAACCTGTCAGGTGACTAGGACAATAACAGAGACCCTTTGCCTGATGCCCAGCCTGCTCCGCTCCTGATCCCTCGCTATTCACACCACATTCAAGAGTTGTGAAGATTGCCAGTCTTGACCATGTTTCGGGCACTCCGTGGCTTTCCTGCCCATTCTGCTCCAGGTGTCAAGGGAAAGCAGGATGATTTCCCTGTCAGGATCCCGTGGTTCAGAGTCAACCTGGAGGAAGAGCCTGAGCTGCTCCCTGTCCCTCAGGCATGTCAAAGTTTCCTTACTTCTCTCAAACCCAGATGTGGTGCCACTGTCTTGGGCCCACACAGGAGCTGTGACAGTAGTTCAAAACCCTTGGAGAGGTTTTGGTGGCTGAGGTCGCACCCTGTGACTGTGGATATCCACATGCTCACTGGAGCAGAATGTTTCCTGAAACATTTTCACCAGAAATGGGAGCTGAGAAACAGACTTGGCCAGCCCTGGCTGGCCTTCACCACAGAACTGCAGAGGACTCTCTGGTGGCAGCCCAGCCCGGTTAGGCTAAAGGAATGACCTGTGCACACAAGAGCTCTTGACGAGAGTGGAGATGGCCAGGCAGGGTGGGACCCAAGCCAACGTGTCCCACAGGGGAAGAGGTAGCCAGAGTCTGCCTCCCACTGACCTCCACATGACATGGCTCCTGGAGCCATGGCACTCTGACTGGGGCCTCACTGGGAAATGCCCGAGGCCATGTCCCTTCCTCTGAAGGCAATGTACAGAGCAGGACTTTCAGCCAACATTTACTGAATGCCAACTGGGGCAGAGGGTGCCCATCCAGGTACAGTGGGGAGTGGAGCTTGGTCCTGCACTGGGAGGAGCTTTGTGGAACCATAGGAGGACATGCCCATGGGAGACAGACAGGCCAGAGCAGGGCCACCAGAGGCTGCCCTGGCAGCAGGGATTTCCAGAGCTGGTCCAGTGTCTGGTCAGAACCAGAGAGCTCTAAAGGAAGCCAGCAGACAGCCCAGGAGCAGGGTCCTGGTGACAGAGAGATGCACCAGCATTCGCTGCACAGACCTGAGAGCAAAGCAGTTTCCATGAGGTCATTGACCCCTTTGGTCCCACCTGGGGCCTAGTGCAGGATATGAATATCTGTTCAAAGATATTAAGAACTGCAAGATGGTGACAGAGAGCATCAAGTCATGCTCAAGGGCTGGGTGACTGCATGGGCTACGTGCAAGAAGCCACCCAAGACACACGCTGCTGTCAGATCCCTGAGGGACTCCATCTGGGGCACCTGGTGGCCTTTTTCATCAGGGCTGGTGCAGTGGGGTACCAAGACCTCACTTTCCAGGACACCGAAAGCAGCACCCTGGTCCCGCCATCCCTGGCTCACATGGCTGTGGGCCTTCCTGAGTCTCTCATGGATAAGGACGGAGCCATCAGGAGAACCAAAGGGTGCAAGAGAGGAGTGGGATGGGCACATGGGAGGGTGGTGCCTATCTTCCCAGGGACCTTGCCCCACCCTTTCATCATTCTCCATCCCCTCCATCTCTCTCCAGCCCCTCCCAGAACCCACCCATGTTTGACCTTGGTCTTCTCTTTATGTTGGATTCTTCACTCTAGAAGATCACTTGGAAGGAGAAACCTGTCACCCTATCATGCAACTGCACAACAGAGATTGAGCTTAGACGATGTCAACAGGCAGGTGGGCTGGCCTCCCTGTCTCTAGGGCTCTGGGCTGTTCTCTAGCATGTCATCAGCTGGGCTGTGGGCTCATCAACGTGTGTATGTCTTTACTCAAAGCTAGCGAGGGCTAGAGCCAAATGTGTAAGAGTGCACGCCAGCAGAGGCTGGGACTGCCCAAGGGTCAGTGGAAACCCAGTGACCCACTGGAAAAGATTGGACCGAAAAGCTAACATTTTGCTTTTAACTAAAACAGTACCTGTTCTTGATCACTCGAATAAAGGTCAATTTACTATCTTGTTGCTCTGTGCCCTGATTTCAACAGCAGTGGAAAGACCTAGAGAAAAGAGAAGGCCACATGGAATCCACACTGCTCAGGGCTCCTTGTGCCACCTGAGGCAGTGACACTCAGGAATCTCTGGGGCAATGGGGAAACCAGGGTGGTTGGCTCCATCTCTCCAACTTGGTTCCTCAGTCTGGGGTACCTGTTATGGTCTAGATGTGAGGTGTCCCCCAAAAGCTCACATGTGAGACAATGCAAGAAGGTTCGGAGGAGAAATGACTGGGTTGTGAGAGCCTTAACCCAATCAGTGAGTTAATCCCCTGATAGGGATTAACTGAGCAGTAACTGAAGTGGTGGGGTGTGGGGTATATATCATATCTGGAGAATGGAGTCTCTCTCTCTGCATCCTGATCACCCTGTGAGTTGCTTCCCTCCACCATACTCTTCCGCCATAATATCCTGCCTCACTTTGAGCCCCGAGGAATGGACCCTGCTGCCTGTGGATTGAGATCTCTAAAACTGTGAGCCCTCAAACTCTTCCTCCTCTCCAGTTGTTCTGGTTGGGTCATTGAGTCACAACAGCAGAACAGCTGACTAAAACAGTACCCTTGGCCCCTCACATACACGTTGAATGGCCGTGGTGACTACTCAGCTGTCTACTTTCAGTCCACCTCTACACACCCAAATCTAGCAGATCATGGCCTGCTGGAGATGGCCATGTGGTTGCTCCTCTCCAAGAGCATCCACATCCAACCCTGAGGGAGACCAACAGCCTCCACACTATCTTGGAACATTCCCGAGCCTCCCTTCCACTCCTGGACCATAGCTGCTCTTGGTTCCCTGAGGGCAGGAGCCCCTCTGCCCCATCTCAGGCCCCACACTGCCCAACCCACTCCCCCATAACTGAAGCTCCCATATACCTGCAGGGTGACAGCATGACCCTCTGTGGCCATCAGAGAGATCCCCAAGAAATAATCCTGAGTACCCCTTGAGAGTAAGTGGAAGTCAAGCATGACCCAAGGGAGGAGGGCATTCTGTTTACTTCAGAATGTCCTCTAGAGGCCACCCGGACTCCCATGCACTACCAAGGGCAAGCCTTCGGAGGGACCCTGAAGGGGCACAGTCCACAGGCAGATCACACAAGCCCTGCAGAATCTCCTGGAAACAGGTCGGCTGCACCCCAGGCTGAGGGCCTCCAGGAGCAAGCCAAATGGGCCCACATCCCAGCCTCCACCCCGTCCCTCTTCCTTCCTTGGCCACTAACTCCTCCACCCGATGTTCTAGGGGAGGCGATACTCCAATTCACCTTTTCTCCACCTGAAAATATTCCACGATATCTAGAGAAAAAATGAAGAATGAGATTTTCGCTTTGTCCATTTTGGTATTTTCATTTGTCTCTATAAATAAAGAGGCATACCTCATCTCTGTTGAGCCCTGGTCTTGCCTCCAAAGAGCATGTCAGGTTGAATGAGCCACAGTCCCTGCCCATCAAGGTTCACAGACCCGATGAAGAAATGCCAATAGGGCCACAAGGAACCAGGACATGCCAGATGGATGGGGCTCTCTCCAATGCACCCTTCTGAAAGTCAAGGCAAATTGCAGATGAGCTGCTGGAGAGCTTGAGGCTGGAATAACTGCCCAGTACAGGTTAGGACCAGGTGAGCTCTCATGTCCCCTCCAGATTCCACAGGCATGGTTCTCAGGAGACATATGGAGCACTGGGCTCTGCCTTGAACTTGCGCCCTGCAGCAAACTCAGCTGGGTCTCCCTGCATTAGATGTCTTTTTAACAACTGCTGAGCTCCACCCCTCTAAGGCAGATCCAAAGGATGTCCCCTTGAGCTCTCCCTGAGCTGGCACGGTGCGAGGACCCCCAAACAAGTCAAACCCTCCTATAAATAATGTCACCAGCAGGGCAGCAGGAAGGCCAGCCAAGCAGCAGGCTCACAGCCAACTCCCTGGGAGGTCTATCTTGCTTCAGTTTTTTGGAGGGTGGGCAGGGCACTGGAGAAGGGTAAGCTGGTTGGCCACTAGCAACAGACTTTGTCCAAAAGCATCAACAGCTATTCACTGCGTAGCTGCCCCAGGGAGTCATCTGCTCCATGGAACAGAGGGTGCTCAATGCTCCGGGCCAACAACCAGCTGGCCATAGGGAACCAAGGGCATCCTCACCTTGCAGGTGGGCAGCAGTTAACTACCCTCCTCTGTGGTGGGGGACAGGCCTTCCCATTGCCCTCCTGGATTCTTATGCATCGAGCCCATGCAGGCCGGGCTGAGCACAGCAGGGTCACACTGGAGACAGATTGAGGGACTCAGAGCCCAAAGGCCTCACTTGGTTGTCCTGCACTTTATCAACCTGGCCCACAGCTGGAAAGAACCTTTCTATATCCCCAATGCTGCCAGAAAGATGCAAAATGTGGGCAGGTGTGTGCCCTGTATGCCAAGCAAGAAGGCAGCCAGAGAAGGCCACAAGCTGTGTTTATGGGAAACCAGGAGGATAAAGGTAAACTACGACCGGGCACAGAGATAAAAATAACAGTGGGACAGGAGGTCCTGCCAACAGAAGGCTCACTCACAGCCTGTAAGCACCACTGGGCCCTGGGGCCAGGCCAGGGCGGCAAGGACACTGGTCGCTCACCTGGACAGCCGCGGGGAGCTGGCTCTTTCTCCTTCTACTTACATGACTTCTCTCCCTCTCATCTGGCTCCTTGGTTCCTGCAGACACCTGAGGAGCTCAAGAGGGATGCAGGACTCCTGGCCAAGTGTGCAACCAAGCTTGGAAGCGATCCCTGGACAAGCTCTGGAATGACCACAGAGCAATGCCCTGGGGAATATCCCAAGACCAGAGTCATGACCTTGAGCCAGTCGCCATGCTCTGGGCACCTCAGTGGGCTCCTCTTCCCAGAATGGGGTCACGGCGTGGAGCGTTGACCCATTGTCAGGATATTAAACGCTTAGCTCTGCTTAGGAAGAAGCCTTGTCTGCAGAGGAGCTCTGACAGGCCTGCGTTAACCCCCTTCTGTGCTGTTCAGAACATCCGCACTCCAGCCAGAACAGAAGCATGTCAGGTGGGGTGACAACGCCATCAGATGAAGCAGCTGCTGTGGCAAAGGACAGGTCAGCCCTGGGCCATGGCTGCTCGTCCCAGATGCTAGCATTCATTCTATTGGAGGACTTAGCAGATGTTTGGTGTTTCAGCAACAAATTGTGTGTGTGTGTGTGTGTGTGTGTGTGTGCTTTCAGCAATTTCATTCATCCTTGTATTTGCGTGGGATTCACTCTTAGCCCGAAAGGTGACTAGAGGACACGTTTGCTCTCTAATTTTAAAAAGTAACACCTCAACACATATCAAGAAGACATTAATCCTGAAAAAGATGTAGCTTTGCTTTCAGCTGGCAGAAGCTGATGGTGGCTCTGTCCCCATGACCTCTGGACGCTTCTCCTGTGGTTGCTTCGCTGCCTCCTGAGTTCATTTGCTGGGGTTCCCAGCAGCCTCCTCTGCCTTCTTCCTGTGATGCTGATCAGTATTCAAACATGCATGTTCCCTGAGAGCAAGTGACAAGATGCAGATACAGGTCCAGAAAGGCTTCCTGGATCCCACGTCCCCACGCTGGGACCCTAGTGTGGTCCAATGGGCACAATGGAGCAGAGCTGGCTGCACTCTGGGGACTTTCACCCTCCAGGGATTGTAGGGAATGCCAACATGAATCCCACGGGGTCAGAGAAGAGTGGTGACTGGAAGCAACAGCAGCTGTAGCTTCAACCACGTGGTAGAAAAATGAACATCAATCACACTCCAAGTGAGGAGAGGGACTAGTCTATTTTCTGTTGCTAATAACTGAATACCACAGTTTGGGAAAATTACAAAGAAAGAGATTTGTTTGGGTTCCTATTTCTGAGGTGCAAGGCCATATCTGGTGAGGGCCTTCTTGCTGGCAGAGCCTGAGGTGGTGTAGAGTGTCACGTGACAAGAGCCAGGGAGCCTGCAGACTCCTGCATCTCCTCACGTGTGTCTCTGTCCTCTTATAAGCTCACCAGTCTTCAAACCTGGGGGCTCCATCCTGATGACCTTATTTAATCCTAATCATGCTCCATGCTGGGTTAAGTTTGCATCTTCTTATTGACACCTCACAATGGGGATTAAACTCTAGTGTGAGTTATTCAAACCATAAGCAGAAAGGAAACACCTCTGCTAAGTGCCTGGTCTGGGAGGCCCTTTGCTGGATACTAACACCTCACCTCCATCTTCTCCATCATTTTTTACAGCAGTCATGAAAAGATGCCTTATGGGCTCACTGGACAGAAGAGAAGTGTGGGAGAGACTAGGGCCCAGAAGTGGGCAAGACAGGGAGTAGAGATGCCAGGGGTAGCATGATGGACAGACCCCCATCATAGAGGTCTCTTCGTGACAGACCCGGGAGCATAGCTAGTGACCCAAATTTACTCTCCATTGCCAGATCCAGATCCTGTAACAAACCAGACAGGCTCCCAGAGAAACTTGAGAGCTGAAGTTCTCCTTCACTAATTGTTAACATGTGTAAGACCCAACAAAGAATGAAGCCACCAACTTTCAGCTCAGAACAGAACATGCTGTGTACCACTGTACACGCATCACCTTACCCAGGGATTCCACAAGGTGCAATGTTCCCATAACACAATCGTTTTATAGAAACCGAGTGTTCTGGCCATTCCTTTTGCTTACTACCTTGTTTATTTGAAGTAATTTTTTCAACCCTGAAAAAAAAAAGAAAAAGAAAAAAATAAGGCAAGTGTTAGGGACAGAGAATGCTTGTAAAAGAAATGATTTTGCTTCATGTTTACCCTATGGAGAAAGGCCTTTTGAAGCCTTTCACTTTAAAACAAGGTTCTCTTCTTGCCTTTTGATGTGGTGGGCGTGAGCCTCCATGGGAAGGAGTAGAGGCTAGACCAAAAACTTGCAGCCATCTTAGATTTTTGTTCCGTATCCGGTTGGAACACAAGAAAGACAGAAAGAGCAGGGGTAGGCTCTGGTTAACACTCTGGTGAGCTTGTAGATCCCCAGGGGCCTCTAAAGTGGAGACTGGGAAGATGAAACAAAATGGAGAGAACTGCATCAAACCAGTTACCAGGTACGACACTGGTCTGGAAGGCTTCCACAGACGACTGCCAGGCCACCAAGATGGCGCCCTGCTCTTCCTCATGGGCACCTTGGCCACTCTCTGAAAGGGGTAATTCCAGCAGCTCCCTTTTCCCCATCTCATGCTTAATCCTCTGAGTTGATAAAGCCAGACTGCTGACCTGTGTTCTTTTTTCTTCCTCTAATTTTTATTTTGTTTTTCTTTTTAATTAGCCCAGAATATTTGTACATTTTTGTGGGATCTATTGTGAGAATTCAATACATGTATACATTGTGCAATGATCATATCAGGATAGTTAGCACTTCCATCTCCTTAAATATTCATCATTTATTTGTATTTGGAGCCTTTGAACATCTTCTCTTCTAGTTCTTCATAAAATATAGATGAGGTTGTTGTAAACTATTGTCCCCAAATATGCTGTAGAACACTAGAACTTTTCCCCCTTATCTGGCTGTATTTTGGTACTCATTATGCAACCTGCCTCTCTCCCCCATTTTCCCCTCCAGCCTCCAGTAACCACTATAATACCCTCTTCTTTAATCAACATTTTTATCTTCCACACATACATGAGAACAGGCAATGTTTATATTTCCATGCCTATCTTATGCCGCATAACATAGTATCCTCCAGGCACATTGCTGCAAATGACAGTATTTTACTCTTCTTATGACTGAACAAGCTTCCATTATGTATATTTACCACATTTTCTTTATCCATTCATCCCTCAATGGGCCCCATTGTTGATTCCATATCTTCGCTATTGTGAATAGTATTGCAGTAAACATGGTCATACAGATTTCTCTTTGATTTCATTTCCAGAAATGAGATGACTGGATCTCATGATCGTGCTGTTTTTAGGTTCTTGAGGCACCTCCATACTGTTCTCCATAATGACTACGCTAATTTACATTCCCCTCGACAGTTAGCATAAGCTCCATATCTTCGTTATTTTCCAAATCCTTGTTATTTTTGCCTTGTGGGTAATAGTCATTCTGACTAGGGTGAGATGATCACTTCTTTGTGGTTTTGATTTGCATTTCCCTGAGGATTGCTAACGTTGACCATTCTTCCATACACTTGTTTATTTCATATCGTGTTTTGCAAAGTGTCTACTTAGATCATTTATCCTTTTTAAATCAGATCATTTGAATTTGAGACTGTTGTTCGAGTTCCTTGAATATTCTGGATGTTTAGCCCCTGTCACCTGGATGGTTTTCAGATGTTCTCTCCTGTTCTGTGGACTGTCTCTTCGCTCTTTAGTTTTTTTGTCGTTGTTGTTGGTATTTGTTTTTTGGTTTTTTCTGGTTTTGTTTTTGGTTTTGCTGTGCAGAAGCTTTTTAGTTTGATATAAACCCCACTTTATTTTTTATTTTGTTGCTTGTGCTTTTGGAGTGTTATCCCAAAATTCATTCCTGTGTTGATATTTTGAAGTGTTTCCCTGTGCTTAGTTCCGTAGTTCAGAGTTTCCTTCTTACGTGTAGGTTTTTGATCTCTATATGAGTTGACTTTTATATATGGTAAGAGACAGAGGTCTAGTTTCACTCTTCTGCATGTAGATATCTAGTTTTCCCAGCACCATTTATTGAAGAGGTTCTTCTTTCTCTGGTGTAGGCTTCGGTGCCTTTGTTAAGAAACAATCTGCAGATGCATGGGTTATCTCTGAGTTCTGCATTCTGCTCCATTGTGGCCTGCGTCTGCTCTTCCCAGTACTGAGCTGTCTTGGTTACTGTGACCTTGCAATAAGTCTTGAGATCAGGTAGTATGATGCCTCCAACATCTCCTTTTCGATCAAGATTTCTTTGTCCTTTAGGGCCTTTTGTGCTTCTCTTTGGAATTTTAGGATTTTTTTTTTTCTATTTCTGTGAAGAATGTCATTGGCATTTTAATAGGAATTGCATTGCATCTGTTCATCACTACCGTACAGACTTTTCAACAACATTAAGTCTTCCAATCCATGAATATAGGAAGTTTTTCCTTAGAGAGAGAACATACACTGTGTGTGTGTGTGTGTGTGTGTGTGTGTGTGTGTGTGTCTTCTTCAATTTCTTTGATCAGTGTTTTGCAATTTTTATTGTCAGGATTATTTACTTCCTTGGTTAAATTAATTCTGGGCCTTTGTTTTTTCTTGTAAGTATTGTGAACGGGATTGCTTTCTTGATGTCTTTGTGAGCAAATTCATTATTGGTGTATGAAAAGACTACTGATTTTTGTATATTATGTTTGTATCCCTCAATTTTACTGAATTTGTTTGTCAGTTCTAATGGTCTTTTGGTGAAGTCTTTGAGTTTTTCTACATATAGAATCACATTCTTTCGACCTAAGTAAATAACTTAGAGAGTCCAGCAAGGTTGAAAGATGGGGCTTCAAGATGGACAGGAATGAGAACTAGCACATGCATGTGTGTTGGAAGAAGAAGCTAATAGGACAGGTTACTATAAGACCAAAGGAAAGTGGTGTCCTATCACCAGGTGAGCCTGGAAGAGTCCACTGGCCTCAGTCCTTGGCAAGCAAAAGGACTTCTGGGTGTTTCCTGGAGCTGTAGGCTGCTGAGGCAGGCAAGGCCAACAACAACCCAAGGTCAGATCCTGAGTCAGTCAGCACATTGGGTACCTCTGAGCCCACAGGTACTGGGTGAGGTCAGAATTCTTAAAAATACAAGCATTAAGCTCAGAGAAGTACCAAAGAGCCTGGGATCACACCCAGGAAGTGGCAGAAGGTCAGGAATTCAGCCCCACCCCCACCAGGCTTCTAACCAAGCACTGGCCCTATGGCTAATGAAGGACCAAGGGCCCAGACCAGTGTGCTGGACCAGTGCCCTGTCTTGTCCTGCAGTGGTCCTCCAGAGAAGGAAAAGCCCTATGGTCTGGATGGCTACAGGAGACTGGGGCCTCGCCTGGCAGCGGCCTGAGGCTTGCAGCTCTGTCCTTACAGCTTGTCATTCAATCCCAAACTTCGCTACTTGTGCTAGAGGGAGCGCAGAGGAGGAGGTCCGACACTCCAGGGCTGGTCCTTTGGAGAAAGGGGGGAACTTCATCCCCTTAAAAACCCCCAACAGAAACCATGACAACCCTGGCCAGCAGTCACTGCCACCTGCCCTGTGCAGGCATCGTTCTGGGCACTCTGTGAGCATTTCTCCTCCTGGGTGCTGCCTTCCAGATGGAGTTGCAGTGAGTCAGGGAATTCCAACCTGACCTTGCTCCTGGGAAGAGTCCCCAGCAGCTCATGCTGCCCTTCCCTCTCTGGGGAAGGTGGTCCCTGCTCCCCACAGTGGTAGGTGCAGTGATTGTCATTCACAAAGGTTGTCTACATTGCAAGCAAAGGTATAAACCATAGGATGCATCCACAAGTCTTATTGGGATCAGGAGCTATTGGATTTTGTCCTACATTTGTGCTGCTACAACAAAATTGCACAAATTGAGTAGCTTACAAACTGCAACCATTTATATCAGTTCTGGAGGCCACAAAGTCCATGCAGGTTGGGTGTCTGGCAAGGGCTGCTCTCACCTTGTCGCTATGCTCTCCAGAGAGGAAGACACTGTGTCCTCGTGTAGCAGAGGGATGGAAGGGCAAAAAATGGACCCAACTCCTCTCTCCATCCAAGTCCTTTACAATCAGCATACAATCCATTCACGAGGGCAGAGTCC
Source organism: Glaucomys volans (assembly GCA_020662805.1). Lineage (NCBI taxonomy): Eukaryota > Metazoa > Chordata > Mammalia > Rodentia > Sciuridae > Glaucomys > Glaucomys volans. Next base: position 221,799 of record JAJEJO010000311.1, on the reverse strand, counting down.
TTGTGACCTAAACACCTCCCCAAGGGATCCACCTTCCAAAACGGTTGCACTAGGGATTAAGTTTCCAACGATATGAACTCTGGGACAAGACCATAGCACACAGCATCACCTGGCAGGCTTCCAACAGCTGACCTTCAGACCTGTGGTGACCACTACCCAGTACCTACAATGACAGTGCCTCAGAGGATGCGGCTGGGGACACACCCCTTGGTCCTAATTTAACTCCAGAAAGACGCTGCCTCATTTCCTTTGGGCTGCACGCTGCTGAGAACATGGGGTGCCACAGGTGACTGGTAACCCACGGGGTGAGCACTGTCTGCCCCAGGCCTCACCCCAGCTGCCAGGCCCTCACTGGGGGTCGCTGAGATGGAGTGGATCCTTTGCCTTGGAATGGGCTATCCGGTTGGGGCAGGACCCGATTCTCCATCAACGTTGTTAGGAATCAGAGCAGGGGCCTCGGGGTGGAGAGCCAGCTCCAGATGACTAAGGCTCCTGCTGGAGCAGAGGGCCCCACTTTTCTCACTCTCCACCCACCCCTCCGGCCTCTGCAGCTCCACCTGGGTTGGTGGCGGTTTCTTCTGAGTCTTTTCTGTGCCTTTGGAGAGGCAGAGCATGCCCATAGTGCCAGAGGCCACCTGGAAGGAGGGCAGCTGCTGGCACCCACGTGTTACTCTTAAAGCAAACTCTTGCTTCCCTGCATAAGAACTGTGGGCATCTGCACTGCCCAGCAGGACCCCAGTGTTAGTCAGCTTTCCAATACTGTAAGAAAGTACCTGAGATAATCCACTTATAACAGCAAAGATATATTTTGGCTCACAGTTTTGGAAGTCCCAGCCCATGATGTATTATTGCTTTGACCTGCAGTGAGGTAGCACGTAACAGCAGGAAGTGCACGCCAGGACAAAACCACTCACTTCATAGCCAGGAATTAAAAGATAAAGGGGAAGGGATGAAGAGTCCCACAGTCCCCTCCCACCCCCAGTGACCTAGATGCCTCCCCTGAGGCCCTATCTCTTAAGGTTACACCATCTCCCAACAGTGCCAAACTGGAGACCAAGTCTTTAACACATGGCCTTTTGGGGGACATCCCAGATCCAAACTATAGCAACCCCAAGCCCTTGTCAGCCCAGGTTGACCTTCTGATGACACAAGAGCTAAGCAGTTTCTTGGTCATCATTTTGGGCTTGCAAAGCTAGAACTTAAATGACTTTTCAGAAATCCAAGGGCAGAAAATGAGTGCACAATGGTTTTAAGTGGGTTTTCTGATAGCTGAGCACACACTCAGCAGCCTCCTTCCTGGAATTTCAGCATCATATTCCTGCCCAGTGCAAGGAGTTCCATGAATTGCTCAGCTGCTGAGAATCCCTCAAGGTCACTTTAATCTTGCTGTGAAAGAGGATACTTTCTCCAATGCACATCTGTTGCCTTTCTTTCTATTTTGCTTCTTACAGTTATATTCCTGATACTCCTTACAATCCTCTTTGCTTGCACTTGGTCGTGATAAAATCTAACAAATTTAAAATTATCCTCCTGAATTTGCCCACTCTGGGAAGACAGGATGTAAGTGAGTGTCCCCACCCAGTAATGGTGAAGTGACAGTGTCAGAAAGTGGGATCGAGTCAAACTATTACCTTGCATAACTGGCGGGGCTTGTGAACCTCAACCCACAGCCAGGGCTGAATGCAGAGAAATGAATCATGAAAACTGGCAGCAAGTCCCTTCTACCCCTGGAAGCGACAAAGGAAAACCACATCAATCGCTTGGTATGACATAAAGATGCTCAGTGGTTGTAGGATTAGAGACCCACTTTGAGGGGGGAAAAAGCATCTCCATTCTTTTAGCAAGTATTCCCATAATTGACTGCTCTGTCCACTTCAGCTTCCAGACAGCAAGGCAGGGGCTCTTCTTGGATCTCACTGATCTACTTTCCCCACATCCAAGATGAACCAATGCGTCTGTCCCTCGTAACAGGAAGCCATGAGCAACAACAGCAAAAACAACTTTGCTTTTACCAAAATGATCATATTACAAGAAAATTAGGCCAAGAAGCAAATGTCTCAGGCAACAGGAGACCCCATGTTCCCATCTGGTCTTCCCAACCACTTCCTTCCTCTGGAGAATCCCGAGCTCTGTGGCCAACCTGCCTGCCTTCAGCAAGATCTAGCCACCCTTGGGGAGGCCTGTAGGGGCCAGACATTCCTGTCCAGCTTTGAGGATGAGAATCTTGTGGGTGTGGGGGTGAAGTCTGGGCTGGGTGAGAAGTCTTGGCCCTCCTCTAAATGCACCCTGCAGCAAGTGACTTCACCTCTGAGCCCATTTTCTCACTAGCAAAATGCAAGATAAATAATGTGTCCTTCCTGCGTGAAGAATCTGTAATTTAATGGCACTTGGAAATCCTCATGAAAAGAGAACACTTTGGGAGTGAAAATCAACAATTCAGTGGCCCCTAGGTTTTTTTATTCCCCCAGGAAGGGGTGAAGGATAGAAGATTTCTGGGCTGGGGATGTGGCTCAGTTGGTACAGTGCTTCCCTTGCGTGCACAAGGCCCTGAGTTCAATCCCCAGCACTGAAAAAAAAAAAAAAAAAAGATAGAAGATTTCTGAAACAGCAGGCCTCTCATTCAATTTCAGTTGCTGTCCACCAACCACTATTCAAAAACATTACATGGAAAATTCCAGAAATAAACAATTCATATGTTTTAATGAATTTTATTATATTATTATAATTGTTCCATATTATTATTAGTTATTGTTAATCTTTTCCTGTGCCTAATTTGCAAATTAGATTTTTTTTATTGGTAGGTATGTGAAGAAAAAACATAATATATATAAGGGTCTGGTACCATTTGAGGCTTCAGGCATCCAGTGGGGGTTTTGGAATGTACCCCCAGAGACGAGGAGAACTGCTGTGTCCTACGGGAACAAGTGACCTCCGACCGACCTGTGCAGAACCAGGGACTTAAACAGTCCATCACTGTTTAAGATTTCCATCAGAGGGCCACAGAGGCATCACTGGCGCCCATGGTGGTATTGGAAGACTCTCCCAGTCCCGCTCCTCTTTGTAGGGCCATCTCCTTGAATTCTAAGATAAGCCCAGCCCACCTGCTGTTGTGTAGGGCCCACAGGCTGTCCTCTTGGTCACCTTCATGACTGGCCTCCACATCCAATGGCCAAGCACTCAGTCCATTCCACCTACAGCAGAGTCCCCCAGCTGTTCCTTGAACTTGGCTGGGTTCTGATGCGGAACTGCTCATCTGCAAACAGTCCAAGAGAACACCCAGCAGGACAAGCAAGGCCCCAGGGTGGGAAAGGGGAGGATAAGGATATCTGGAGGGAGTGGGGAACCCTGTAGGACACAGGGATGGTGAGAGAAGAAGGTGGTATGGAACTCGGATGTGCAAGATATAAGACACAAAACAGGTGGGCTCAGGAGCGTGAGAAGTGGAGGAGGGGAGAGGGGAATGGCCCCAGAGAGGATGCTGGTGTCCCTGGATGTGCTGCCTAACAAATTGCCGTTAACTCAACAGTGTCAAACAACACCTGTGCACAAGCTCATGGTCCTACGTATGGAGGTCCAGGCAGACTCAGAGGGCTTCTCTGTTCAGGGCCCCACAAGGCCCGAATCAAACTGTAGGACCCACTGGGCTCCTATCTGAGGCTTTGAAGAATTTGATTCTGAGCTCATCTGTCCTTGATGGTGGGATTCCATTTTTTGCATCTGCAAGAATTAGGCCCCTGCTGTCTTCTGTCAGGGCCCATCCATTCTGTTTCCAAAGGCCACCCCATTCCTTACTTCTTGACAACCACCCACTTTAAAGCCAACGGTGATGTGTCAAATCCCTCCAACATCTGGAATCTCTCTAGCTCCCTTTTCCACAACCAGTCGATCTCTGCTTTTGAAAGATGCGCAGGATTAGGTTTGGCCTCTGAAAAGCGTCTCCCTGTTTTCAGGTCTTCTGCTTAGGAACTTCAATTATATCTGCAAAATTCCTTAATCTCACAATCACAGGAGTAACACCAGGGGGTGGCTTTCCATCAGAGGGCCACAGTAGAGTTCTGCCTTCTAATGAGATGTCACCTGGGACATGACTAAGCTGAGGATGACAGCTTCACCTGTCAGCTGGGCTTCCAAGTGACATGCCATGCAAACAGCAACAGGTGCAGGTGCGTCCAGCTGCCCACAGACCCATCAGTGAGCACTGCCGGTCCCGGATCAGTATGGGGAAGGGGGTTGGGGTCTCTGGGAGTTTCCCTGGGCAGCGGCAGGATCCTTATCAATGGAAAGCTGCTCATGTCCGGACCTGATTTTGCTGAATCTCTGTGCTCCTCAGTGGAAAGGACCCCTTGCTGTGAGCCTTGCTGATCTGCATGCTGACCTCGCTCTTCAGTGTCAGGGTTCCAATGACCCTCCTTTCTGCTGAGAAGTCGGCCCAGCAGCCAGTCCCCCGAGAGCTGTCTTTCTATGCACACTGTGTTTTCAACACATCCTGCCACCATTTCTGGTCAAGTTGTAGTTACCAGGACAATGTCCCTGAAGTGTTTGTTCTAAGGCACCTTCCTTCTTGTGCAAAAGGGCTGAGGGCTGCCACGACCCACCCTGTTCTCCCAGAAACACTGTGTTCCTTTCCGAAGCTCAGAGGAGACTCACAAGGAGACTGCCACATTGATTATTATGTGGCGCTGGTTTCAGAGAAGCACAATCATCCTCTGTTGGTCACCCTATTCCTCTAGCCTAGGGACTGATTCAGGCTTGGTGGCAGGTCCCCACCCCTACGCACCACCCAGCCCTCCACCGTCCCCAGGGAGCCATGTAGTGCAGGGGACTCTTTCCTTCCATTCAAGATGAACAAGCTGCCAGCCTCTGTCAAAGGTACTGAGGGACACAGGAAAAGGCAGGAAGAGAGAGAAGGAAGCGGAGTATGTCCCACTATAGGCCCATCCCAGGCCAGGGCCCAGGACACAGCTACAACCCGACTCAGAACATCCTCCTGGCAACCTAACCAGACACCCCCAAAAATGTGAGAGGGGTCTGCTGCAGTCCCTGGTGCCCAGCCAGTGAGGTGAAGGGCCAGATGCTGAGGGGAGGGATGTAAGGGGTAGGAGCAAGAGTCAGGGAGGCAGCATCCTAATAGAGAGAGGGCAAGGTCCCCGCAGGTTCACCAACCCCTCTGCTGGGAAATTTCCTCACTATCACCACAGCCCCCGCTGCTGTGCCCAGAGACAACCTCAGAGGTTAAGGACCCGGACCTTCGGGCCAGGGCAGAGGCAGACCTGGGGCTCAGCCTGAGTCAGATGGGGCATTGCTGGACAGCCACACAGGGACAGGCAGAGCCTTACCAGAAGGGAACACTGAGCAGAAGGAGGGGGCTTGGGTGAGGGAGCTTGGGAGGGCAAAGGGAGGGACGAGATCCCTGACGCCAGGCCAAGGGCATGCAGGGGCAGAGGGAGTCTCCAGAGCCTGCCCAGAGCAGGAGCTCCGTGACTTAGGGAAGAGCAGAAAGGTGGGAAAGACTGGGGCAGGGAGGCAGGCAGAAAGGGACGCAGCCCTGGGAGAAGTCTCTCAAGGCCTCTTGGGAAAGCTGGTGATCACATTCTGGGAAGGGTTGGACTGGAGAGAAATCAGAAGAATGCAAATATATGGGAGATGGCGTTTGTGATGCCAAAATGAGTGGAATGTAAACAGTGACATACTTTTTTAGGTGGCCTGCAGGGGATCTCACAAAATTAGCAATTGGTATGGGGAAACGGGGCCCTGGCTTTCACAGATCTCATTTTCTTCCTTAAGGTACTCTTGAGGTGGGACAATTGGGTGGGATAGGCCTGAGGAATCTGAGTCCTGGGCCATTGACAGAGCACTGCCTGGACCTCCCAGGCACGTGGGGACTGGCAGGGAGACTGTGCCCAGGACGGTGCCTGGCACAGCACATGCTCTCAAGCAATGCCAGATGAATACATCAGGGGGTAAAAGAAGCCTTCGGACCTAAGGAGGGGTTGGCAAGGCGGTGACTTCCTCATCCACCACCACAAGGCTCTGCTAGGGGGTGGAGGAGCCTCTGCTGCCCTGGTGAGCTGGAAGCCACGTGTGACTGAGGTACAGCCACAGCCTCCTGGAATGCAGACCCTTCCAGGCAGACTTCACCCAACAGGGCATCTTCCTCCCACATTTGCATTTGCTTAGAGAAGTGAAATCACTGGGCAATGCTATTCTAGAGGATAAAGAAGGAAAGTCTGAGCTAGACCTAAAAACAACAGTTTACAGCAAGCCTGTCACCCCAGGGACTCAGGAGGTTGAGGCTAAAGGATCGCAAGTTTAAAACCAGCCTCAGGAATTCAGCAAGGCCCTGAGCAACTTCGTGAGACCCTGTTTCAAAATAAAAAATAAAAAGGACTAGGGATGTAGCTCAGGGATAGTGCACTCCTGGGTTCAATCCCCAGTGCCAAAAAAAAAAAAAAAAAATCCAAAAAACAAACAAACAAAAAAACCCAGCAACTTACAAAGGTGAAGTGAAAAGCTTGCCCTAGAACATGGGTCCTCTTTCTGGGCACCACACCATCCCCCCATCCCTGGCTGGCCCTGCACACCAATTTGGCCATTCCTCCAGGAGGGCCTGCAGCTCAGGCTATTGAGGGACGACATATCTAAATGAGGAGATCAGGGACCAATATCTTGGAAAACCAACTGAAAAATGCAAGAACCGAAGAGAAAAGCAAACATGAGTATCTGCTCACCAAGTTGACCTCTCAGCCTGGCTTTGTTTGCCAACAACCTTGCTTTTCCTCTGAAAAATTCATTTTTCACTTCTTTTCAAGTGGTTCTTTGAAGACCTCAAGAGCAAAACACACTGTGCTATTAAGGTGAATGATTTCATAAAATGTAGAGCACACAGAATTAGAGCCTTTAAAAATAAAATAAATCTCAGAGATCATTTTGTCCTATCATCTTATCAGGAGAGGAACAAGGCCCAGCTCCGTGCATGAACAAAGCCTAGTCTGAGCAACGTGGCCCAATCCTCCCAGCACTTCCGGTTTATGACATGAGCTCTACCCCTGCAATGACTGATTGCAAAATATTTTTAAAAAGAAAAGCATGTGGGGCTGGGGATATAGCTCAGTTGGTAGAGTGCTTACCTCGTAAGCACAAGGCCCTGGGTTCAATCCCCGCACCGCAAAAATATAAAAATAAAAAAGAAAGAAAAGAAAAGCATGCTTGACTTCCATTCCTTGAGGGCAACATAGGTTTTTCCTTTAGACAGGCGACACTTAAAATCCTGCAGACAGCAGGCCCATCCTGTTGAGTGACTGACTGCATGATACACACCCCCGAGGGAAAACAAAAAACTAGAAGGAATCGTGCTCAAATGTGCCCATAATGGGGTACAAGTCCTTGTACCCCATTTTCTGATGTTTTTGTATTTTACAATTTTTTTTCTACGAGTATACATAATTTGTATAAAGGTAAAAAATTTTCCTTATAAAAGTAGCCTTTCCAAAATCAGCCTGCGGGCCAGCAAGCATTCCATCCAGTACCTGGTAGTGTGAGGGCACCTGTTGGCCCTGGAACCAGACTCCCCAGTCCCCAATCCGCTCATCCACTTGGAGTCTTGGGCGTATGCTTTCATCAGCATTCACTCGGCTCTTTGGAGGCTGTGGTGCTCAACAGTGCGCCGGCGTCACCTCAACACACGTGTTGTGATTAGCATGTATGCATTATCACACAGTTGTTCTAATGCCATGTTGTGTCCTGCATGTAATGACCCACCCTCTTCTTTTGTTTAATAACATTAAACATGCACGCATTAAAAAAGAAGGAAAAAAATGTATAAACTTTGAACCCAGCCCTGGGTCCAAACCTTCATTTATTTCTCCCCTGCAAATTCTCTCAGCTTCCAGAGTTCTAACAGTGGCCTCACTGCAAGCTCTAATCAGAGAAAGCCAACTTTTATACCAGCTGCCAACTCAGTGTGCTCTAAGGGTCACTTGCCCACAGGAGGGTCTACCATCCTGCTCTGGTGCAAAGTTCTGCTGAATTTACTCATTTAAAGGTACATTTTTGCAGTAATTATGCCCCCTTTGTGTTTTCTCCAGCACACTGTGGCAAATGGTCATTGTGATAGAGCACATTCTGATATGGATAGGCTCACTTCTACAAGACCACCTAGATAAGGATGGGGCATCAAATAGGTAACAACATTAATGAAAATTAGTTAAAAACATCCCTGGATTACTTCATTGGGTTTCTGCCTCATCAATTAGCAAATGTTTTTAAGAGCAGATAGATGGGAAACAGGATGCTTTCTATACAGGAAGAGTAATTAAGCTCTTACAGTTTTCCTGTTGTCTTGCAAATGCTTCCACAATTTGGAGAGAATTTTAGAAGTGGCACTCAACAAGCAAATCAGCCACCCCAAGGACTGCTGATAAATCAACAGAAGGTCCTTCTTAGAAAAACAGCACACCACCCTCCTTTCCCCGAAGGCTGTTGGGCTGCTTTGCAGCTTAGCTGACATGCCCAAGTGCACTTCCTCTGCAGAAAGCAACTAGTCAGGCGAGGAAGGGAAACCAAGACATACTGGCCTAATAAAAAAGAGCCACTCAGGGCCTTCTCCTCCCAGATCTTTCTTTAAAGGCAATCTTTGCTTAAAAGATCCTAAATTGTTTTCTCCTGTAAGTCTTTAAAAGGAATTGTGAATAGCAGTAGGCCTCTTAACTCTGATGTGGGCAGAGGACACTCAAAATAGGAGATAGCAGATGCCAACCCCACTCAAAATTGCTCACACCTATTTATATACATGCTGCCTTTCAGTTTTTGCTCAGATCTTCTAAGTTCTATCACAGCCGTGACAAAACGATGACTCATGCTTTAACGCAGTCATTGGTGTCATATTTGATATTAATACCTTTGCAACATTGCTTTGTCAGAGCAATTAAGAGAAAGTTCCTGAAAACAGCAGTCTGCCCCCATCCCCAGGGACCACAAAGGGTAGGGTTGCAGAAGGCAAAGCTCATTGTGTAGGAAGGCTGCTGGCCTTCTGCAAGCTGTTCAGATAAGCAGCTGTCGGAGGAGTGGAAAGGGGGGAGGGGAGGTACGGGAGGCAGAGGTCACTGTTACCGACAGGATCGTTAAGCCTTGAGCTGCTGCACCCACCCGGATGCCTTATCTCAAGTACGCTCCTGTCTTGCAAGTTTTAAACTTTCCTAAAAGGAAAGAAATGGGAGCCTGGCTCAAGTTCTACCCTACCACGCGCGGGCGTCCCCTCCCCCACTGCCAGCCCGAGGAGCCTGTAATTCTTGCCCGACAGGAAGGTGGGAACAGGTGGCATCAGCTCCACCGGAGTTCCTGCAACCATCCGGAAACGCAGCTCACCCCACTACCCCCACCCCACCCCCAAGGATTCTCTACCCTCAATAAAAAGCATGAGTTTGTTTCAAGAAGTTTATTGTGAAAATTCAAAGCTCCAACGGCAGCATCCTTTTTTAAAAAATGCATCATTGCCCGAATCTATTTTGAAGAAAGCAGTGCAGCCTGCTAAGTCCATCCGCTCCTACAGCTGTACCAAGTCCAGGCTACCTCTCCTCGCCTCTCCCTCCTTGGTGCCGAGCACAGGCTGCTGAGTCACGCATGCCGGGCCAATCTGTCCTTCCCGGCCCTGGGGCCATCGTCCCCGCCTCGGCCTTCCTGGGCGAGCAGCCGCTCCAGACACTTGCAGAGTCCTCGGCTCGCGCCAGCCTGCCCCTGCCGCCGCCAGCCACCTCTTCCGGAGACCGCGCTCCTCGCTCTCCAGGCACCCTCGCCTGCCAGTTCTCCACGCCGCACTAGGGCGCCCTCCAAGGGCCGGCCACTCCACAGAGCCAGCAGTGCTCTAGGCGCCCCGGGGCGTCACCACGTCGATCACACCAAGATCCCCGCTGGGCTGTCACTCGGGAAGGGTGATATTGGGCACCCAGTCGTTGACGCTGCGGCTTTCCTCGCAAAACAGGCTGAGCTTCTCCAAGGCTGGGTCCTTCCACGAATCCTCATTGGGGTTCTGCCGGGAGAGGGCAGGGGTCAGCCAGGCTGGCCGCGGGCCAGAACAGGGCAGGAGAGACCCTGGGAAGGGGACAGAGGTCGCACTTACCGAAATGAGGATGCAGTGTAGGTCGCCCGGCGAGCCTGCCTCGTCGCCAGCACCCACGATCGCCGCCAGCCGCTGCACGTCGCCCACGCGCACAATATCTATGTCGTTCTCGCAGCAGAACGCCTGGATCAGCGTAAAGTGGATTTGCAGCGCAATGTCACCCTCGTCCTCCTCGTCGGCGGCCAGCACGCAGAAAGTGACGTTGTCAGGGTCACTGCGCGGGCAGATGGGGAGAATAAGGTCCGGGTTGGGGAGCCAGGGCCACCTGGATGCAGCTCCCCGATCTCCCCGCCGCTCCACACCCAATCGTCCCGCCCGGGCTGCGTGAATACTCACACGTTCAGGACTTTCGCCGACTCGTAGACGCCGGCGGTAAGGCAGCCTTGGCGCTGCGCCGACACCAGCAGCTCGTGCAGCGCTTTCCCGGCGCCCTGCATCCTGTTAAAGAACCAGCGCGGTGAGTTGAGACTCGCCCGGGACACGGCGCAGCCTCCAGTCCCGACTTCCAACTCCAACCGGTTCTCTAGCCACTATCTGGCGCCCGCGCTCCTGGTTTCCAAGCCTGAACGGGCGCCTGCACCCAGACTCTCTAGCCCCAGGAACTCACCCCCCGACTCCCCAGCTCCAATCTGGCGCCAGCACCCCTGATTCTCTGGCCCTGAACCCTCGACTTCTCGGCCCCCGAACGGCGCCCACAGCCCGTCGGCAGCGGGGCTTGACACCCACCCTGTGGGCTTCCATCCCAAAGAACCTGAACACTGCCCCCATAGCACCCCGAGACCCACCTGGCTGTGCTTTCCGGAACTGTATCCTGCCCGCGGATTTCTTCCAGTGTCATGGTGCAGTCTAAGTAGCAAGTTTTCCAAAACCGGCAAGAGTAGAGAGTAGTGCAAATTCAGTTCCAAAGCCCGGCGCGCCCACCACCAGCTAGTGCGACGAACGCCGAGTCGCGCCCTTTTATAGGCCGGCGGGCGAGGCGCCGCCAGCTGGCGCTAGGCTGCGCGCCCATTGGCCGGCGCCCGCTTTCTGATGCAAATGAGGCGGCAGGCAGTCGGCTCGTGCCAGAAGGCCACGTGGGGAGGGGTGCGGGGGATGACAATGCCTCAAATCTGCCGCTTTTGTTGGGGTGTTACCAGGCAGACTGGAGCCTGCAGATTTCATCTCGCCTTTTTTTTTAAGTCCTTAAAAGGGAAAAGTTAAAAAAAAAAAAAAAAAGGAAAACCTTGTTTGCTAGTACGATGCTACAATTTGGGAAATGCACAGAGGACGTAAAAGAAATTTGTTTTGCACTTATTTTTATTGCTACCTTTCTATTCTTTCCTTTTAATTTAAACTTTATGAGGCTGTTGCATTGAAACCGAAAATTAAAGCAAAAGCAGGCTGCAGTAGTTTGGGGTTTGCAAAAGGCAATAGGCTCAGCCCCTGCAACTGACACCAATCGCCTGAGCGCGCTGGCAAGGCCTGCCACGCATCCTCAATGCCCTTCAGGGTCGGCACTGGAAGCTTGGAGTCCACCACTCAGCCCTAGGCGGAGCGCTGCAGGGCGCGGGCGGGGGAGGACAAGCAGATTGTGGTCGGAGCACGCGGCTCGTTTGCATTTCTATGGGGGGCGCACAATAGCCGAGGTCTGGCGTGTGGCAGTTTGTAGTGGGGACAATCGAGGCTTTCTCTTCATAGTAACACTGTCCACCTGCCGTCGGGTGGGGTGGGCAGGGCCCCTCCGCGCGTGGGGGTCGCGGGGGAGCCCGGCGCGTGGGGGTCGGGGCCGCGTGCCACTCCCCCGCCTCTGCACCAGCTCCGCTGTTTGCAGCCCGGGCTTCACCCGTTCGTGCACGCGTACTGAGCAGCCAAGCGAGTTGTGAAGGACACCCGGCTGCTGCGCCTGAACCCCGTGGCTCCGGCTTTTGGAGCTTGTGGGAACACAGCTCGAGAATCCCTTTCCCAGGGCGCCACCTACAGGCTGATCGGAAAGATCCTGACCTCCCCCAGTCGCTCCCTCCCCCTTAGCCTTGCTTTGGCCTCTTCTGGCCGCGGTGGCCTGGGGCAGCCCGGGGACTAAGTGGCGCATCAGAACCCTGTCCAAGATGCGTATTAAGGGGAATCTGAGTAATTCCTGCAAAGCGCTCGCGGGTGGAGTCGGGGTTACCCTGAGGAATGGGAGGGGGTAAAGGAGACTCCCACCTTGTACTGAAAGAGTAAGAGTTCATGACTTATGCGATGTTGAAATATTTTGATTAAATATGCATTGTAAAAGCAAAAGGTTGATTTCCAGTAATAAAATAATAAAACTGGAAGAGTTCTTGGAAGCTTCATAGATTAGGCGTTACTGCCATTTGGCCATTTTGGACCTACAAACTGTTCCTGCAGAACGCAGCAACTGGGGCGTCGGTATCTTTCTATGCTATATGGGAATGCCTGCTGGGGTCACCTTTTAGGCTCCTCTTGGTAAGGCCTGGGAAAATAGCCAGGGCAATTGGCGGCTTTGTAGAGTCTCTGGAAATCCGCAAGGTTGAGGCGAAAGTGAGAAAACAAACGAAAGGATTTTTTTTTCTTTTCATTTGGGCTTTCTTCGGGTGGATGAGGAATACATAAGGTGCTAATCAACTTCTTAAAGGGAAGTTTTCCTTCTGTACTGGGAGGCTGATGCGCTCGCCAACTCCAAGGGCCAAGTGAGGAGCCGGCGTCTTGCGCCCCCTGGTGGCGAACTGGCGGAGGAGAACTGCGACGCTTGCGCTTCCTGGATTCCAAGGAAAGCTCATTTGCTCCCTGACATCTCGGAAACCCAGAGGTGTTTCAGGATCTCAGGGCCGGGGAGCATTGTGCTCTAGGTCTTTGCTGCTGTGTCCTTTCCTTCTTGGTGGGATGTTAAATGATTGTGTGCCTTGCCTAAATAAAATACTTTTCTGAGTGACTGAAATTTAGGTGTCGCTCTAAAATGTATCAGTTCCACTTTGGATTGTACAGAGGGGAGTGAGGGGAGAGGTAGGGCGAGTGGAGATGGGAAGGACGGTAGATTGAGATAGACATTATTACCCTATATACATATATGAAAAGAATCATTGTCGAAAAAAAGTTAGTGAAAAAAATACATAAAAGTTTAAAATAAAACTAGTTGGAAGTTCCATCCTCTTTCACTTTCTGAAAAAAAAAAAAAAGTATCAGTTCCAGGTCCCCAGAAAGTGTTGAAAATAAGACTTATAGCCAGGCGCGGTGGCGCACACCTGTAATCCCAGTGGCTTGGCAGACTGAGGCAGGAGGATCACGAGTTCAAAGCCAGACTCAGCAACTTAGTGAGGCCCTAGGCAACTCAAAGAGACACTGTCTCTAAATGACATATTTTATAAAGGGCTGAGGATATAGTGCCCCTCGGCCAATTCCCGGTATCCGCCCCCGCCCCCAAAAAAAATAAGGAAAAAGGAAAGAAAATAAGGCTTACTTGATATCTTAGCATTCCCTTGATATCTTAGCCTTTCCATTTATAACACTAGAAATCTGTCCCCACGCAAGGCAGAGGAAACAGGCCAAGCCTAAAAGCCTCCCATATCCCACTCAGTACCCCCCATCCCAGAAAGACCAGTACCTGCGATAGGCCAGGTTTAGGTGGGAGGAGCACTTCCGGTCTCAACCAAGAGAGATGATTGACAACCCCTGAGGCTATTCTACTCTGCTCACATTTTGAAGGTATTCAGTTACAGGGAACCCTCCTTTCTGACATAGGATATGGCCTCACGTGGTCCTTGGTCCATCCCAAATGGTCCTAAAGTGCCCATCTCAATTAGGAAAGAAAGGTTTTATTTGGAGACAAGTTGGTCTTCCACCAGGTCCACCACCACACCCTGCAGTTCAAGGCAATGCTGCAGCCGCTGGTCTGGAATGGCCTGGATGTCCCATCTGCTGATCACACCATAGGAAGCAGGTGGAAATGCCTGCTAGAAGACATCGGCATCATGCCAGGGACACTGGGCAAATGTTCTGCTGCCTGACGGTGTGGCCACAATTCTCACAAACTGCATTTGCTTTCAGCCTCAAGGTCTCAAGTCACAGTGTTATGTCACCCCAAGCTTCCAGTGACGACACCCACACGCCTTCCCTTGAATCTTAATAATTCAGGGCCAGTGACTTTCTTTAAAGGATGCTGTGCTTTAAAAATCCTTTGAAACTACCCAGCGTGGTTCATGTTTGTGGTCCCAGCTACTTGGGGGACTGAGGCAGGAGGATCCTTGAAACCAGGAGTTCAAAGCCAGCCTGAGCAATACAGCAAGAACCTGTCACAAAAAGAAAGAGAGACAGAAAGAGGAAGGACCCTAGAACGAGATCTTTCTAGTTGCCTGTTTTTTTTTTTTTTTGTTTTTTTTTTTTGCAGTGCTGGGGATTGAACCCAGGGCCTTGGGCTTCAGAAGCAGGCACTCTACCAACTGAGCTATATCCCCAGCCCCATGTTAGCACATTTTCTGAAGTGTGCTTCTCCCCAGCTTCCACGGTTTGACTACGATGTTGGTGGGGGGTGGGAAGACCTGTGTCCTTTGGATAAGGAAGTTGGCTAAGTAAGCAATAGGCTTTATGAGATGTTCCCTTTTGCAATTTCTCCAGTAGTTTACATTTGGAGAGTGCACAAATACTGTCATTAAATAGCAGGTGAATACCCTCATGCCACCCAAGCAATGCACCAGGATCTACTACAGCCATCCAGAGGCTATAGGATGCTCTTGGCAAATGAGATGATTTGCCCACCATGTACCTAATTTGTCTCCCCAAAGGTAACCAGAGTTGAGACCCCCAGACTGGACACCAGGTCACCACAAATCCCCACCAGAGCCCAAGGGAGGACACCACCTGCTTTACTTTTGGACACTGCCTGCCTGCCTGCCTGCTCTAAGCATTTGTGCTTTCAATCTTTGAAAAGAAACTGACATTTAAGACATAAAATAAAGGGCCCAGACTCTTAAAGATGGGGTCAAGGAAGTTTGGTATCATTTGGGTCCCCTGTTCTGCAGGACCATGCCTCCAAGGGTAGCATGGGGCTCTCAGGGCAGTCTGGACTGGCTCCTTTCAAGATGGTTCTGAGTTACTCTCCCACCCAGCCCCTAGCCCCAGCCTCATCCAGCTCCTTCTTGAGAAATACAAGTTCCCTTGGGCTCCTGTGTTTCCAGAAGAGTGTTGGGATTTATTTTATTTTTTTCAAAATACTCATAAATGATGGAGGTGGGTGGCAGTGAGTTAGTGACAAGACTACAGCGCCTGAAAAAAGAAACTCAATCTCTACTCAGGACACAACTGCCACTCAAAACCCAGCAGCAGCCTCCCAAAGGCATCTCAGGATCTAAAGGGCACCGTGGCATCTGCCCTCCCCCGCACCACACCCTCAATGCTGTGCAGTCCCTCCTTCTCCAACCCCCAGGAGGACAAGTGGATCTGTAGGTGGGGGATGCTTCAAATGACAGCTCAGACAGGAAACAGGAAACCGAGAAAGGGAAACCCTTGCAAAGCCGGACATCCGTGGCAAGAGCTTTCTGGAAGAACAGTTATTCTTGGGTGAGCACTTATATAGCACGAGGTTAACATTAGCTCAGAAATAAGGGGGGAGGGGCAGCAAATTCCTCGTGCATTTGGTCCCTTCTGCATGAACAGTAGGAAATGGCTCCCTGCACCTGTCACAGACCTATGTAGGGACATGCAAAAGCTCTCGCTGCAGCTGAAAACCCCTGAGGAGCCGCAGACATGCTGTCTTCCTGGCTTGACCACGAGCCCAAGTCTTCCAAGCCTCAGTTTCCCCACCTGTGAAGTGAAGGTGCCACTTTTTGCCCTTCAAGCAACTCATGGGGGTTTTCTAAGTTATTCCCCATCACCCCATGAGGCTCACAGGCTTGACTTGGAGGGCTGTGTCCTAAAGAACGCACAGATTTGATCTGCCTTGTTGGTTTGCACAGGGGAAAGTGGGTGACATGCATTTTTGGTGTCAAGGTAAGTACATCCCAAATGTCGCATCAGGCCCACGGGCACAGGGGACTCTGCCTGACACCTGTGGGCATTTGAGTTTGGGATAAACTTTCATTTCTAACAGCATAAAGTATACTGAGATACAATGGCCACTGTTCTGGAAATGTGAACCTATAGCCTGTAATTGAGTAACCTGACCACAAGTTCTGCACCAAAATCCTTCTGTTTTGAAAGATAAATTTAAAAAAATGTGTTAGTACCCACCAAGGGCAGGAGGTTGACCTTGGCAAAAAAGGTCTCAAAGCTGGCTTCAGCCAGTCATTCACTGTGACCTTGAGCAAAAATTGAGTGCTTATTTTTTCTTGTTTTTGGTTTTGATTTTGTCTTTTGTGCTGGGGATGGAACCAGGGCCTAGCACCTGCGAGGCAAGATCTCGACCACAGAGCCACGCTCTCAGTGTCATGCGTGATGCGGTGAAAGGGATCTCTGTGTGTCAATCTACTGAATTCTCTTTTTTTATTTTTTTCATTGTTTGATTTTTTTGTTCTTTATTCTGTGGCGACACCATACTGTTTGGATCGTACTAGTTTTACAGTATGTTTCAATATCTCACAAGGCAAGCTCCTTGGCTTTTTTTTTTTCTCTCACAATTTCCTTCTATATTCTTAGATATTTATTTATCTATATGAGCTACAAGGTAATTTTATCTATTAAAATAGTTCAACTCTGTGGGGATTTTAATTAAAATAGCATTAAAGGTATGCATTGATTTTTAGGAGACTAGACATATTTGTGTTATGAAATCTTCATACCCAAGAACTTCTCTTGTTTAGATCATGCTCTATACCTTTGAATAAAAGGTATTCACCACTGAGCCACATCCCCTGCCCTTTTTATTCTTTATTTTGAGATGGTGTCTTTGCTAAATTGCTTGGGTCATCACTAAGATCACTGAGGGATGGCCTCAAACTTTTGATCCTCCTGCTTCAGCCTCCCAAGTCACTGGGGTTACAGGCATGCACCACTGCACTCAACCAAGAGTTCTTTCTTGTTAAAATCTTGCTCAGTATTTTTACGTGTGAGTTTCTGTAGTGAGTGGAATATTTCTTCCATTTTCCATTTCTACCTGGTCATTTCTAGAACAGGGAAAATTACTTGTTTTATCATACATCCAGCCAACTTATCAAGGCCTCTCATTAATATAATATTTTCCTACTAGCATTCTTTGACTTTCAAATCCATTTCATAGTCTTTCTTTTATTAAACTCTCCTAAAGAATGGCACTAGAAAATGTTCATGACAAGGAAATGTTTGCTGCATTTCATCTCACAGTGAAAAATCAAAGTCCATAACAGGAACAAGTGTTAAATTATGGTGCAGCTATAACTGGAGCTTTATGCCTCCAAATAAAAACATGTTTTAACAGGTACTCCATGGCATGATACCCATCATGATACAACATACAGAAAGCAAGCTACAAAATTGTGCAATTCTAATTTTGCAAAATCTTTAAGTGCATTTGAATAAAGTAGCATATTATGTGCATATGAATAAAGCTACAAAATTGTGTGATTCTAATTTTGCAAAATCTTTAAGTGCATATGAATATCACTGTATAAAGTATCAAACTAGAAACAGCAGTTAGATCTCCAAGTGGTGAGATAAGACGATTGCTCATTTTCTTCGCTATGCTTGTCTGCAATTAGACATTTTGCAACTCGATTTTCTGTAATACAAATTAAAACTTCTCATGTATAATAACCTCAGCCCCAGACATTGTCAACAAGATTCCTAGTTAGAACATTGTGCCTGGTGATTTGGGACCATATGGCAACAGATCAAGAAGCCAGACGTGTCTGGGGTTTTGCTTCTGGGGAGGGAGCTGATGGAGCTTGCCCTTTGACACTGGTCTCCTCCTGTGACTGAATGAAAAAATCATTGTGACTGTGCTGGGAGTTGACTCCAGCAAGCTAGCAAAGATTCTCATGCAGCATGCTGGATGCATTAGAGAAGTGTCAGGGGTCAGGGGTCAGGGGTCAGGGAATGCACCTTTCTAGGGATGGGCAGTTCACTAGGACCCGTGGAAAATGTGCCCTAGACATTGCAGCAAGAAGCAATGGATTAAAATTATCTTTCATTCCTTTCTTAGTGAAAATATCTACTTTCCAGAAATGAACTACAACAATACATTGTGAAATGATTTCCATTGTCTACGTAATACATAAGGGAATTCTAAAAATTTTAGATATTTGAATATATTCAGCCTATTTTTGAGACTTGTAGGTATGACTTAATTCTTTAGTGTTTGGATATTAATTTTTTGAGATGAAGGCGACAAGTTCTGATGGCATAATTATTATTATTATTAATTATCCTATTTACCAGACTTTTTTGAGACAGGGTCTCACTAAGTTGGTGAGACTGGCCTTGAATTTATCATCCTCCTGTCTCAGCCTCACGAGTAACTGGGATGACAGGCATACACCACTTGCCTAGCTATTCTAAGCAGTTTTAAAGCATAAATTAAACCTCATAACCACCTTATTAGGTAAGGGCTAGTATCAACATCGTACAGATGAGGAAATGGGCACAGAGAGATTAAGCAACTTGCCCAAGGTCACATAGCCAAGAGGTGACAAAGCTGTATTCTGAACTCCCCTCATCTGGCTGGCTCCAGAGCTCCGATTCATAATCAAAAGATGAAATTCTCTGTAAAACTTTTTCTAGAGCTTTTAAGACAAACCGTGTGGTCCACCAAGGACAAGATCCCCATCTACAGGAATATTTCAGAAACGTGTTTGGTTCTCCTTAGGAGTGTTGAAATCTAGTAGAGCCTGTCCCAGGGCGACCTCTGGTGGTCAAAGAGAATATCACTGCCAGCTCTCGGAGGGCGCTTGTAGGTCTGAGTGTAGGTGGAAACCCTCCAATGCTGCCGAATGCGGCCTTCCTTGCGTTTCCTGAGCACGTGGGCTCTTGTCACACACCAACATCAGAACTCAGCAGCAGCAGCAGACCCTGGTGGCAATCGGCTCCAGCCGTCGCTGCCATTGACAGGCAGCCCCTGAAGAAAGCTTCTACAGGGTTTGGTGTTTCGGTGGTGTGGGGGACTAACCAGAGACGAGCACAGGACCCACCAGGGCAAACATTTACAGGTCACCTGGAAAACCCGGCCCACCTTACAGGTGAGAAAATTGAGATTCCAGGAGATTAACTATATGTTCATGGTCACCCAGCTAATGATGGAGCTGAGATGCCAGCTGCCTCCACCAGATCTCAGCCTCGTATTCCTCCTGCCTTGCCACTTGCAGGACATTGGATCACAGCCACACAGTTACACTGGGCACAGCCCATGAAACCCATTGGGAGATCCAGGCAGACTGTCCACCCTGCATTCCTCACCAAACTAGGAGGGTTCTGACCTGTCCTCACGGACCACATGGTGTGCAGTGTATGGCTTATTTATCTTTTACTCCTAATTCACATGCAAATTTAAGTTTAAGAGGGACCCTACGGCAACGGCAACGGGCAACGCTGCTCAAGCCTGCAACCCCTTCGAGAACACCCTTCGTGAAGGGCCAGAGGAAGGGAGTCTGCTGGCAGCAAGGCGTCCATCCAGCATGGCTGGATGACTGGCACCCTGTCAATTTCTTACACTCGTGGTGAGAGCTGTCACAGTTGGTTTTTCTGTTGTTGTTGTTGTTGTTGTTTTGTTCTGTTTTTAAATCTCTGAAGAATGCAGTCTCACTCTGATGATGCCCATTGACTTCGGCTGCTGGGTGCAACCAGGACCAGTAGCCTCCGTTTTCCTCCGCAGCTTTTCAGAAGCGCAGAAACTCAGGCCTGCTGCCACCACACTGAATTAGAATCTGCATTTTAACACCATCCCCAGGTGATGCACAAGAGTGTGTGACATTTTGGCCAGGCGGGAGGTACAGGGTGGAGGTGGAACTTACCTTGCCCCCTCCCTAGACAGGAACACCAGGAGAGGACAGAGACAGGAATGGAGAATGTGGGGAAGGGGCCAGTGGCAGGAAGTGGGACTCCCATGGGCCTTGGGAGGATGGTGGCTGAGGAAGGAAATGACCAACAGCAGGCTTGGCCGAAGCATAAGAACCAGTTTAGGATGCCATGATTGGCAGATGTGGAAAATCGGGACTGGACATTTAAACTTAAAGCCTTCTGAGGCCACAACCATTTGCCAGGTCATCTCTGAATTCAGGAGAAGGTGAAGTGACAGGCTGCTAGCTGGTTTTGACTCAGCCTGCCTTTGATCCACAGTGGTGGGGGAGGGTTGGGGTTTTATTTTGCTTTGTGTTTGGGTTTGTGTGTGTGTGTGTGTGTGTGTGTGTGTGTGTGTGTGTTTAGTGCTGGGGGTCAAACTCAGGACCTTACACATGCTAAGCTTGTGCTCTACCACCGAGCCACACTCCCAGCCCCAAGATAGTATTCTGGCATTGCACAGAGTCTTCCATAAGTGATGACATCCCCAATCTCCTCTGTGGGTAGGGATGGTCTCAGAACTCAGTTCCAGCCAGTGGAGTGTGAATTTCCACAGGACCTGCTCAAGCAGAAGTCCAATGACAGCTAATTTCCTTCCTCTTCCTTCCCTCTTCTGTGGCACTGACCCCACCACCCAGCCACATTGGAAAGATCCTGAATCCCTGCATGGCTGCATGGAGCCGAACTTCTCCACAACTGCCCCATAAACAAACAGTAGAGCAAGACACAATCTTCTCTCTTAAGCCACTGTATTTTGGAAGTCTTTTTTCAATTTTTAATTTTGACAAAATTTCATCATGGAAATATCACAAGAATAGTATGAAGTATTCCTATGACCCTTTGCCCAGATTCCCCCCATTTTATTGTGTTCATTTTATCCTCTCTGTCCTTCAAATGTATATTTTTTCTGAACCATTTGAGAAGCACAGATAGGATGTCTCTTTACCACTGGATGCTTCAATGTGTATTTCCTAAAAACAAAACCATTTCCCTAAATCTAAAAGCTAGAGTAAAATAATCAAGTTCAGGAAATTTCTGTTGATGTGCTTTTATTTAATCTTATTTCATTTCAACATATAGAGATACTGTCAGTAGTCCCAAGGATTCCTCCATAGCACAAGGAAGTCCGGGACCGCGGGATGCACTGGGTAGCTGCATCTCTTTACTCTCCCTGAATCTGAAATCATTCCTGAGTGTTTCTTTGTGACATTGACATTTTCTGACACTGACATCTTTGTAAATGTTCAGGACCCTTATGTTGTAGACTTCCTGTTAGGGTTTGGATCTTAAATGTCCCTCAAAGACCATATGTTAAAATCTCCATTGCCATCTTGTGACACTTCTGGGAAGTCATGGAATCCTTAGAAGATTCGACCTAGTGGGAAAAAATCAGGTGACTGGGGCATGGCCTTGAAGGGGCTCATTGGACCTGGGCCCGCTCTCTCTCTGCTTCCTGGTCACCATGAGGTGTGCATCTTTGTTCCACATGCACTCCCTGCCCCTCCATGAGACCAAGCAACCATGGGCTAAAACCTCTGAAACTATGAGCCAGAATAAATCCTTCCTCCTCTGAGTTGATTTTCTCAGGTATTGTATCACAGCAAGCTGACTACTACACATTGTCCCTTCGCTGGGGTCTCTCTGGGGTCTCCCCCAGCACCATGGTTGGGACCACCATGGTGGCAATGCTATGTCCTTCCAGGTACATTGTACCAGGAGCATATATGCTTTGATTTATCCTCTTCCTATTGGTCAGCTTGTTGGTGATCATTGGACAGAGCAGGTGACCACCAGGGTTCTCTAATATAAAGTGACCGTTCTACTCTTCCTAATTAATGAATATTTTGCAGGGAGAGGTCAGAGGTCGCTGAAGCAATATTGCCAAACTTCTGCTAGAGAAAATTCAAAAACAAACAAGCTCTTTAACTTGATGAGAGCTGTTAGATATTTATGTTCACATCTTCCCTTGTAGTTCGGAAAGGTGGGAAATGTGTTACTAGTACTCTTAATCCCCATCTCAAAAAATAAAAAATGAATAGCGCAGGAGGGAACCGGAGTGTTGCATTTCCGTTCTGATGAGCCCAAGGAAGCCTCTCTTCAAAATTCTACAGTTACAGGTCACAACCTGAAATGTAAACTGGAGTTTTACCTGCACTTCACACCAGGCTGTTTCCCAACAGTAGCCTGTGACTTCATGGTGACCTGTGACCCCGTCATTCCACCAGCAAAGATGGCACGATTTTCCCTTCATTGAATCACCCTTTGCCAATGACACCCATGGCCTCCAGGGCATGATGTGGGTCCCCTGACCTTGTCCCTGTGGTTGCGGATGCTGTGTGGTTGTGGCTGTGTGTGTGCT
This sequence comes from Glaucomys volans, assembly GCA_020662805.1. Taxonomy (NCBI): domain Eukaryota; kingdom Metazoa; phylum Chordata; class Mammalia; order Rodentia; family Sciuridae; genus Glaucomys; species Glaucomys volans. The sequence continues at coordinate 199,390 of JAJEJO010000311.1, read as the reverse complement.
ATTATTGCAAGGCAAAGAGCACCAGCCCACAGGAGACCAGGACCCCGCTAGCTCTCTGTGCCTGACATCGGGGGGCTCATCACTGTGCTGCTTTCTGTCCCACTGACTAGACAGCAGAGACAGCTATGTGTGCCTCTTCTGGAACCCCCATACCTGGAAGCCCAGGACGTCTTTGGAGATGGGTGCATCCAGGAGCCTGCCCAGAGCTGACCTAAGAAAGTTTGAATGTCCACTAAGGAATGGGCCCTGCATGGCCTCCTGCCAGTTCATGTCATCTCCAAGCTCAGAGGCCCACCCCTGCCTCCAGGAGGTGGGGAGCACAAGATTCCTGGAAGGGCCATTTTCTGATTTCTGACAGTGGTGACCACAGATTGACCCTTACAAATATCCACAGGCTCTTCCAAAAGAACACCCTGTGCCTTGGAGCAGCCCTGCTGACTTTCCTAAGGGCCAGCTCTTACTCATTCAGGGTTCAGCCCTGCCCCATCAACTACGGGATGCCACACGGTGTGCTCCAACCCAAGTGCCAGTCGCAGGGAGCTCACAATCCACCAGGGGTCTCCACTAAGCTCACCAGACATCATCACTCTCCCTCTTCTTGCGCACCCCTGATGGGAGCACCCTGAAAGCCAGGAGACAAAGCCATGGAAGGATCTGGAAGATGCACAAAGCAATAGATGAGGGACAGGGACACAACTCCTATGAACCCAGGCCCATGAAGTCTGAGATGCAGCTGCATCAGATTTGGTGGGAATATCAGAGTAAAGACAACAGACTGCAATCACCATGTCCTGGAGAAAGATAAAGCTCTAGAGAAGCTTCTCAAACTAAGACCTGATGGAACCCCACTCAAGGGTGGAAGGAAAAAAGGCAACAAGTGATTCATCCCTGTGGGATTTACCAGAATTTTAATATTTCAAACTATGATTTGGCTTGACCCGTCAGGAAAGTTCTAGTATGCCACCAATAGCAAACTTTCTTGCCTGCAACACCCTGTGACAGGCTGACAGATTACCTCCATAGAAATGTCACAGGCCAGGTGATATGGGAAATGACTAAACAGACTCCACTTTGCTCTAAGACTCCATGTTATGTAGGAAATGCTTCTCCCATGGGAACACCCCACCTCTGTACCCATCATCAGTCACCTAGCATGACATGTTTAACAATGCAAAATGGCGATTCTTATAGGATGAAAAATTGTTCTCTTTTGATTCCTATATTAGTAACCATTCTTTAGTTTGTACCTAGCTAAGGGTCATTTTGACCCACTTCCCCTCTGCTAATGATTTCGTGACGTTGTTTGTAATTTCAAATCATAGCAACAGACACTTAGGATTGATGTGATTTTTGGTATAAGAACCCCTGCAACCCTATGGTGGGGGCTGTTCTCCCAATAGCCATTTTGGGGGCATTGTGTGAGACAGTCAGCAGCCGGCTTAATAAAGACTCTCAAATTTGGACTTCTCAGTGGTGATCATTCTGTTGCTAAGTTGAGCCCCATAACAACCCCGTGCTGAAGGGTCCACAGAACATATGCTGGGGCTGGAGCCCCCCAGGGTCTCCCAGCCCTAAAGCTGCAGGGGCTTAGCATTACAGACCAGAAATGCAAATTTTTGGCCCCACCCAGGCCTGGGGGGGAACTCTGGGGCTGGGCGCAGGGAGCCATTAGAGCAGACCTTGGTGGCGTGTGGATTCTGACTTGAGCACTACTGCAGAAAGGCCCTGTGACAACAGCTGATGCCATCCGCCCCCTCCCCCTCCGCCTCTGCTGGAATTCTCTGTGTTCTTGGCCCAGTTCAGCTCCTTCCCCGCCATAATGCTCCTTTACCCAGTTAGAAAAATCCCTCCCCCTGTTTCCAGGGCTCTCTGCACACACCCGATGATTCCCTGCTGTGGTGTGTGTGTGATTGGCATTCTCTCCGCCATCTCCCATTGAAGGGGGATGGCGTGAGGTCCCCGACTCTGAATTCTGCAGTCCAGCCTGAAGCCTTCAGGGTCCCTAATCTAAGCTCTTCAGGGAGGCTGCTCCCACCGCAGCCCTCCAGCCCTTCACTCCCACCCCGTCCAGGGAAGGGTGGCAGACATTCCCCAGAGACAGAGAGCAGAGCTGGACCAAGAGGGGAGTGTGGGTACTCAGCCCAGGAGATGCTGATTCCAGGTGAGGATCCAGGAGGAAGATTTGGGGAGAAGGAGCAGGCTCAGGGTTAGATGAATAAAGAGGAGTGTACGAGGAAATGCCAGCCCTCAAATGTGGGCTGCCCCCCACTCTGACCTCACAGACAGACAGGGCCAGCAGGACCCACAGGGAGCTACAAAAAGAAACAAGGAGATTTCTGAGTGTCTGCCGGAGAAAGGGACCTCAGAACTCAGACGTGGAACAAGAAAGAGTTCTCCAACAACCACAAGCGCTAACAAAATGTCAGAAGAGGTTCCTGCTGGTTGTCACGGCAGCAAGGCCTGGTGGGGCCCCAGGCACAAAGCCAAGCTCAGGCAGATAATCTGAGAGCATCCTGTGCTGGGTCCCGGGGCTGCTTCCTTCCCTCGTGCCTGTTCATCACCACCAGGAGGGCCCCACACATGGCATGAGGCATGCAGGGACCGTGGCTGGGGTCCGGATCACAGGAGCAGATGGGCTGAGCCAGCCCGGCATGCAGCCCGAACCCAGGGGCCAGGGAGGGTCTGAGGCACAGGCTCATGCTGGAGCCAGAGGGGAAAACAGAGCCTGCTGGGGACACAGATGTCACTGCCACACACCAGGACACATGCTCTGATGGAACTTTTATTGCTGAAAATTGGTTCGAACTAAGCAGAAGTAACGCGGTGACCCCTGGCAGCCTGCGCTTGTGGCAGCTGCTCGGGTCGTGCTGAGGCAACAGCCTGAGGCTGAGGCAGATGGCAGCCTCCCTGCGGCCCCTTGCTCCACCCGCAGGCAGGCAGGGGTTTGCTCCCGATGATCACCCTTTGGCTCAACTAATTGGAAGTGGGGAGGGGGTGCTACAATTTGCAGGATTCGTGGATATTAAAGATAAATCCTGTCTAGCACCTTCTTGGTGGTTTCTTAAATTCTGGAAAGTCTCAGCTAGGGGAAAGACCCTCTCTACCCTGGAATTGTATGATTCATCTTGGAAATCTCCCCTTATCTCAAGAGGTATGATATTGGGGAGAGTCCCTCATAATTTTCCATCTGAATATGCATAGATATAGTTTCAAACGATAACTCAAATTTTCAGAAGTACTTCAGGAAGCATCAATTGATCCCCTGAAGCCCACAGATGTGTATAGAATGGCCACGCCCACCTGTCCATCAAGGCTGAGAAGAGCCCCGACCTGCTCAGAGATCTAGCCAGCACCTTTAGCTCAGCCACCAACTTAATTTGACTGGAGTCAGGTGCAAGGGTCAGGTCCAAGTTAGCAGCTGGAACCCTCCAGGTAATAATAAAACTAGCCACCCCAGTGGGATTTAGGATGCATGGATGGAACAGCCTATTTTCGCTGGAACTGCAGAAAAGGCTGGGGACCAATTTAAAACACCATTTTTCAGGTCCATTTTTGTAAAACCTTAGCAATGCTCCAGAAACCTCAGGACAGCTTGGGCCTTGTGTGAACTTCAGGCCTGACTCTGGTCGTGACTTGCTCTTGATTTGATCCCCCACACAAGGTCCTCCTACTGCTTTGGGGCCACTGATTCCTGATCAGTCTGTGGTTTGTGGCCACACCAGGTGGGTTTAGGCCACTGTTTCCAGACCTCTCATTTTGTGAACTGACCCACAAACAGCACCCAGCTTGTGGCCTCAAACAAGAACTGAAAGTCACATCACAGGATGTGCCCGACTGGGGCCATTACTGGAAAGTGACAGCATGACCTCTTCACATCACATCCTTCTTCTGTGAGCCACTAAGGTTCGACATTGCTCACCTGAATTCCGCCCAGGGCTAAAGTTTTCCCAAGTTGGGAAGGTCCTTTTGTCACTATTTCCTTTTTAAGGGCCATTCACAGCACTGAAACATCCCATAGTAAGAATAATAACACTGAGCATTTCTTTCTTTCTTTCTTTCTTTTTTTTTTGGTACTAGGGATGGAACCCAGGGGCACTTAACCACTGAGCTGCCTCCCCAGCCCTTTTTATGTTTTATTTTGAGACAGGGTCTCAATGATTTGCTCAGGGCCTTGCTAAGAGGCTGAGGCTGGCTTTGAACTCACAACCCTCCTGATTCAGCCTCCCGAGCCACTGGGATTACAGGCATGTAACACCAGGCCCCACTGAGTGGGGTATTTCCGTGTAGGACATCATGGGCAGATTTTCCTGGTATCCTGTCATTGAATTTCCACACTAGGCCTCTGAAGGTGTGCTCCTGTGAATGGGAGGGAGGGCTCCCCCGTCACCACATCAACTGACAGGGAAACTGATGCTGTAGAGGTGAGAAATTTGCCCCAGTCAAGACTGGTGATTGCCTTGGGGCTTGCAGTGTATGCATCTTTAACTTCCTTTAAGTGATACCAAAGGAGGGGACAATCTCTTTCAAGTGCATTGTGGCACATAATCTATAAGAGCTGCCTCCATTTCTGCCCTGCGCCCCTTCCTGCTGCATCCCCAATGCAATGGTAAGGAGAAGGTCTTGCAATTACTATAAGGCGACCTGGTGACTTCAGTTCACGTCCCAGTCCACCCTCCCCCCTGGCGTCATTGTCCCTCTTCCTTCCTCAGACTTCCCTTCACAGGGTTGTGCACTCTGGTCTGCTGGGGGGGGCTCTTCAACCTTTGCACATCTAATAAAGTGCTTATTTCACCTTTGTTTCACCTCTGGGCACAGAATTCTAGGTTGACGGCCTGGTTTTCTGTCCCGTACTTCAAAGATGGGGCTCCATGTGTTCTCACTTACATTCACGTCCACTCACACACAGGCACACGTGGTCACACACAGTCAAGGCACATTCACACACAACCAGGCGCACACACGTTCATAGATGTGTTCACGCACATGCCCGTGAGTGTCCATTCACACACAGGTACACATTCGCACACATGCATCAATGCACGTTCACGCACACTGCGGATGCCCATGTTCATGTGTGTCCCCAACATGTATCGTGCGCACAAGTGCAAACACATGTCACGACAGGCACATGTGCAACTGCCATTGCCACCCCGGAAGAATGACCTGGAAGAGTGAGATGTTTGACTCTTATGTTATGAAGATGGTGCCAAGACAGGAAGAGCCATGCTGGAGGGAGCAAGAGAAAAACCCAGGTAACTTTCCTCTACTTATAACTATTCCTGTGCTCTTAACTATTCTCTCCATAGAGACAGCGACAGAGTCAGACAGGTGCTCCAAGAAAACACACCAGACGTCGGCCAAGCCCTGACTCCGAGGCCTCAAAAATCCATGCATGATAAATCCATGCTGAGCAAGGAGCGCCTTGGGAAGAGGTCAGCTTGAAAGATGGATTTGAATCAGTCTGTATTGCTGAAACCAAAGGAAAACCTGAAGAAAACACCCGCTCTTAGTTCTGGAATAATCTCTCTAGGCTTCACCTGCTCTCAGTTGACTATCCACCTGATTGTGGATCCCGACAATCACAGTTGGTGAAGTTCAATCCAGTCACTTTTCGCCAAGCTTCAGCCCTCAACTATCCCCAGAGCCTACCCTCAGGGTGGGGTGGGTTCGAGACTGCACTCATCTCTCCACAAACTCATCATTTCATGACAAGCACACTGCTCTGAGGACACAACAGCCTGCTTAGGCGACAATTTCCAGAGGGCTGGGAAGGTTCTAGCAACATAAGCCTCAGCTGGCCTCTGCTCGTGTTACGTGAGATTAACTTCTCCTGACTTTTCTCCAAAATCTAAATCAAAAATAATCTCTGTTGGGCTACAGGTGTGACTCAGTGGTAGAGCACTTGCCCAGCCTGTCTGAGGCCCTGGATTCGACCCTCAGCACAGAAAAGAATAATAATTAATGATGATGAGCCTGCGCTGTAAAGAACTTCATTTTTTAAAAATTAATATACTCCACTTAAAAGCATCCTTCATCTATTCTCATCATTTTTCTCCAATTTTAAAGACTGTATTAGTTTCCTAATGCTGCTGTAACAAGTTACCAAAAACGTAGTGTCTTAACACCACAGGTATGCATCGTTATTTGAGAGTCCTGTAGGAAGAAGTCCTGCAGAGGCCTCACTGGGCTCGAAGCAAGGTGTCAGCAGGAATGGTTCCTCCTGAGTCCCAAGGGGAGAATCTGTCCCTTGTCTTTTCCAGGTTCTAAGGCCGCCTGCATTTCTTGGCTCCAGGCTCCTTCCTCCTTTTTCAAAGCCAACAGCAGCAAGCATAATCCTTGCCACATTCATCCCTCTGACCTCCTCTTCTGCCAATTTCTTCCACTTGTAAGGACCCTTGAAGTCATGTTGGATCCCACCCAGATAAGCCAGGATAATCTCATCAAGTCAGTGAATTACCAACCTTCATTTCATCTGCAGCCTACTTCCCCTCTGCCACGGCAGGCAATGTGTTGACAGGTTCTGGGGACTTCCAGCACTGGGGAAGGGCCATTATGTGTGTGAACCACAGGGGTCCTCGTGAGAAAAAGAAATAAAAGGTGTACAGACTGGGAAGGAAGAAATAAAACTTACTTTATTCACAGACACACGATGTCTACATAGAAAAATCTAAGGAATGTTCAAAAAGCTACTAGAATGAACAAGTGAGTTCAGGAGGATTGTAGGATACAAGCCCAATTTACAAAAATCCATTGTTGGCCAGGGAGGTGCCTCAGTGGGAGAGAGCTTCCCTAGCATGCTTGAGTCCCTGGTTCAAATCCCAGCACCACAAAGAAAAAGAAAAAAAAACCTTTGTGTATAATAGAACTACAGTAAAGGTTGGGCATTTTCCTTTTATTACAAATAGAGTGAAAGATTACAAAGTTAATTTTTAAAGTCCTACTTATGATTATATCAAGGAATATTTGAAAGACTGAAGAATAAGTTATGAAATTTGCGTGGAATGAAATGACCGAGGACACTTGTCTGTGGTTGACATGCTTTTGGTGAAGGAAAATGAGGTTTGAGAACTCACACTACTGATTTCGAGATCTGCTGTAAATTGACATCATCAAGACATCATGGTATCAAAGCCTGGGAAATAGATCTAGAGGTCAATGGAACAGGAGAGAAAGTTCACAAATAGACCCCCTCACGTGGCATCAACTTCTTTGACAAAGGTCCCAAAGAAATGTTGCTGAAGCCATTGGATATTCCATGCAAAGATATAACAAAACAAACCCAATTCTTACCTCACACTGTAGAAGACCAACTTGATAGGATCATAACTCTAAATGTAAAAGCTAAAATGACGAAACTTCTAGAAGAAAACACAGGAGAAAATCTTGGCCAAATAAATTTAAGCAAAGATTTTTTTTTCATACTGGGGCTTGAACCTAGGGCCTTAACCATTGAGCCACATCCCCAGCCTTTATTATTTTTTTATTTTGAGACTGCATCTTACTAAGTTGCTTAGGGCCTCACTAAGTTACTGAGGCTGACTTTGAACTTGCGATCCTCCTGCCTCCTGAGTCGCTGGGCTGACAGGTGTGCACCACTACACCTGGCTAAGCAAAGATTTCTTAAATTGGACCCAAAAAACACCAAACTATAATTAAAACTTAGTAAGTCAAACTTCATCAAACTTAAAAACATTTGCTCTTCACAACACACGGTTAACTCAAATGAAAAGGCAAGCAATAGATTATGAGAAAATATTTGCATAACTTATAAAGGATTTCTATCTGGAATATATAAAGAGCTGCTACAACTTAATAATTAGGAGATAAATGACCTATTTTTTTAATGATCAAAAAATTTGAACAGACAGTTCATCAAAGAATATACCATACCAGATGGCAAAAAAAACACTTGAAAAGATGTTCCATGTCATCATGGAACATTAGAGAAATGCAGACTAAAACCACACATGAAAGATAGCTGTGTACTAAAAAGACCAGTAACACCAAGTGCTGGCAAAAACTCACAGAGACTGGGAACCTCATACAGACCGGTGGGAGCATCAGATATTGAGTCACTTCAGAAAACCAGATAGAGAGCAGTTTCTTTAAAAGTTAAACACATATTAATCATATAGCACAGCTATTCAACAGCTATTTACTCAGAAGTTTAACGTGTGTCAACAGGAAAATTTGTTAGGATTTTGTTTGTTTGTTTGTTTTTATTGTTTTGGGTACTAGGATTGAACCCAGGGGCATGCTTCCACTGAGATACATTCCCAGTCACCCCCTCCCTTTTTTTCTTTTTAAGTTGTTGTTGTTGTTTTGAGACAAGATCTCACTAAGTTGCCCGGGCTGGTTTTGAACTTCCTATCCTCCTGCCTCAGCTTCTGAAGTAGCTGAACTTACAGTTCTGCTCCACCACTCCCGGATCAACAGGAAAACTCAGACATGCATATTTATAGCAGTCTTATTCAAAGTAATGAAAAGCTAAGAGCAACCCCAACACCCTTCAATGGCAAGCGAGTGGACAAACTGCTGCCTACCATACTGTGGATGATATTCCACAATTAAAAAAAAAATAGAAAGTAAGAACAAATTACTGAATCCTCTAACAACACAGATGAACCTAACAGCATTGTGCTTCTGGCGGGGGAAGCCAGACACAATATATCACACACCAATGCCACTGTCATGAGATTCTAGAAAAGGAAAAGCTAGTGACCAGAGCCATCAGTGATTGGGGTTGGGGGTGGGTCGTCAGAAGAGGGGACTGATACAAAAAATTAGGAGGGAACCGATAGGGACGATGGATGTGGATGTATCACAGTTGTGGTGACCGTTCCATGCTATGAATTATATGCTCAAAACGTAACTGAATTTTATTTTGTATAAATTACACCCTAGTAAAGCTTTCTCCCCAAATCAAAGGGAGAAAAGAAATATTATTAAGGCACATTCCCAATTTAGGGCAACTAATTCGAAAGTTGCAAGGAGGACAATGGTTGGCCGATCACATTAAATTATAAAGGTTTGTACTGCAAACAATAAACACAGTAACGTCATAATTGAAGGGTTTAAGAGACAAAAGGAAAAGTGGGGGCACAGCACCATCTAGTGGTCGAGTTTCGCATTTACAGTATCATCCTTGCTCACCGCTGCCAACACTGGCTGCCCGAGAACCCCGTGATCTAAAGACCCCAGTGCTGCTCGTTAACAGGAAAGGTCCACTTCATGCTCCAGATTAACTTTGTAACATTTACTACCTACTAATAATAGAAAATTTGAACTAATAAAGGGGGAGCATTACCTATCTTTGAGTAACAACCAAAATCTACTTTAAAGTCATACTCAATTAGAAACCAACAAAAAAGCCCCACTGTTGTCAATATTGCTATTTAGCATTTTAGAAGTTTTATCCAAAGCAGAAGACTAAAACAGAGGCAAGATGTATAATTATGTAAAAGGAGGAAATGAAATTATCCCCAATGGAGGACAATGGAATCTTCTTAAAATTCTTATAATGCATGAAATAATCAGATATAAGATTAAAGGATTAAAATGCTAATTTTTCTATAAGAAAAAATCACAGAAGACAAGTTTAAAATGGGGAAAAAATTTCTTCAATAACAGCAACAAAAATACATTAAATGACTATCTATGATCCTAAAAGCAATGAAAACCTCAAATTTGCTGAATGAGGAACCAAAAGAATTCATGTGCAGAGCTATACATTATTTCTTAATGGAAAACGGGGGAAGTGGAGGTCTCTCCTCTTCAATGTATCTTATATGTTTTATGGAACTCAAGTCCAAATCATTACAGAATTGCTGCTGGAACTTGTTAATGTAATTGAAGTTAATCTAGATATGACATGTTATGTGGATGCACAAATAATAGAACACCTGTATGCCCTGCTTTTTCTTTTGTATTTTGTATTCTGGGGCATCCGATTGAATGCATATTTGCAACTTGCCTGCTTGGGCACAGAATCACCCTTTGGAAATGTGCCACTGAATCCACTGCTCCTCATCTGTTTGTCTCCAGCAGCCAAGAGCATCTGCACTTCCTCTGCCATCCTCTCTTCCCTGGGTAGGTTTGCACCTTCCTTTCAGGCCTCCTCAGTCTTCAATAACTTTGGGAAGAATCTAGAAGTAAAAATAAGCCCTGAGGCAGGAGGATCAAAGCCAGCCTCAGCAAATTATAGAGGCCCTAAGCAACTCAGTGAGACTCTCTCTTCAAATAAAATACAAAAAAAGGGCTGGGGATGTGACTCAGTGGTTAAGTGTCCCTGGGTTCAAACCCCAGTATCCCCCCCAAAAAGAAAAGAGAGTTCAGTGCTTTGTTCTCATAATTTGGATAACTTGTAATCCCTTGCAATGAAATCATTTGTATTTCCTAAAATGATTATTAATGTCAAGAAAAGTGGTTGGATCTTCCAAATATAGAATCAGGTCATAGGCAAATAGTGATAGTTGGAGTTCTTCTTTTCTTATTCATATCCCTTTAATTTCTTTGTCTGTCTAATTGCTCTGGCTAAAGTTTCAAGGACGATGTTGAGGGCATCCTTATCTTGTTCCAGTTTTTAGAGGGAATGCTTTCAATTTTTCTCTGTTTAGATCTATGTTGACCTTAGGGTTAACGTAGATAGCTTTTACAATGTTGAGGTACGTTCCTACTATCCCTAGTCTTTCTAGTTTTGAACATGAAGCAGTGCTACATTGTGTCAAATGCTTTTTCCGCATCTATTGATATGATCATATGATTCTTGTCTTCAAGTTTATTGATGTGATGAGTTACATTTATTGATTTCTGTATGTTGTACCAATCTTGCATCCCTGGGATGAACCCCACTTGATTGTGGTGCACTCTCTTTTCAATATATTTTTGTATGTGATTTGCCAGAATTTTATTGAGAAATTTTGCATCCATGTTCATCAAGGATATTCGTCTAAAGTTTTCTTTCTTTAAGTTTTCTTTGTCTGGTTTTGGTATCAGGGTGATATTAGCCTCATAGAATGGGTTTGGAAGAATTCCCTCCTTTTCTATTTCCTGAAATACTTTGAAGAGGATTGGTGTTAATACTTCTTTGAAGGTCTTGTAGAACTATATTTAGAAGATCCAAAAAATTCCACCATAAACTTTTTGGAACTAATGAATAAATTCAGCAAAGGAGCAGGATATAAAATCAACACCCATAAATCAAACACATTCCTATACTTCAGTAATGAAGTATACTGAAAGAGAAATTAGGAAAACTATCCCATTCACAATAGCTTCAAAAAAAACAATAAAATACTTGGGAATCAATCTAACAAAAGAGGTGGAACACCTCTACAGTGAGAACTACAGAACACTACAGAAAGAAATTGAAGAGGACCTTAGAAGATGGAAAGACCTCCCATGCTCCTGGATTGGCAGAATTAATATTGTCAAAGTAGCCATACTACCAAAAGCAATATTTAATGCAATTACTATTAAAATTCCAATGACGTTCTTCAAATAACTAGAAAAAGCAATCATGAAATTCATTTGGAAAAATAAGAGACCCAGAATAGCCAAAGCCATCCTTAGGAAGAAGAGTGAAGGAAGAGGATCACAATACCAGACCTTAAACTATACTACAGAGCCATAGTAACAAAACAGCATGGTATTGGTATAAAAGTAGACATGTAGACCAACGGTACAGACTAGAAGACACAAAGACAAACCCATATAAATACAGTTATCCAATACTAGACAAAGGCACCAAAAACATTCACTGGAGAAAAGATAGCCTCTTCAACAAATGGTGCTGGGAAAATTGGAAATCCACAAAAGATAAAAATAACAAAATGAAATTAAACCCCTATCTCTCACCCTACGTGAAACTAAAATCAAAGTGGATCAAAGACTTAGGCACTAGAACAGAGACCCTGCACCTAATAGAAGAAAAAATAGGCCCAGACCTTCACCATGTTGGCCTAGGACCTGACTTCCTTAACAAGACCCTCAAAGCGCAAGAAGTTAAATCAAGAATCAATAAATGGGATGGATTCAAACTGAAAAGCTTCTTTTCAGCAAAGGAAACACTAACATGAAGAGAGAGCCTATAGAATGGGCGAAAATCTTTACTACACACACCTCAGAGCACTAATCTCCAGGATATAAAGAACTCAAAAAACTGAACACCAAAAAAAATAATAATAATAATAATAACCCAATCAATAAATGGGCTAAGGAACTGAACAGACACTTCACAGAAGAAGAAATACAATTAATCAACAAACTTATGAAAAAATATTCAACATCTCCAGCAATTAGAAAAATGCAAGTCAGAACTACTCTAGGATTTTATCTCTCTCTAGTCAGAATGGCGATTATCAAGAATACAAGCAACAGTAAATGTCGGCGAGGATGTGGGAAAAAGGTACACTCATACATTGTTGGTGGGACTGCAAATTGGTGCAGCCACTATTGAAAGCAGTGTGGAGACTCCTCAGAAAACTTGAAATGGACCCACCATCTGACCCAGTTATCCCACTCCTTGGTTTATACCCAAAGGACTTAAAGTCAACACACTACAGTGACGCAGCCACATCAATGTTTACAGCGGCTCAATTCACATCAGCTAAGCTATGGAACCAACCTAGGTGCCCTTCAACAGATGATTGGATAAAGAAAATGTGGTGTATATACACATACTAAGTCATAAAGAAGAATGAAATGATGGCATTTGCTGGTAAATGGATAGAGCTGGAGGATATCATGCTAAGCGAAGTAAGTCAATCCCAAAAAACCAAAGGCTGAATGTTTTCTTTGATATGTAGATGCTAACTCACAGTGAGGTTGAGGGGAAAAACTGGGGAAAAACAGAATTACTTTAGATTAGGTGGAGGGGAGTGAAAGGAAGGGTGTGGGCATGGGGGTAGGAATGACAGTAGAATGAGTCAGACATTATTTCCTGTGAACATATATGACTATACAACTGGTGGGATTCTACATCTTGTACAACCAGAAGAATAAGAAATTATACTCCATTTATGTATGATGTATCATAGTGCATTCTACTGTCATGTGTAACTAATTAGAACAAGTTAAATAAATAAGTAAATACAAATTTTAAAAAAGAAAATGGTTGGCTTACTTGTGTTCTTAGTCAAATGTTGGAGGCAATTATTACTTGAAAATTGAACTACATTGGACCCAGTGGCACATGCCTGTAATTCCAGCAGTTGGGAATGCTGAGGCAGAAGAATCACAAGTTTGAGGCTAGCCTCAGCAACTTAGCAAAGCCCTAAGCAACAAGATCCTATCTCAAAATGAAAAATAAAAAGATCTGTGGATATGACTTAATGGTAAAGCACCCCTGAGTTCAATCCCCAGTACAAAATGAATAAATAAAAAGTTGGATCATTAAGGATTGAAAGTGTAAACACTTATTTTGTCAGAATAGGCAGTGGCAAAGATAATGTTCCAAATATAGAAAACCTGTAATCATCAATGAGAAAATGTATAACAATAGGAATCAAAAACATAATCAATCATCTGGAAACAAGCTTATTAAATAATAGTAACAAATTAACATTTAGAAGGTATCATCACAATTTAAAAATTTTATAGTGTAGTTAAAAAATAACTTGGCAATTGCAGACAAAACACATTTATTCAGACTTTTAAAATAATAATTTTGAATGTGCACAAATCATTGCAGTCTCAATTTTTGCAATGTTTGTTACAAAATATGTATTTGACTGAAATAAGAAAACAGTGGGGAAAATAATATATTAAGACTAAATTTTCAGTCATAACTTGGGCAGTGTCAATTCTTTGGCATAAAAATTTTTACAATTTACTTAAAATGTAAAATTTAATATTTGAAAGATAACTTCCTGTTTTGTGATGCTAAAACAGTATATCTCACTTTATGGTCAGTGCTCATAAAACATGGTTCCAATGAGAAATACTTAAATACATATGTGCTATATTTTGGACCTAGAGAGTCCCCAGGACCCTGTGCTGAAGGCTTTGTCACCAGCAGTGATGCTGTTGGGAGGTGGTGGAAGCCCTCGGAGGCAGGGCCTAGTGGGAGGAAGTTAGGTCATTAGGGGTGTGCCCTTAAAGGGGATGTTAGAGCCCTGGCCCTTCCTCTCCTCTCACTCTCCCAGCCACCCCGAGGTCAGCAATCTCTTCTGCCCTGTGCTGCTGCCATGATGGTCTGCTTCACCACAGGCCCACAGCAACGGAGCCAAGCGGCCATGGACTGAAACCTCTGACTCCATCAACCAAAATAAACCTCCCCTCCTAAGAAGTTGATTTATCTCAGGAATTTTTTACAGCAAGAGAAAGCTGATTCACACGATATCTTGTTTGGTGTTATCTAGGTGGCACAATGTGACATTTCAGTGGAACGGTGGCTTTCCAGTTAGATGGTGGAGAAAAAATTAAGTTGGTTTAATCTGCTACTAGCCACAACACTGGATCTATTTATCTCTCAAAAATGCAGTAAAAACTATAAATCAGCTATTCCTTTAGCCCTCTTTACAATAAGCTTCATTTTCTCAGCCACCTATCAAGTAAACCTCAGAGAGCTTTAAATAATTCACGTAGAGAAAGGGAATTAAAATAATGAAAACTGAAAAACTATTTGGCTCTCAGGGTAAAGCTGCAAAGCATTATTGGACATTCACCCCAGGAAAGAATGTGATGTGGAGAAATTAAACAGTGGAAAATGAAAACTATTTTAGAGACTTAGTTTGACTCGAGAAAGTCTCCATTGTTAAAGCTAACAGAGTAAGGGGAGGAACAGTAAAAGCAATTAAACATATAAATCAGAATAAATATATGCATACAAATATAACAGAATCTATCAAGTCCTGAAAGACTACGAGACTGCTAATGAAACTAGCAAAATAAAATACCTGTTCCAGGAGAAAACCCATTTGGTTGTCTGAATACACTTTGCAAAAACACACGTGTCCTGTGGTGATGAGAGTGAGAAACCCACTGAACGCAAAGTTCTTTCCAAATACTGAATCGTAAAGGTTGGCTGCATGGCCATTTGTGGGTAGAACGTGAGCGAGAGTGAATCCGACGAAGACCAGTAAGCGAAGCTGTCCTTCCAATAAGCAATTTTCAGAGGTCTCTGGTCATCTGGGAACAGCATCCTGGGGAGCCACAGCTGGATGAATTCCCAAGGTTGGTTCAGTGCAGTCTGAGCCAGGTTCCTCCCGCGAGCAAAGCCATGGAGGTCAGTTCTCTGTGAGTGAGCCCCAGGTTCCCCAGGTCCGTCGGTCAATGCGGAGGTCAGGAGGTGCTCCATGCAGCCTCCTCCATCCAGGCAAGGCTCCAACGTGAGCCCCATTGAGGACCCAGAGCAAACCAAGCATTGTGTCAATAATATCAAAACTTCATCAGATGACTCGGAACTTCTTATAACGTTGGCTCAGTGTTCTGCCTGACTGATTTCATCCTTTGATATATAACTTTTTTTTATTTTTTTATATTTTATATTTTATTTTTATTTTTCTTATTTATTTATTTATTTATTTATTTATTTATGTATTTTGGTGCTGGGGGGAGAATCCAGGACCTCACACAGGCTGGGCAAGCACTCTGCACTGAGGTACATCCCCAGACCAACATAAAATTTTTAATAGAGTTGAGTCTATTCAGAAAATAAAGGAGAACGATTTTTTTTTTTTTTTTGGAACCAGGGATTGAACTCAGGGACACTCGATCACTGAGCCACATCCCCAGCTCTATTTTGTGTTTTATTTAGAGACAGGGTCTCACTGAGTTGCTTAGGATCTCACTAAGTTGCTAAGGTTGGTTTTTAACTCGCGATCCTCCTGACTCAGCCTCCCAAGTCGCTTGGATTACAGGTGTGCGCCACCACGCCCGGAAGGAGAACGATTTTTAATGGTGAGTGGCTGTTGATCCACCCACTCACGTTGCCACGGGCTTGACAGACGAGGTGAACGTGGACTTCCCCAGCTTCCTGCAGTGGGGTCTTCCGATCCAGCTCAGGCATGCCACTTGCCCGCCCCAGCCCTCCTCGGCCTCTCCTCACGGTGCTGCCAATTCGGATTCAACCTTCAGGTGCCCAGTCAAGGGCCTTTCCCTCCGCCTTCACCACAGCCTGAGTGAGCTTCGCCCCACTGAGTCCTGGAGGTGGTACCAAGGCCCCTCCAAGTCTGCCCCCATCCTCAGGGCTGGGGAGGCTCCCTTCTCCAAGGCCTTTGTTCCTTCAGGATTCCCAAGCCTGAGACTCGAGATGTGGGAATCGTTCTACAGGCTTCTGTCCTCCTAATTGTGAGTTCCCAAGCCCTGTACAGATTTCTGACTCCGGCTCCCTGGCTGTCCTTCCTGTGTCACTCAGATGACAGGGAGCTCCCCGGATGCCCCGTGCCCGCTGGTCACTGCAGGGTTCATCCTGTTGCCTGAGTCATCTTCAAAACCTGCACGTCTGTCTGGTCAAGGGCAGTGCCTGATTGTCTCTGTCAACAAGGTCAGTCTGGGAATGACATTCCCCAGCTGTCCTCGGTCCACTTGTGCTGCTGTAACAGGGTCACAGACCGGGTGACTTACAATGAAGAGACAGGTGTGTGGCTCACAGTTCTGGGGGCTGGGAAGTCCGGATGAAGGAGCCACTGCTGGCAGGGAGGGGCCACCAGAGAGACAGACGAGAGGGAGGAGAGGGGGACCACACTCACCCTCCTGCCTGGTCCCCATTCCCACCATGATGGGACTTCCATCCACTCATGAGGGCTGAGCCCCCCGTGGCCTAATCACCCCACAGCTCCCACCTTCCTACCCGGGTGACTTGGAGGTTAAGTGTCCAACGTGTGAGCTTCAGGGACACTTCCAGGCCATAGCACCACAGCCCCATCCCTGAGGGGAGCAGGTCAGCGTCCTCCAGGAGAAGGTAGATCTGTGAGTCCAGAACAAAGGCAGCAGGACTCCCTGAAGGCAGCACACAGAGGAAGAGATTCCAGAAGCTTCAGACACTTTGTGGCAAATTCACCCAGCAGCAGGGGCCTCACAGAGGCAGCAGCTTTGTGGGGCTCCCCGTGGCCTCCTCCCACTTCGGAATTCTCCGCCAGCTCCAACTTGGACACACATACGCTCACCACATCGACCGCTCCCCTGCATCGTCCTCTGCCCCATAACTATCTTAGGGCTTAACACCCCCGGCTGAACCTTGGCCTGTACAAACCACTCTCCTCCTAGTTGCCTGACAGCGAGGTAGAATATTTGAGGCCCCTGAAGATGCATGTGCTCTTACAGTTGCTTTTCTTGCCGTCAAGAATTCCCAACTCCACTCCCATGTACCTAGCTCACTTCTGTGTATTCCCTGTCTTAGTCCATTTCATGTTCTATAACAACATACCTGAGGCAGGGTAAAATGTAAAATAGAGATTTACGTATAAGTCTGGACAACCACCAGAACAGTAAGTCCAATAAAAATCTGTTTTATACATTATAACAGTACAGTGGGAGCGTCCTACAGAAGGTGCCAAGGCATGTGGCGGTCTCACTTTGTAACAACCTGCTCTGTTGAGAACTAATCTACTCACCCAAGGCTGAACCCACTTCCATCACACTAACCCATTCATGAGACTGGAGTCCCCATGGCCTTGCCCACCTCCTGAAGGTTCCCCGCCTTCCAACACATGGGGTCCAAGCTTCCAGCACATGAGCCTCACACAGACGAGCCATCTCCGTGGTACTCAGATCCTCACTGCCTTGACCAACGGACCCAACAAGAGCAATTTAAAGAGGAAAAATTTATTTTGGCTCATGGCTTCTGAGGTTCAGTCATGGTTGACCAACTCCACTGCTCTCGGCCCAGACAGAGGAAAGCTGCCCAATTTATGGTAGTCGGGAAGAAGGGACCTTGCACAGATACAGTCCAGGCCGCACTTCCAGTGACCCACCTCCTCCAGCCATGCCCCCCTTGCCTACAGTTACCACCCAGTAGTTCATTCAAATTATTAGTCCAGCAAATGGATGAATCCACTAATGAGGTTACAGATCTCATAGGCTGGTCACTCTCATCGCTGAACGTTTCTGCATTCCCTAACACATGAGCTCTCGGGAGGCATTAAGATCCAAACCATAATACTATCCAAACTACATCATCCTCCAAAACCCATCCCAAGGGTCGTGCCTCCTTAGGGCTCCTCCAGGAGAAAGTGCAATTGACTAGGAAGAGCATATCAGCAGGAGTCTTTGGTTGCAAGCTAGGGACACTGAATCTGGTGTACTTGAAACAGACAAAAAATATGGAAAGACTATTTGGTAGATCATAGTAATGGAAAAGCAGGCCAGCCGGTCATTAAAAAGCTTAGGACCTTCTGGGCACAGTGGCACATGCCTGGAATCCCAGCTAGTTGGGAAGCGGAGTCAGGAGGATGGTAAGTCCAAAGTCAGCCTCAGCAACTTAGCGAGGCCCTAAAGCAACTCAGCAAGACCCTGTTTCTAAATAAAATATAAAAAAATGGCTGGGGATGTGGTGCAATGCTTAAGCACCCCTGGTTCAATCCCCAGTACAAAAAAAAAAAACTTGAGACCCTCGGAAGGGTGACCTAACCAGCTCTTTGGCACATTCCTCTGACCCTTTCCATTTTTGCATATCTTGGATCAAAGTGGAAAATTTTGAGAAAGAATCTGATTGGGTACCTGGGATCCCGTACTCTCTCTTGTCATCAGTGCATCCTCTGGCCCTGGATGGGGACAGGGTACTTCTCTTGTCCAAGGAAAGATTAACGGATGCTGATCTCACCCTCCTGGGGATGCTTGAGTTTTAATGACTCTGTCTTTATCCACATGTGCTTATTTATGGGAACAAGTTTCCCCCAGAAATACAGATAGAGACCTAGAAGGGGAAGAAGATGGAGAAAGAGAAAGAGAATGAGAGAGAGAAAGAAAGAGAGAGGGAGAGAGAGAGGTGTGTGAAACAATGGAGAACCCTGTCCTCCTCCAGCAGTAAGTCCTAATCTGCTGTAAATATCCGGATTAATTGAACAAAGCAAGCCCCATTTGCCTCAAAAGAAATTAATTTCCAACAATACTTTACTTCTGTGCTTAAAATATTATCAAAGTTTGCAACACATTTTTATTGCTTTTCTCTAATAACTGTACCACCAACCCGCTCAAATCAAGTAGGCTCTCATCTTGTGAGCCTCACCTGAATTACCTGCAAAAATCCTACTTACAAATAGGATCATCCTCACAGGTACCAGGGATTAGGACTTGGTATCATTTTTTTCCTTTTTTTCAGATGTGTAGTATTTTATAACATAGATGAACTAGTGTGGGGAGCCATCCTTATTTAGCAGAATCAGACTAAGTTGAGCCATGGGACACAGAGGTCTGGCTTGTAGGAACTGGCTACCAGGGAGGAATGTCCGAGATTGCGGGGAAGTGTGTGGCGCTGTGTGGGAGGGGTTCCCTGTCTGACTCTGTGATGGCTCTCCTGAGAAAATGGCTCCCCTAACTCCACCCCATCCTGTTCATCACAGAAGAAGCCCCTCCTAGTCCGGCCCCTTTACCTGTGTGACTATAAAATAAAGGAGAGTTGGGCTACTCCATGTTGTCAGAGGCCAGATCTGGAATGGCCCTGCCCGGCACGCCCCATCTCATTTAAAAAGAGTAGTGGCTCTTGTGTGTTTATTGATTAGATAAGCTTATGGGTAATTGATTGATTGATAGCCAACATCTTCCTCCAGCAGTTAACCCCTTCTCATCCACGTGGGACGTGCCTGAGAGACCCCCACAAACTAGGATTTTTTTGGTTCCTTTTTCTCATATTTGTTATTGTTGCATTGTAGTTATGTACAGCGGTGGGGTTTGTTGTTGCATATTTGTAAGTGCGCATGATATAAAATATGATTTGGCCAATATCATTCCCCAGTGTTTCCCCTTTCCCTTCCCTGCTCCCTGCCCCTGGTTCCTTTCCTCTGCTCTGCTGACCTCCCTTTGGTTTTCTTGAGATCTCCAGCTTTCTTTTCCTTTTTCCTCCCTAGTTTTCACATGTAAAACATATGACTCTGAATTTTCTGAGTTTGTTATTTCACCTAACAATGTTCTTGAGTTCAATTCATTTCCTGCAAATGACATAGTTTCATTTTTTCTTTATGGCTGAATAAAACACATATTATCATATATATATGATTATCACATCTTCTTCATCCTCCATTGACAGACACCTAGGCTGGTTCCATAGTTTGGCTATTGTGATTTGTGCTGCTGTAAACTTGGGTGCCTGCGTCACTTAGGATGCTGACTTTACCACATTAGGATAAATACCAGGGAGTGGGAGAGCCAGGTCGTGTGGTACTGACTTGGACATATATTTTGTGGGGACACAATCCAACTCATGACAGTACCTAAACATTCAAAAAGAATTGGTACTCAATTCTGTGAGGAAATTAGCATAGAAATATGAGTTCAAGGAAAATATCAACAATGTAAAATTTCTGAATATTAGCTTTATGGACTTGAGTTAATGATGAGGGTCCAACACTCTAAAGTACTATGTGCTCAAACTTGTGCTCTTTGTAACTATTTAAAAATGGCTGTTGTGAATTGCACTGCTATGAACATGTTTAGTTAGCAGTAGTACATGATTTCAAATTTATTATAGGGAATTTGCATGTTATTTACTGTTTTTCATAATAAGATAATTGATAATAATATGATTTTAAATTATAATAAACAATATAATTACATTATTATAACAATTAAATTACATCATATTTATATAACATTAAATATTATTATAGTGATGCAATTATTGTATAAAATAAATATAATTATTTATTATATTAAAGAAAACATTCTGCGCCCTCTGCCGCAGGACAGTGGGCGTGTCCATGGGTGGTCAGCAGCCCCCGCACCAGGAGACTGTTGGAGCCAGGGAGGGGGTGGGAGGAGGAAGTCGCCCCCAGGAGCCTGGCCCACCCGGTCTCAGGCACGGGAGCACAGTGCCACCCCCTGTCCTCTCTGAGTGGCCTGGCTACCGCAGTCCCTACTGCTTACTCTTCCTCTGGCCTCAGAAACGCCCCACCTCCAGAGGTCCCTGTTCCCCTGTGACGGATCCCCAGCAGGAGCTGTGTGGCGCTGAGTCCTGGTACCTGCCGAGGACAAGCCCTAGGGCTGCTTTGCCAGAGCCCCCTCCCTGCGCCCCAGGGCTGGTCCTTGCACAGAGGTGCTTGCAGGTGGGGCTCATTTTTCAATATCCTGTTCCACCAATTTCAGGATGATCCAAATGCACCATTTTGGAGGGGAAAAAAATGTCAGATATTGGCAATTGTCTTTTGTCAATCTAAATTAAAAATAATCATCATCATTCTCCAAAGAATACCGAGATTTATTTGGGAACAGCCTAGGATTGCAACGCGCGTCTCATGTCCGGATAAAACCACGGGCACAGGGAAAGAGGCGGAGGCAAAGGAAGATTCTGAAAGAGAATCCTGAGGAGGATCACATCAGATCTTCTGGAACAATCGTCCTTGGCCACACTGACTGATCACAAGAGCGGCGTCCGTCTGAAGTTGGACAGTGGCTGGGCCGGTGTCCTTGGAGAAGTGGTTTTGTCTGAGGTTGTCTCTGTGCAAGCCTGGAGTTGTGATAGTCACTATCAGGTGGCGGTGTGGACGACGCCCTTCTTCAGGACCTCCAGGCTTTGTTAACTTCTGGTTTGCATGTTGACACAAGCAAGTCCATTTTGATTCTGACAACTTTGGTGTTTCTTTCTATAATAAATAATATTATTTATTAAGCTCCTCCCACCTCCCCTGCACATTTTAGGGGCTGGACTCAAAGTGACAAGGAAAGAAGCCCCAACCCCTGGCCTTGAGCTGCTCCTCGGGTGTAGGACACAGAGCCCAGGGGCGTGGGCAGGACCTGATGCTGAGACACTTGACTGACAGTGTAAACGCCTTGGGTGTGTCCCAAGAACACTCGTGTGCTCAAGCACGGGAGAGAGGGAGACAGACAGAAGGACAGGCAGAGAAAACAGAGACGGGTGTGTTAAAGGTGTGGGAGTGGACGGGGGTCCTGGGTGAGACACTGACATCCCATTCCACAGAGGCTGCAATTTGCCACGTCTTGCATCTTCAATGCTTGTTCCCAAGATCCCTTTCTGTCATATAAGATGATTGACATACATTAAATCAGAACTGCACCAAGTCAGAAAAAAAAAGTTAGATAGCAATATATAATATTTCGAATAACTTACCAGCAGTATTCACCTTCTAGAGAAATAACCTAATTACAAATGTTCGAAGAAAGACAAGCAGCAGTGAATGGTGTAAAACAGTAAGTAATAGAGGACACACGTGATTTCTTGAAAAGGTGGCCGGTTCCCTGATGGTTCTGTTTAGTGTTATGATTCATGTTTTAATGTTTTCTTAAAAACTTGGTTTTCTGTACAACTTGGAAGTAAGCAGCTACAAAGGGGAAGAAGATGTCCCAGGAGAGGCTATGAAAATAGGAGTGAGAACACCTGGAACTTAAATGCTGTAGACAGACCACAGTGGGGTGGGTCATCCTTAGCCTGGCCTCCTTGCCAGGGGACGGAACAGAATTTAGTGAAGTGGAAAAGACAATTTATTAACTGCTCATTGTAGCCGTAAGGAATTCAGTAATCCTGAATCCCAAGTTATCCCCATCCTCTTCAAAGCCTAAATCTGACTCTTGAGGCCCTCCACAAATAACCTCCTTAGTTCTCCAGAGTCTCAAACAGTTGTAAGGGATGCAAGGTATTACTGTGCATCAACTTTTGGGATAACTAACTGAAGGACCTTGGAGACATACAATTCCATCAGGAAAAAAGAAGGCCAGAGAGCTGAGGGAGGGAAAGTGAGAAAAGTAAAGCAGGAGGAATCACAATATCACACCTTAAATTATACTACAGAGCCATGATAACAAAAACAGCATGGTATTGGCACCAAAACAGACATGTAGACCAATGGTACAAAATAGAAGACACAGAGACAAACCCACATGAGTACAGTTTTCTCATACTAGACAAAGGTGCCAAAAACATGCAATGGAGAAAAGACAGCCTCTTCAACAAATGGTGCTGGGAAAACTGGAAATCCATATGCAGCAAAATGAAACTAAACCCATATCTCTCACCCTGTACCAAACTCAACTCAAAGTGGATCAAGGACCTAGAAATCAGACCAGAGACTCTGCACCTAATAGAAGAAATGTAGGCCCAACTCTCCATCGTGTCAGCTCAGGAACCAGCTTCCTCAACAACACGCCTAAAGCACAAGAAGTAAAATCAAGAATCAATAAAAAGGACGAGATGAAACTAAAAAGCTTCTTCTCAGCAAAGGAAACAAAAACATGAAGAGGGAGCCTGCAGAGTGGGAGAGAATCTTTGCCAGCAGCACCTCAGATACAGCAGCAATCTCCAGGGCATAGAAAGAACTCAAAACACCGAACACCCGAAAAACAAACAATCCAATCAATGACCGGGCAAAGGGACTGAATAGGCCCTTCATAGAAGAAGAAATACCCACTATCAACAAATACATGAAAAAATGTTCAACATCTCCAGCAATGAGAGAAATGCAAATCAACTACTCTAAGATCTTATCTCTCTTGTCAGAATGACAATTATCAGGAATACAAGCAACAGTAAATGTTGACAAGGATGTGAGGAAAAGGTACACTCCTTCATTGCTGGTGGGACCGCAAATTGGTGCAGCCACTCTGGAAAGCAATATGGAGATTCCTCAGAAAACTTGGAATGAAACCACCATTTGACCCAGTTATTCCATTCCCCAGTTCATACCCAAAGAAATTAAAATCATCATATTACAGTGATGCAGCCATATCAATGTTTATAGCAGTTCAATTTACAATAAGCGAGGTGCCCTTCAACAGATGATTGGATAAAGAAAATGTAGCGTGTATATACACAATGGAATATTACTCAGCCATAAAGAAGAATGAAATTATGGCATTTGCTGGTAAATGGATGGAGCTGGAAGATATTATGCTAAGTGAAATAAGCCAATTCCAAAGATCCAAAGGCTGAATGTTCTCTCTGACATGTGGAAGCTAACTCACAATAAGGGTGAGGGAGGGAAGAGTGCAAGTGCATTGGATTAGACAAAAAGGAATGAAGAGAAGGGAGGGGATCCTTTTTCTTTTAAAATTGTGGACTTTTAAAAGTATTTATTTACAACCATCCAAACCATGGAAACAATCCCAAAGCTCATGTACCACAAGTGAATAACAAATTATGATACATCCCTGCAAAAATAGGCTGGTCAGCTACAAAAATGAACAGGTGACCAACACACACACAGATGTGGACTTCAGAAACATCACACCAGCAGAAGAGCCAGGCACCAAGGAATGTGCGCTGTCTGATCCCATGCATTAAAAAATCAAGAAGAGGGCAAGTCAGTCAGTGGTGACAGCAGATCAGTCCTTGTCTGGGATGGGCTGGGGTAACTCCAGAGGGATTGAGGAAACCGAGAAGTCAGGGCGTTGTTCTGTATCTGGACCATGAGGTGGTTATTCATCTGAAACCATCAGAAACCATCAGAGTGAATATTTTAAATACAGTTTGGGCATCCTCAATCTGAAAATCTGAAATTCAAAATGCTCCTGTGTTAGTCACTTATTGTCACCAAAATACCTGAAAAGAACAACCTGAAGAAGGAAAGATTTATTTTAGTTCGTGATTTCAGAGGTTCAGGCCGTGGTTGGCTGGCTTCAAGACAAAAACATCAGGGCAGCTCACGGCAGCCAGGAAGGGGAGAGAGAGAGAGAGAGAGAGAGAGAGAGAGAGAGAGAGAGAGAGAGAAGCCAGAGACAGAGGAGAAAGAAAACCACATATCAGATGACCATTCAAATGACATTTTTCAAAGAAAAAATAAACTACTTATATTCCCATCTCAGCATTAGTGATACATTTACTTTATGTTTTTGTACATGCTCACACACACACACACACACACACACACACACACACACAGTTTGCACACTGTGATTGTAAGCATGAAAAATGTGTGCCTTTCATTTGAGTGTGAAATTCGTTTGAAGTACCAGGGCATTTTGCTGTGTGATTGCGTGGCCTTCGACATGCCCCTTTGCCTGCACCATCCCATTGTGGGACATGCCGGCCACGTGACCTAGTTTCCCCTGTTACTGATAATGCCACAATAAGCATTTTCCTGCAGGTATTTTTCTTCTTTCAGTTGTTTCTTCGGTTTAGCTTCCCAGACCCCACATCCCTCTGTCGGAAGCTGTGGTTTCCACGGTTCTGGCTCACAGGTGTGCAAGCTGACTCTGGACAGTGCCTGGCTGAGTGTGAGAATGTGAAGCTGGAGACAAGTGCCCGCCCTGGAGAGGTGAGAGGTGGGCAGACGCACCGAGAGCGTCACACCCAGGAAACTGGGAATTACCCAAGTCACACTCTGCCCTATTCAGTATGTGGAAACATGTCCCTCACCAAGGCAAGAGCTTTGTCCGTGTTTTAAGAGCATCAGATAAGACCCACTCACCTCTGCACAGCTGTGTGAGCGCATTGCTGGTGCTGAATGGGAACCCGGGGAATAGAAAGTTGGAGTTTACTGGGAACTTTTAAAAATTTTCGGGTGCATTTTTATACTGATACATTTCCTAGAAATTCCTTAGAATTTCCAGCAGCACAACCCTTTCCTTGGAGCCCTGCATCTCACACCTGGATGGCCTACTCCACCTGCAGCATCCCCTCAGAAAGGGGACAGGGGACCCCCTAGCCTGCCCCTCTCCTGTGCACCCTCAGAGACCACAGCTACTCTAACTGCCAAACGCCTGCTAAACGGGCCATTATTGACACCCCAGATAACATGTGATGTGTCCACTGGGTCTTACAAGGTCCACACTGGAGCCAGAGTGAGCAGCAAATAGCCAAACCCAGTGCGGTTCTGATGGCACCACCCTCCTGCTCTGAAGTCTCAATGGTTCGCCATTGCTCCAGAGTTACACCGTCTAATGTGGTAGCCTCAAGTTCCAGGTGCTATTAAAATTTTATTTCATTGAAATCTGAACTTCAGTTCCTCAATCACATGAACCACATAGGAAGGGCTCGATACCATGTGGGGCTGATGCCACCATGATGGACACTCAGAGGAGACAGCATTTTCTCTCCATTCAGAATGCTGTTAGATCGCGCTGCATTTAAAGACAAAACAAGACTTTGAACGACCCTCCACACCTAGCTGCCATCCAGCCCCACCTCCCATGAGGTCTTCCCCCATTCCTCATCCTTTGACAGCTCCAACCCAAGTGTTTCAGAATTCCTTCCACCTCAGGGCCTTTGCACATACCATTCCCACCACCTGGAGTCCCCTCCCTGCCTCCAAACCTGATGTAGACCTCATCTAGGGAATTCTTTTCTTCCTTCAGAATTTAAAGGCACAGAAATTTGCCTGCCTTTCAGAGAAGGTCAAGTCCCCTTGCAGAACAACCTGATGGCTCCCTGGACTTTCCTTTCAAAGCTCTTTTTTGATGATAGCATCACTGTCACTTAAATAGTGAAATAATGAATTGCTTAGTGGGTCTAAGCCCAACAAGAATAGGAGCTCAGCATGACAGGTGCCTCATCTGTCTTAGCGCCCAGAATTGGTGCCTGCATACAATAGGAGGTAAATAACCATTAGTGAATGTGTTCGCAAGATGATTCCAACAACGTCAGTATTAGAAGAGTGTTAACGTCTGGGAAAAAGGTGCCTCTTCACTCAAGACTCAGAGTAGCTGACGCTGTGTGTTCAATAACGCTTTGACTGACACCTACTTCTCATGAATTTATTCCAAAAACCAGTGAGGGGCCAGAAGAGCAAACTCAGAGAAAACCTGCTGGGCAGCGCCCGTGGTTCGAAGGCTGGGTCCAGCCTGGCTCTTTCTCCCTAAGCCTTGGGGAATATGAAGTTGGTCAGCAGCAGAGCCAGAGCGGGTCTCTGCTGAGGGCAGGCCAGGGTCATAGAGTAGGTGCTGCGTTTGTGCAGTGTCACAGCCTTGCACACTAATGCAATGAAGCGAATGTTTGTGACCACACTCCCAGACCCTGTGTCAAACCCTAACCCATGTGGCGGTACCAGGAGTGGACACATCGTGACCAGGTCACACAGGTGGAGCCCTTATTAGTGAGATTAATGCCCTTTATTTAAAAAAAAAAAAAAAAGAGGGAGAGATCTCACTAGTTCTCTACTCCACCATGTGAGCACACAGCAAGAAGGCGCCGTCCGTACACCAGGAAGTGGGTCCTCACCAGACGCCTTGATCTTGGACTTCCAGGCTCAGGAACTGTGAGAAATGAATTTCTGTCATTTACACTCCCAGTCTGTGACATTTTGTCAGGGCAGTTGGAACTAAGACGGAGATGCACGCTGAACTCCCCTCAGGTGAAAAGATAGAATCGTTTCAACGTGAGTTTATCCATAGGAAAATGAGAACTTTGACCCCTGCCTCACACCGCACGGAGAAGAATGTAGGAGGGATTGTGGACCCAAAACGCAAGCTAAGGCTGCGGGTCTTCTAGACAGAACATAGACTATCTCCATTATTTGTGTGTGGACAAAGTCTTTTTAGGAAGGAAAAAGAAATGCCTCAAAAGAAAACACTGGTATGTTAGCTTTCATCAAAATCTAAAACTACCATTCACCAAAATGCACCACTAAGAAAATGAACAGTCAAGGTGTGATGGCGCACGCCTGTGATCCCAGCAACTCCGGAGGCTGAGGCAGAAGGATCGCAAGTTCAAGACCAGCTTCAGCAATTAAGAAGGCCCCAAGCAAGACCCTGTCTCAAAAAAAAAAAAAAAAAAAGCAGGCGGGGGATGTAGCTCAGTTGGAAGAGTGCTTGACGTGCAAGCACAAGGCCCTGGGTTCAATCCCCAGCACTGCAAAAAAGAAAAGGAAAAAAAAAAAAGTGCTGAGGGATATGGCTCAGTGGTGAAGTGCTTCTGTCCCCATTATCAAAAACAAAATGAAGTTGCTTCTCCAGCCTCCTGCCACTTCAACCCCAGGACACAGGCATCAGTTTGACAGACTGGGCTTCAACCAGTCCAAGGAGGAAGGTGAGCTTCCTGGCCATGACCCCAGCGTGCAGACTCCAGGCACCTGGGTAGCTGTCCTTGCTCACCCTCCCCAAGTTCCACACCAGAACCAACACCTCTGCCATGAGGGATGCCCCGAGCCAAGGGTCTTCAAGGAAATGTGTTTTTGTCTGTTTTTCTAGTGTGCACATTCCCCATAGCCTGTCCTTCTCAGGGACTTTTACAATAGGAGCCCGTCCCCTCCTGCGGCCCTTTCTTTGCCTTCTTGCTGCTGCCCTCTTCTATCCCATTATGTCACATCTTCGTTGATCATTTATTTCGTCCCCAACCCTGCGAACAGGCAGGACCCTGGGGCAACCATCTGCCAGACTGGCTCACAGCAGCACGCCAGCCTTCAGGAGCCTGTCTGGCACACAAAATGCCCAGTAAGTATGTGTCACATGAACGACTGCCCAAGGCCCACGGCCACCCTTGGAAGGTCTTCGATAAACGAGTAAGCGCTTCTGCACTGATTCCCGCAGTCAGCGTAACGCAAGCAGAGTGTCTCTCTACCGCTCCTCCGCGCTGCCTTCGTGGAAAGCCACCTCTCTTACCTCTTGAGTTCCAGGTTTTGTCACCAACTTGGGCACAAGTGGCTGTGCTATTTCATGCAAGAGGAGACCTTTTCATCTCTAAATCAAAGCTACACCAGACAGTCCCTTACCCTGCCCCAGCACTAAGGGGCTGACTCTAGAGAGCTGTCTCCTCGCTGAGATTCATGGAGCAAATGCCAGGGACACCTGCACCCTTCAAGATGCAAAAGGACTGGAATATTCCATTCCACTCTAGCAGGAAGCCAGGGGAAGAGGCAATCGGGGGCTGAGCACAGGTGTGCAAGCCCATTAGGACCAGAGCCTGCAAAGGAGCCAGTTCCTTAGGGGCCCTGGGCTGTGAGAGCTCAGGGTGTCACTTGCCTCTGAGAAGAGCCCACCTGTGTCTCTGGGGAGGCAGGGAGGCCATGCTGGGGCCTCTCCGGATAACGAAACACCAGCTCTGCAGCCTTCAAACTCCACTTCCACAAACGTACATCCCTGTTACATGGTTTGCTTTCAAATACCCTCAGCCATTGGAAACATCACAAGGAGGGTCAGAAGATGCTGCTTGTAGGACGAGCTGACATGTGGGAAAGGTCTGAGGCCGATAGCTCAGCCAGGCCAGTTCTGGATTCCTCTCTCACTGGGTGTGGGGCAGCATCTGGTCCTGCTCCAAATGTCCATGATGCCACTCCTTGGGTGCCACTCCTCCCGTGTGTGGCCCAGCCCACCCACGCTGAGGGGCGAGGTTGGGGACAGGCTAGGCATTTTGCACATTCAGTATGACAGGTGTCTGAGAAGAGCTGAACACCTCCTGTGCAGAGTCAGAACACCAGGTCCAGGGGTGCCCAGCACCCCTTTCTCCACCTGCCTCCCTGCTGGCCTTCCCTGGGAACAGGGAGCCACCCTGACACCCTGACCCTGCAGCTTCCCCCTCATCCACTACACACATCCTATTTCACTTGCTGGGGTTACCTCCTGCTGTCCCAGGCCACCTCTGCCTGCCCCGGTCAGCATGCCTGCTCCCTCCCATGGGTTTGTCCCTCCATTGATGTTCCCTTGAACTCACATGAACTGCGCCTGGTTCCATCCAGGTCTCTACTATGAGCATCTTCTTATTTCCTCCTCCCAGGACTTGCGATGTGACATCAGGATCCTTATCTTGTGGATGAGACGACTGAGACAGGAAAAAGCATTTGTCCCAAGTCACCAAGCTGTTTAGATCCAAACCCAAGTCCCACGGGGTGGCGGGGGGCTTGCCACCCGGAACTGGACCAGGGCCTCAACCCAGCACAGACACTCGTCACCCAGGAAGGCGTTGTGGGGGCATCAGCAACATGATCACGAGAGCCCACGTTCCCAGCAACGCTGCAGGGGGCCCCAGCCACAGCAGCTGCGAGGGCAGGGACCAGAGACCCTCCCCAAACCCTCAGCCCCAGGGATTCTGCAAAGCCCCAAAGGGCCTGTGCCCCCCAGAGGGTGGTGGGAAGCTGCCGAGTCGAACTCATTAGATTTTTTTAAAGATAAAAAAAGTGTGTAGTTCCCAGCCCTGAAAGGTCACGGAACAGAGCCACGCACATGTGTCATAGCCGAGAGAGTGACCCTGCGATGACTCCCGTACAGTTCACGGAACGTGCTCTGGGGCCCTCAGGGAGTCAGGGGCTGCCGTGGTGACTGGGGAACAGAGGTGGAGACAGACGAGGTCCCACTCGTGCAGCACACACACGGATGGAGGGACAGCAGTCAAAACCCAGACAAGGACGGCCATGGGGCAATGCAGATGATCAGAAGGGAGTGGTATCCTCGAGAGCCTCTGAGCTCCTGGGGAGGGGCAGGCCCTGGGCCCCCTTGTTGGGGGAAGGAAGTAATAATAGGTACAAGGTTCCCTGGAGGAGATCTGGGACTGTCCAGGAGGCAGACCGGCAGGACCTGGAGGAGGCCAGAGCGGAGGCAGCCTATGGCATAGACGGCCTGGGCTTCATCTCCACAGCAGGGAGGGCTTCTTGGGGTTTCAGGAGGAGGTGGAGTGATCTGACACAGGTTTTTAGATCTCTTGACGTCCTTGAATGTGTTGGGGACGTGATGCCAGAGTGGACCTGAGAGCCGGGGGTTCTTACAGTGTCCAGGGAGAGATGAAGGAGGTGGGGAGGGTGGATGGATTCAGAACTTATCTCCATGTAGAGGAACAAGATGTGCTGATGGATGGGGAGAGGACTCAAGGGCATTTGAGTCAACAGCGTCACCAAGGTCAGTGGGGGAGGTATGACCTCGCCTTTGTGTCATCTGGGGCCTCTGCCCAGGTGGGTCTGTCCCACTCACCAGCAAATCAGGCTGAGCAAGAGGCTTGGCAGAGGGGTTTGTCCATCCTCCCTGCTCCCTTTACCTTTTCCAGATGTGAGGCTTCTGCCCGGCCCCCATCATCCCCTTTGAAAGCGGCTCAGTCAGTGTCTGGTTGCATGCACAGACTGGGACCCTGACCCAATTCCAGAAGCCATAATGGAAGTGTCCCACGGCCAGGGATAGTGAGGGGCTAGCACCAGGGGTCCCCCAGAAGCCAACAGAGGATGCTTTCCGCAGTGCGGGGCGTCCCCAAGAAAGGTTGCCTAGAGATCTGCATTTCCCAGGGTCCACCTGGTCACATAGGATGGCACAGGACATTTTATCCAACAGTGTCACAAGGTTAGTGGGGGAAGGTGTGCTCACAAAAAGTCTAGAAAAGGGAAAGGATGGGGCACTGGCAGGGTTTGGGGACACTGGCTCCAGAGTTATGGGACCTGGATGAATCCCTCACCTTCCTTCCCTGAGCCTTGGTCTCTCCATCAGAGCATTGTGTCCACTCTGCAGAGACGCTGGAGAACTAGACGTTTAGAAGAGTGTCTGTCATCTGATAAATACTCAGCACAAGGGCTGGGGATACAGCTCAGTTGGTAGAGTGCCTGCCTGGCAAGCACAGGCCCTGGGTTCAATCCCCAGCACCACAAAAAAAAAGAAAAAAGAAAAAATACTCAGTACATGTCACTGTTGTGGCTGATTATTTTTCGGCTGTGATTCCTCTCAGAAAGGCAGGGACAGAGAATCTGAGGGGAAGGAAGGTAGGAGATTCCAAGGTGAGTTCCTGGAGTTCCCCCAAGGTCCCCCGTGTGCCTCCTGACGGGGGGCTGTCTGGGAACCGTGCCTAGGAACCGGAGGGACCTAGAGAGAGGGCGGGGCGGGTTCCAGGCAGCCAGGTGCACCGCTGGATTCGTGTCGCAGCTCTGCTCTGCCACTGCAGACCCACGTTCTGTGGCCACAGTTCCCAGGGGCTTCCAAGGTCACGTGCTCCTCAGCACCTGCAGGCACAGAAAACCAGAAAGTAAGGGCTCAGCTCTGGCCCTCCGTCGCCCGCTCCTCCCAGACAGAAATCGAGCTCCCTGTGTTGGTAGGATCTCTCAAGCCCAAGGTTCCTAGGAGGAGGGCGGGGCTGGGGGACAGAGGTGTGTGAAGGTTGGCACGCAAGGGGCTTCTAAAGAAGTGGGTACCGGCAGGGTGCACTGGCTCATGCCTGTAATCCCCGTGGCTCAGGAGGCTGAGGCAGGAGGATAGCAAGTTCAAAACCAGCCTCAGCAACTTAATGAGGCCTAAGGAACTCAGCGAGACCCTGTCTCTAAATAAAATGTACAAAGGGTTGGGGATGTGGCTCAGGGGTTAAGACCCTGTGGGTTCAATCCCCAGTACCAAAAAGAAAGAAAGAAAGAAAGAAAGAAAGAAAGAAAGAAAGAAAGAAAAAAAAAAGAAAAGGAAAGAAAGGAAAAGGAAAGAAAGGAAAAGGAAAGAAAGGAAAGAAAGAAAGAAAGAAGTGGGTCCCTGGGGCGGGAGGTGCCAGGGAAGAGGGTCAGAGGCTATAGAAAGGACATCGTCAGACAGGCAGAACAGAGAGGGAAAAGGACTGTGAAGAAGATGGTGCAGGGGGCCTGGAAGGGTCTCTCCTTCGTCCATCTGTAGAGATGACAAAGGAAACCCCTCTACTCTGCTGCCCCTGAAGACGCGCTCAGCGTGACGATCTCAGGGGTTCCTATGAAATTCAGCAGTCGGGTGGCCCCAAGGCCTCAGAATAGAATCGGGGAAACAGCTCTGTCCAGGGTCAGGCCTGGGGACACCACCACCACCTCCAAGTCCGGGAGCAGCCATCCAGGATCCCAGCACCTGTGGGCACACAGTCACAGTAACTGGGCAGGAGAAGGGATGGGGCCAGGCACCCCTGGGCACTGCAGGAAGGCTGCCACTGTCAGAAAACAGGACCGGCCTGACCCCCTGCACTGCCTATTCTGCCTGCCTTGCCCTCCATCCATCCAGACCCCACAGGTCACCCCAGTCCCAAATCTGCATGCTGGTCAGGGCATTAGTGCACCTTGAAGGGTCCCTGGCGGGAACGTGGCCACAGTGCATTTGCACAGAGATGGCACAGGGTTCAAACCTCCCATCGCAGGAATGTCGAGTCCTGAGAGGGCAGGGTCCTTGGAAGTTTGTCCCTGGGTTCCTGTCTGGAAGGTGACCCCACCGCGTCACACTGGGTCGTCCCTTCCCTCTGAGTGTGGCAGGAGCTAGTGAAGATCAGCAAGGGAGGTGGATGCGAACGCCGAGCAACCCTAACCCAAGCTCAGACAAAAGCAGAGATGGTCTTGCTCAGGTCAAAGCAGATTCGCAAAGCAGGGAAACACAGGCCAAGCTTAGAAACTGGCGAGTGAATGTCCTGCTGAATTTCAGGAGGACTGAGGCTTCTGTAACAGAAAGAAGAATTTGGGGGAGACACAAACATCAATCTTTTTTATTTATTTTTATTTTTTTTGGTACCAGGAATTGAACCCTAAGGCGTTTAACCACTGAGCTACATCCCCAGACCTTTTAAATTTTTTATTACTATTATTTTGAGACAGGGTCTCACTAAATTGCTTAGAGCATCCCCAAATTGCTGAGGCTGGCCTCAAACTTGCAATCCTCCTTCCTCAGCCTCCTGAGATACTGGGATTATAGGCATGTACCACTGAACCTGGTTCCTTTCTTTCAGTTTTATAATTTATTTTTTGCAGCACTGGGGATTGAACCTAGGGCCTTACACATGCCAAACAAATGCTCCACCACGGAGCTGCATGGCCAAATGGTGCAAATCGGAGCAGCTGAAAATTCTCCAAGTCCCTCGGAATGTCCAGGCAGAGACCAACTGGCCCACCTAGTGGTTCTCAAATAGTGCAGAGTATGGTTAGATTCTGGAAAATGGTTCCTTCTGGAAGATTCAGTTCCCAGCACAAGGTCTGTGTGACAACTTTTCCCTGTCAGAAAAATCCGTAAGGCTTAGAAATAGGTTTTTATCAGAAAAATCCGTGAGGGACTGGGTTTGTAGCTCAGTGGTAGAGTGCCTGCCTCATATGTGTGAGGCCCTGGGTCCAATCCTCAGCACCACATTGGGAAAAAAAAAAAAAAAAA
>JAJEJO010000311.1:120484-154226 GCA_020662805.1 Glaucomys volans | reverse complement strand
CATGCCACGTGCTGCATACAATCTCACACCGCACACACACCACATCACACAAACGATGCACACACCGTGCCCACAACACATCCCCCCTGCCACAACTGCAGCTGTGCCATCCCTGTCCACCTCTGTAGAAGGTGATAAGAAGTTTGAGGACTTGGGGTTTCCCAGGGAGCCAAGCCTGGGAGCTCTGAGGGACCCTGTGACAATTCCCACCCACATGCCCCGCCCCCGGCTCCGCCCCCGCCAGTCTGCACGGAGCCACGTGCGGACCTACAGAGGCAACAGAGGCAGGGCTTGCTCACTTCAGTCTGGGCTCTGAAGCAAAAGGAAAACGGTGGTAAGGGCCTCAGGACAGAGCCTTGGTGGAAAAAGCCCCAGGCGAGTGTTGACGGGTTCCTGGCGATCCAACAGATTTTGGATCTTAAAAAATAAGCCCATATCAGGAACTTTATCTAAAATCTAATTTACTTGCTTTTCGTGGCTGACATTCCCCTAGGAACCAGTGAGGCTCAAACCTCAGCTTCCTTGGACCGCGTGGACGCTCTTCTGCTGCCTGGACTCTGGCTCTGGTCAGGAAGCCAGAGAAAATGCGTTTCTCTGAGTCCCCAGGTGGGGCCACTGTAGCTGGTCTGGGAACCCAAAGAGAAGCTGGCCAGTCAGAAACGTTCTGCTTCCCATCAGGTTCCCTAAACTTTGCAACATTGATTGCAAGCTGAATCCCTTTTAAGCATCTCATTAAAATTGCAAGACTAACATATCAGATGGTTTGGAATGTTTTAAACACTTTAAACAGCAGGTAAAACCCTTCCACTCAGCGCTATAATGACAGCAAGTATCCTTACCTGTAAAGTAAATATTTACAGAAGTTGCAATGCTGGAGATCTTAATTGGCTTTTCCAGGATCTCTATTCCAAATCTGATGTTGATGTCTATTATCTTCATTCTCATTTCCTTCCAGAAGTGCAATGTCACTCCCCTAACTAGAGAGACAGTTAGTGTTTCAGGGACTGAAACAATAGAAGTTGCAGTTATCGCCTGGAGCTCAGGAAAGACCCCTGGGCTGTGCCTCCCCAGGCAATGCCCTGCTGGACAGACACTGTTCATAGTTGAACTTAGTGTGTTACAACAGAATCTACCCACACTCTAAACCGACCGCTTGGATGGGTGTAGACTTCTATGACCTGGTCTTTTCTCTTGCATACTGGAGCCCACACGGACTGAATTATAAGAGCCAATTGTTGCATTTTTTGGAATCTGACACGCTGATAACTAAATACAGTCATTATTAAAAATTAAATTAGATAAACAAAAATGAGTCAGACTAAAAGGTAATAAATGTTCAAAAGTCATTGCTTCTTGTTTTATAGACTCATGTCTATACCCTTGACAATATCTATGCCTATTATTGTCTGCTGGAACTCTCTTTGATGATGAGCTACTTTATGTCTTTTCCCAACTCCAGAAATGCTTGGAGTTACCTTAACACAGCTTGAAATCAGTCACAGTGGGAGAATTTTCACCACGGAAATCAAAATGCTTCTCGAATCAGTTCCCCCTGCCCAGGCAATTATTAAACAATTACTAGCACAACACTGATCTGATCCTCACAAAAGGACAAAACAGTAAATCTACTTTATTTTTTTAAAGTCTACTTTAAAACCCCGTGTCCTGAGAGTCTTTGCAAATCTTAGACAAACATTAAGCCTTTTTTTTTTTTTTTTTTTTTTTTAACAAATGCTTACTTGGGTTGGGCACTGGCCCTGTTCTGGTGGGTCCAATACTGTTAAAAGCAGTTTGATTCACTGAAATTTGAACTTTTCTTCTTCAACCATAAAGACCTCAGAGTCAAAGGAGCCAGAGGCTGGGGTCCCCATTCCCCTCTACCATGGAGCCCCCGGGGGCCCTGCAGACGATCCACTTATAGGCACACCCTGAACGTTCTCATCCCTCATCCGGAAAATGAAGATGACACCTGTCTCGCAGTGCTTGTCAAGTCCCAGCGAGAGAAGAAACATGAATCATGAAAGCTCTTTAAAGTGTTGAATGGCTATTTAAAATCTACGTTTTAGCAAGGATACAGACTACAGGAGGAAGGTGTCCGTTGACTCTAGGTGAAATGCTATTCGAGGCCGGTGCTCTGAAAATACAGGCTGCAAAATCATACTTGGGAATCCAGAAATCCGATTTACAAATCAGATGGGCCATCGACTGGTGAAGAGTGGAGACAGATAAGTGGCCATCCCTATGGGGATAAATCTTCCAAAAGCTGTAATCCATGCAAGTGGTTGGAGCCCAGAGGTCGAGGGCTTGCCTGGCATGCAGAAGACCCTGCGTACCTCCCCGGAACCAGGAAGAAAAGGAGGGAGGAAGGAGAAGGAAGAAAAGGATGACTGAGAAAGGAAAGTTTAAAAATAAAACAGAAGAAAGAAAAAGTGAAAAAAGAAAATCAATGTTCTATTGAAATTTGTAGTAGTAAACTATGTCGTTGCAGTAACCTGAGAGACAGCAGGGGAATGGTAAATAAAATTGCACTGTGTTAGTTTCTTACA
This sequence comes from Glaucomys volans, assembly GCA_020662805.1. Classification (NCBI taxonomy): domain Eukaryota; kingdom Metazoa; phylum Chordata; class Mammalia; order Rodentia; family Sciuridae; genus Glaucomys; species Glaucomys volans. Next base: position 151,680 of record JAJEJO010000311.1, on the reverse strand, counting down.
TTTTATGGAACGTGATACACTATTAATTCACTTAGACTCTCTGGAGTATGGGGTGCAAAGTATTCAGCTGAAGTTCAGCATGTGCAGTCTGTCTGCAGATTCCTGCTGGAAGTAGGATCTGGGCTGTGGGTGTGGGAGGGCCACTTTATTTCTCAAGGTGAACCCATTGGGGTCCTTTGCCATACCCCACCCACCTGTGACCTGCTGACTCGGAGTCACCTGACCCACAGAAGACAAACCATCCCAAGGCTGCCTGAGCCTCTCCTGACCTTGACCAGGTTTTTCTTCACCAACCTGCGAGTCAGCTTTCTGATACTTGCGAGCGCTGCATCTTACACTTTGTCAGCTTTCCTAGTCCTTCTCCATAGCGTCGTTTATCTAAACCACCCCATCCTCTGCGGCCAGTCACGTTGGAGTCGGGAGCTATTTATTTGCCTTTTATGGAAGATGTTTTCAAGTCATGCAGAATGATAATTGGTCCTTCAAGTTCCCACTCAAGCCATTTCTACAGGTACTGGCTATGGCAGGTGGCTGGAGAAGGCTCTGGTCTGGGCAGCATGGTCAGCCTACCACCTGGCTCAGTGGTCATCATACAGATCGGGGAGCTTGGTGAGGCTCTGTCCTCTGTTGGGGCCCTCTGGCTCCACACCAGCAATAGACTCAATCTTTTGAGTCTTTAAGATTGAGTCTTGACTCAATCTTTTCTCACTTTGCATGGACTTGTGCCGTTTCCCTCTCCACCATCAGACTGGAGTGCATGCACCAAATGGGGCCAAGCAAGTCTTCAACCTTGTCTGATCTACACAGAGACTTTGGGTGGAATTGGTTTGGATTCTGCCCTCACACAACCTGCCTTCACAGTCACACTATCTCCCTGGGCAGATGCTGGGAAAGTGACAGCCATATGTAGCTATAATTTGAAAGAAGGACACAAAAACAAATCCAGGGTGTCCTCCATATCGCCTCATGACAAATTCTGTGAACTGCCTCAAATCTTCCCTGGAACAAAGCAGGCGTCTTAGGGTGCTGCATTCTCCCCATGAAGTGAGACAGGAAAAGCTGAGACCCTGCTTCCGAAGACCTTCGAGTCCAGGAGAAGAAGGCGAGGTGCTGAGGCACCAGCACACAGTGGGCGTCTCTGACTAATGGCCCAAGGTCATCTGAGGAGTCTCGCCTCCCTCCTCACAACCTGCTGCAGGAGGTAGGGTGGGGGGCTGCTCCTGCCCAGGTCCCACAGCTTTGTGCACAAGGCCCTGTGTGTCTGGGTGCTCACACAGGCTGAATTGACCAAGAAAAGCCCACTTTGTTCCAAATGGCCCTTTTAGTGACCACTCTCCAGAGGGCTGAGTCATTACCATTAACCATAAAATTGATGGTTCAAGGGCAAAAATAGGCGTCCATGTGAATGCTCTGTGCATGCAGGTTCCAGTCCATTTTCATCTTGGACAGGGCCTGCTGATGTCTTGGGTACCAGGTAAGAATGTCTGCCTAAATTCTCTTTTCTCCTGTAGTTTATAAATGACCTTGGGGGCATAGAAACATGCTTGCTTTTCGAAAGCGCAGGAATTGGATTATTTTCCCCTTCAACATGATGAATGCTGTAATAAAGAAAAGATGACCCAGAGCAACCACCTGGATGAACTGGCTATCACGTGGAACCCAACCGCTTCTGTGACTTGATCACAAATGTTGAATGTTCAAAGAAAAGTCCTGCGCTTCTCTTTGCTGTGAAGACAGGAAGCAGAGGAGTCTGGCTTACAGCCCCGCTCTCTGCAGGGGCGTGTGTTGCCCTCTGAAATGCAGTATCTCTAGGCAGCTTGTTCCTGGTTGGGGACAACACCCAATAACAGTCCCCAGAGCCTGCTCCTAACATGCTGAGCCCAGGCAAGGCCCCGTGGCCATCGTCGCGTGGAAGCCCACAGGTCTGCACCCTGTGCCTTCAGCCCCCCTCCCACAAGGCAGCCTGCCAGGACCCTGCTGATTTTCTCTGCAGATCCCCCATGAGCCTGCCTGAAGGCCACTGGGGAGGGGCAGTTTGCAGAGACTTGAGCTTCCAGATTATCCAGGTAATCGGGCAGGCCGGAACTTGGAAATGACCATAATGCTGAGACTAGCTCTCCCTGAAATTCGCACAGCCCGCCATCACAGTGGAGGGACAGCGAGACCCCGGAAGGCACACCAGGACAAGGGGCCACTACTCACAAGCCAGTGCCTCGGGACAGCAGGACCCTCTGAGCCTTACACTGTCCCACTAGGCCTGGGGTGGGGGCAGTCTCCTCCCTGCCCTCCCCCCACCCAGGACCTCTATCACGATGTCCCTGGCACCCTCACAACTTTGCCAGAGTGAGTCAGCATACAGTGGACATCACCCAGACTTCCTGTCTTAAAATGCTTTTCTTATTTAAAACACATGCCTGCACACACACACACATGTACATGAGTGTCATATACATATATGTTCATTGCCAAAAAAAAAAAAAAAAAAAAGAGCAAAAGGAAAAAGCAGATAAGCCAAACTTTTAAAAAGAGGAACAAGAGAAAGAAAACCACTTGGGTTCCCACCTCCCACATCGAACGGTTTCTAACGATTTCTTCCACTTCCTTCCTGTCTTCTCTGCACAGAGCAGCTGGGTGGGTGAGCGGGTCTCACCTCCTAGAGTTTCACATGATCTTGGGCCCTGGGTATCTTTGGGGGCATCACATCTCATTCTCCAAAATGGTTTTAAATGCCTTTGTGACCCCCACTCAATGTGGCTGCATGGTAATTTATTAGTTAAACCCCAACTCTGGAATCCTGCCCCCCACCCCAGGCCTCTATTGTGACACCCCTGGTACCCTTGCAACCTTACCCTGACCAAGGGACTGCTGGCTTTGCTGGCCCTGATTTTTTTTTTCCATTCTTCTGTGATTGTAACATTAAATTTAGATACATAATGGTGTTTTGAAGAATGACTATGGGTTCCTCAGGCCATCGAGATCCTCTTCCATACCTCACACCCCTCCATCGGCCCACCTTGGGGGACCCTGGGGACAGTTCTCAGAACCCTCCCTCCTGCCCCCCTCCCCTTTGGACCCCAGCGCTCTCCAGAAGCCTCCATTTGTCTACCAGCTCTTTGAAGTGAGCAGCTTTATGACATCCTCAGCCCCAGGAGGTGGCAGCTTCTTTAAGGACGATTTCCTGTCTCCTGTGCCAGGGACAATTGGTGTCTCCTCTGAGCTGCTGTCTCTCCACTTGCTGGCCATTTGCTGACTGCTTGGCAAGTGGACGGTGGGTGTGGGTTTCTGCAGGGCCGTGAGAGCAGCAGAGCCCTGAGGGCCTCGGCTACAGCCCAGGCAGGCTCCTGCCAGGGAACCCTAAGGGGACGTCTCTCCTACCCTCAAGCCTCACCTGGGGCAAAGTGGAAGGTGGCTGGAATACCCAGCAATTCTTCAGAAACAAAACCATGTTGGACGGGAAGCACAACAGTTCAACAGAAATCAGGACATTTATCACATTCTCACTTGTAATTTTTCATGTTAAAAAAAATTTAAAATTTTCACTCTCTGGATTAAATATTCTGCACTTATTTTTATCCATAATCCCAATAAAACTCAGATATCCACAGGGTGATGCACACAAATACACACACAGCCTTAAAAATCACACTGACGCACAATCCAAGCCGAGTGACTGGCAGAGCACCACACACACAGAGCATGCGCACATACAGACACATTACGGACTCACACATCCACACACACACGCAACACACACACACACACTTGCAGGCAGCTCTACACCACAGACACACATACGCCAACTGACACACAGCTCCACACAGCAGTTAGTCTTTCCAGGCCCCCTAGGACTGGCCTCACGCTGCCTGAGTGACTGCTGTGGCCGTCACTCAGTCACAGATGCAGCCAGCTCAGGACCTGGGCCGCGGTTGCCATGCATCTCTCCTCGCTAGGATGCTTCGGGCCCTGGAGGCAGGAGCAGGAGCCCTAGAAGCGAGGACTCAGAGGGTGAAATCGCTGCAGGACGGGTCAGGGCGCCCGAACACACCAGAGACCAGCCTGACCCGGGGCCCACCTGGAAACCGACCCGGCAGGCACGGGAGCCGGGTGCGGAGCATCGCCTGGCATGAAGAAGGCGACGTTTGCACCCTCGATATGATCTTCATTGCTGTCCGTTTTAGCTGTCACAGACCACAGTCTGAGCGAACTTATGGAAAATCGTGATGTTAACATATGTTGGCATATAGGTGTGAGAACCAATCCAGGTGTCCCCGCTGCGCCCCAGGCGCACACATGCCGCACACACCCTGTGGCTGCCGCTCAGCATGCCCCTTAGCAGGGCTTTGCTCTCCATTAGCAAGCCCAGGCAAGCAGCTTCATTATTCATGACCGGCACTTCCAGAAAGATCCATCAACTCCAGAGGGGATCACAACTGCAATTTGCACCTAAGATCCCAGGACTGCTCCCCTCGAACTCTCCCCCTGGCCACTCCACCAACCCAGACTGTCACCTGGTCTAATGGAGCCCCACCTCCAATCCCATATCCTGTGCTCACAAGATGGAGCCCTCCAGCCCCCAGCCACACATGCCGGGACTGTGGACCCCCTTCCCACATGACCAGAAGAGACGCTTTTCCTCCCCCGGGGGTCGTGCAGGTGACAGCTGGAGTCTGGCATCTGAGGACTGGACAGACATCATGAGTGAGTGTGAGTATCTACTGACAAGTATCTTCTTTTCTGATTGATAAATACGGCTTTTACATCACGGATTCCATTGCCTAATGAAAACAAAGCAAGAAAGGGAAATTGGATTTTAGAAACCACTAAAGAACAGAACTAAAATACAGCCTCAGCATCAGACGAAAGGAAGCCAAGCTTGGAACCCCAGCTTCTCAGGAGGCTGAGGCAGGTGGATGCTTGAGCCCAGGAGCTCAAGACCAGCCTGGAAAACCTCCTGAGACCCTGTCTGAAAAAGAGAGACAGAGGAAGATTCAGTCAGCTGGGAGAAAGTGTTTCACATAAACAACTCCAAAGCTAGAAAGCACAGGTGAGCACATGATGGCTGTTAAAATCATGGGATTGGCCCGGCACGGTGGCACACGCCTGTAATCCAAGCGACTTGGGAGGCTGAGTCAGGAGGATCGCGAGTTCAAAGCCAGCCTCAGCAACTTAGTGAGGCCCTTAGCAACTCAGTGAGACCCTGTCTCTAAACAAAATACAAAATAGGGCTGGGGATGTGGCTCAGTGGCCAAGTGTCCCTGAGTTCAATCCCTGGTTCCAAAAAAAAAAAGAATCATGGGATTAGCTGGGCGCGATGGCGCACGCCTGTAATCCCAGCACTTGGGAGGTTGAGACAGGAGGATCTCGAGTTCAAAGCCAGCCTCAGCAACTTAGCGAGGGGCTAAGCAACTCAGTGAGACCCTGTCTCTAAATAAAATACAAAATAGGGCTGGGGATGTGGCTCAGTGGTGGAGTGCCCCTGGGTTCAATCCCCAGTACCAAAAAAAAAAAAAAAAAAAGAAATCACGGGATTGAACCATTTCCAAGGCCCGCTCCACCCTCTGAGGCTATTTCTCAAAAGATTTTTCATTAAAATTCCAACTGCCATTCATGGATGACTTATTACACACAATCGTAACTTCAGCCTCTAATGGCCACAACTTGCAGATGGGCAGCATCTGTCACCCCCACTCCACACACAGGAGAGACTCCAGGTGTCCTGAGGCTTTCTGACTGGATTGTGGCAATCTTTCCACCCCATCACAACTAGATTGGTCAGCTTCCCATTACTGTAACAAAATACCCGAGATAAGTCACTTACAGAGAAAAAGGTTACTCCAACTCACATTTTTAGAGGTTCCAGTCTTTGATCAGTTTAGAGCCTGTAGGGAAGCAGCACATCATGGTGGAAACACATGGCAGATCGTCCCCAGCGGATTAGTGGTCTGTGGTCCTGGTTTCTGGTGGTCTCTGTAAAGTCAGCTCTGGTCTTCATCAATCAGCCACAGAGTTGTCACCCCATCCACTGCAGAGTGCCCTGCTGGCCCCTGTGACCACTGTCCCCACTCTCAAGGGAGCAGCCGAGCCTCTCCCTGTGCCTCTCTTGCTTGTCGTCGTCAGCTTCTTTGCCACCCCACCCCCGGAGTCTCGTCCAGTTGTTTTCCTGCCCTGCCCTCCTCAGGGAAGCCAGCACTGCATGTTGGATGGGAACGTCCCCCAGAGGCCTGCATGTTGAGGCTGGTCCCCAGCCTGTGGCTGGACAGGGAGGTGGTGGAAGCTTTAGGAGGCGGGGCCTAATGGGAGGAAGTTAGGACGCTGGGCGGGTGCCCTCAAAGCAGCTGCTGGGACCCCAGCCCTTTTTCCTTAGCTTCCTGCACTAGAGGTGAACAGGTCTCCCCCACCACACCCTCCCCACCAGGATGCACTGTGCTCAAAGAGACTGGACCGCAAGGCCTAGGGCTGAAACTTCCGAAACCATGAGCCAAACTCGGCCTTTCCTCCTCTGGTGGATTCTTTCAGGTGTTTTGTCACGGTCTGGAAAGGACAACTGAGTCAGCCAGTGCTTCACATTCCATGTGGTCCATTCTCACACGGAGTGGGGCTGACCAGTGTCACTCACAGGACACCACGTCTGTGACCATGTGTGACTTCCAAGGCTAGCCCATAGAGGACGCGGAGTCTCCCATCTGCTCTCTCTGGGATGTCCCCCTCTGTGTCTGGAGAAAGCCAGCTGCCTTGCCCTGCTAGAGGCTCCAGCAGCCCTGGGGGAGGGCCACATGGAGAGGAACGGACGCCTCTTGCCACACCCAGCTCTGAACCTCCCAGCATGGGAGAAGCCTCTTCAGAAGGGGAACCTCCAGCCCCAGCTGGGCCTTCAGACGAGACCGCAGCCCCGATGGCCCAACAACTACTCCCAAATTCCTGCCCCTCACCGACAGTGAGAGATCACAAATGTTTATTGTTTATGATTCTAATTATTGGAGTAGTTTATTTTGCAAAAACAAGTGAGGAATTCCGGCTGCTCTGACTGGGAAGCCTCTGTGGCTACACGCCTACGGACCTGCCGCACACGCCCATTGCTGTAGCTGGGTTATACTGAACCACGTGGATCGTTTTAGGCAACACTAGCTGCTGTAATGGCTAAATCTAAAATATGCACAGCTGGACAAAACAAGAGCACCATGTCTCGCACCCATCACCACTCGTGTGGGTGCCTGCGGGGTGACCCTCCCCTGAGCAGGATTCATGGCCCCATGTGCTTCTTCCACCCAGAGGCTCCACATCAGTGCTGAGTCCCTTCAGTCCAGTGGGCAAATGACAAAAGAGACCATGAGGACATCAAACCCACATCCTAACCCCCTGGACCAGAGCGACACTCATCCCATCCGCCCATACCCCAGCAGGAGTCGCATGGCTCTCCTGGAGAGAAGGAAGTGGGTGCTGAGGAGGACAGTCCTGGCCGGGAGCCATTGCCTGCAATAACTCAGTTCTGCAGAAACTCCGGTGCTCAGCTGTCTTAGAATTAGCCGTGCTGATTCTCTTGCCTTTTTAAATTAAAACTACATCAAGGCCTTTGGCTGGACTGACTTTGAGATGGTCCCCGTGATCCCTGCTTCCTGGTACCCACTCATTTGCATAACCCCTTGCCCTGACATGTGGCTTGCTTCTAACCGAGAGAGCACGGCCCCGGGTGATGGAATGCAGGTATGTCATGGAAGACATGCTCCCTAGCTAACTTTGAGGAAGCAAGTGGCCATGTGGAGAAGGTCCACATGTCAAGTAGTGGAGGGTCCCCTCTGCCACTTCAGCAGGAAACCGAGTCTGACAGCACCTGGGGAACTGGGCATGGCCAACAGGCTTGTGAGGGAGGATGCAGCTCCTTCCTGTCAAGCCTCAGATGAGCCTGCAGCCCACCAACCCCACGATTGGGAAGGGCCTGAGCAACTGCATTCAGACCGCTGACCCACAGGCACCGTGAGGGGATCAGTGTGGTGGTTTCAAGCTGCGAAATGCTGTTACGGAGCAGCAGATTACTAGTGCAGACGCATCTCAGTTTAGGAGCATCGTTAGTTGAAAATAGTATCAACTGTACTTATAGGGCCCCTAACCTCCCAAACATGGTAGCCTAGCAACACACACCCTGCAGAGCGTGAGACCCCAACTGGGAGCTGCAGCTCAGGACTGCTGCCCAGCATCACGAGCAAGAATCATATTTTCACCAGACCGGAAAAGATCAGAATTCAAAACCCAGTATATGATGTCCCCTGAATGCACATGAGTTTCATACCATTACAAAGTTAAAAAACTGTAAGTCGAACCATTATAAGTTAGAATTAGGCAGCTTTCCATGACTGTAACACATGCCTGGGATAAATTGGCTTAAAAGAGAAAAGGTTTATTTTGATTCACATTTGCAGAGGTTTGGATGCAGGATGGCTTGGCCCTCCCTATTGCTTTGGGCCTGGGGCAGTACAGTCCATCATGGTGGGAGCCTGAGGCAGAGAAGGTTGATTCACCTTGGAGGCCAGGAAGCAAAGAAAAAGACAGGGAGGGGCAGGGGTCCTAACGACTCCTGCAAGCACATGACCTCAGTGACCGATCTTCTTCCATTAGGCCCCATCTCACAAATAATGCCTCAGGCTGATGACCACACTTGGGCCTTTGGGGCATGCTTATCCAAATCACGACAGGCAGGGACCATCTGTGCCCATGCCTGGCGGTTTCTCCACCTCTCTTTTGAAGCCACGTGACTCCCACTGTGGGCGTGCCCTGCAGTATCTAGCATGACCCTGTTGATGGACAGGGAGATGGCCTCCATTATTTTCTGCCATGGTATACAATGTTCAGGGCACATTCTCAAATGACTCATAGAAGGTCTTAGGCAACATGTCTGTACCCGTATGAACTTTGATACACAGATCGACAAAATGCCCCCCCAAGAGGGGTATCGTGGTGGTAGGGGGAGTTTCAACCAGTGAAAAGCAGTCAAGAGCATTCCCAATGGAAGCTTATTCCTGGGGAGACTCAAGTCACCTCAGGGGACAACCTCAGAGAGAGAATGAAAAGAGGGGAGAGACCTTCAATGGTGTACCTTGATTCAAGAACCCTTAAATATCAGTCAAGGTTTTGGAAAATAAAGAATTGGTAGAAGATTTCCTCCGTGTTGGAAAGCTGAGAGTTGCAGTTTTCCCCCAGGCTCCTAGGAGGCTCAGATCCACATCCCTGGAATTTGGACGGAGTGTAAAAGCCCTCAATATCTTCTGATCTGGTTTTTTGTTTGTTTGTTTGTTTGTTTGTTTTGTTTTTTATATTCTCTCTGGAAGGGATGATCTGAGTGGAAGAAAATAAAATTATCAGGTCCAATTTTATTTGAATTTTAAGTAGTACATCCATGCAAATAAATTCAAGGAATTTCATGGTTGGCTTTGAAAAAGGAACATTCCCCTTTTTCTTGGTTAAACCTTCCAGATGTTACAAGAGTGAAATCAGCCAGTCCCCAAAGACTTGAAGACGCAAGAGAAACCAGTAGAGCGGGAAGCAAGATCCTGTATCGCCGGACTTGGGGAAGAGGTGCCCATGTCTGCCGGCCCAGCTCCCTGAGCTGCGACAGACCCCCTACACCCTCTCTCCTCTCTCCCGTCAATCATGAGGTCATGAACTTCACGATCCAGCTGAGGCCACTTCCACTGCTGCCCCCGAGTCTCCTCGGAAATCACAGATGATGAACCCTTCAGGAGAGTTTGTCGGTCGATAAGCAGGCTGAGCGCCCGAGTCACAGTAGAGCTCACAGAGCTGGGGTTTCAGGGCCGGGGTCTCAGGGCTGGATCCTCCCAGACAGAAGGACACAGCCAAGGGCCCAGGGCCACGTTCACACCTCGGCTCTGCAGTCACCACGCACCACGACCAATGTGCTCGTGCTCAGAGATCCGAGACCCCCACACCTGAGCCCTCAGATGTCAGAGGGGGCTGCCTATAGCGGCGAGGTCCACAGCGGGGACACTTCAGAAACCCAAGTGACCATCCTGTGCTTCCGCATCTTCCCCAAGCGCCTCTCCTGCCTTCTGCACTTCTCTGCGCATCTCTCTGCTCTTCTTTCCTCCGTCCTGAGCCTTCTGTTAAGTCTCCCTTGGGCCATTAAGCCTGTGCCCAGGTGGCAGTGCATGGCCAGGAGGGACATCGCAGCTGCCAAGTCTCAGGAGGGTCCAGCAATTCCCAAGAGGCAAGTAGAGAGTCTAGCTTCCTGGGTGCATCCGGGCCTCTTGCTGATGGGACGGGACAGGCTCAGGTCGTCTTGAGGGGAGGACCACAGCAGCTCCCTGAGCGCCTGGGCATCGCAGGAAGGTGCGCGGCTGAGGCGCCAGCACCTCCAGGGCACGTGCCGAGGGCCAGAGGCTGGGTCCTGCCCCAGTGCTGTTCCTCTCCCTCCAGAGACGATGGCCTGGGTCCAAACAGAGGGTCGACTCTGGGGCCCCCTCCATGGGGGGGAGCCAGCCCTGGGCGAGTCTCTGCCAGCAGGGTTGTGTGGGCGCTCCGGGGAGGTTGCAGGGAACACCTAGGCGGGGCGGGGCGGGGCGGGGCCGGGTGGGGGGGGGCGGGGGGGGGGGGCGGGGCCGGGTGGGGCGGGGCCAGGAATGACCGCTGCACTCATAGGCCCTGCGCAGGAGGAGGACTGGCTGCGGCAGAGGCAGGGCGCCTTGGGCAGCTCGTGAGCTTGGTTTCCCTCCGTCTAGGTCTCTGTCTCTCTGCTTTGTCTCCCTCTGTCTTTCTCTTTTTTCTTTCTCTGTCCACCTCTGTCTCTGTGTCTTTTTCTGTCTTTATCCCTGTCCCTCTCTTTCTCTGTCTCTCCCCTCTGCCTCCCTCCTCCCCATCTCCCTCCCTGGGGTCTCTCCCGTGGTTCCTCTCAGAAGCCACACCTCCTACCTGGACCTCCCACAGAGGTGTGCCAGAGCCGCAGGCTCAGCTGTGTGGCCCCCAGACTCAGTGGAAGGGGGCACAGGCTGACCCTTCTGGCTGGAGGATCTTCAAAGAACCTGAGGAGCCCTTTTAAGACCAGGCTGCATCCCACCCTTCTAGCTGCCCCATGAGTTATGGGGTTCCTAAAAGGAGGCATCTTTTTAAGACCCCCAAAGTTGAATATGCCCAGATTCCCTTTGCTCTTGACTGGCACAGCTGGACCCTCTGCCCTGGACACAGTCCATCCTGAGAGGGCAGAGGAAGCTGCTCCATACGTCCTCCCTCCACCCACCCGTGTGCACCCTGCAGAGCCCAGCTGAGGTGGGGGGCTGCAACCGCGGGTCTGTCTGGCTGGGACCCTGCAGCATGAAAGGGCAACGTCTGGACGGTCTCCCCCAGCCTGCCTGATAGCAGACAAGGTCTTCAGGGAAAGAAAGGAGAACCACATTGATTTAGATCCATCAAAAAGGAATAAATGTATCTGTGTAAAGTAACATTTACTCAGGCTGAAATTTTGTCATATTTCCAAAAGAATAGTTTTGGTTACAAAATAAGAAAGCTTATCTAGAAGGGTTTAACAACAATGAAAATTAGTGGCGTCACAGAGGGGTCTGGACATGGAGTGTCAGAGCTGTGCCATAGCTCAACGCCATCACACTAGGCATGTCCTGCCCTTCCATTTCCACTTTTAGCACAACGGCTTTTAATGTTCATGCTTGTCACCTCCTAGTCAAAATAGCTATCCGAGCTCCAGGCATCACATCAGTATCCCAAACTGGAAGGAAGCAGCAATAGGGAAACTTAGCAGGCTCATCTGACTTCTTTTTTTCCTTTTTTTGTGCAGAACGGTGTTCCATGCTATCCCCTGGAACAATTATTGGCATAGGAAAGGGGATTTTCACAGCAAACCAGATGGACTATGGGAAGCCTGCCCTCTCTGAGACCAAGGGTTCTCTGCTTGCAACTTTAATGCACGGTTGGATTCCTCTGGCTATGCACTGCATCTTGCTGATTCAAGTCCTCACCAGCTTTCAAACTGGTGTGAGAATTGTCAGGAGGATGGACCGAGACCAGCCGCCGAGCAGGAGGAGGCAGAGGCCCAGACCAGCCACCTGCTCCAGGAGCCTGTGGCTCTCAGGTCTCTGGAGCTGGCCCCAACGTCCACGCGCTGAGTTTACGAGCTTCAGAAGCACAGAACCTCCTTTCACCTTGAGAGCATCACAGCGCACCTGGACTCCAGGATCCCTCCTGGTCCCTGAGTGACCGCCCTGAAGCTGTGCTGGCCTCTGCTGGCCTTTCGTGACACTTCTTGGGCAGCCCTGCAGGTTGTGGCTTGAGGCTGCCCCAGGGGACGTGATGGGTCTGCACAGGGCAGCACCTGCCCGCACCAGCGCGAGCGCCACGCAGCCCCTTCCCTGTGCAGGGAGGAAGCCTCCGCCCGCCCCGGACGCAGCTCTACTCCAGATGCGAGGCAGGCGGTCCCCGCAGGTGTCCGTCTCTGCTCCAGAGAGGAAGCGGCTCTGCTGAAACCCGGGCAGGCCACTTCCTGCCATCCAAGGCCCTGCCACCGACCAGGGATGAGTTTGCCCGCGGGCCACCAGGAGATCGGAGTCCAAGCCACTCTCTTCGGTTTCTGAAACCCAAGGGAAACATGGACAAATGCCCCGCCTTCACTTGCTTCCAGTTACTTGCTTGTGGTTGACTTTAAAATCACTCATTCTGAGCGATGGCCGATGATCTCCCACCAGCCTAGCTGTGGAGACACCCCGGACGGACCTGTGGTCCCGAGTCAAGCCATCTCCCAATTCCACACCCACCCTCACCTACAGACCATGGGGGGAGGCACACCCACCGTGGGGACAGATGTGCCAGGACCTCGCCTGTCACCCACCCAGCTCTCGGCTTCCTCAATTCGAGTTTCCTAATCACTTCCCGAGGTCTAGAATTTTATCACAGCACATAAGCAAAAATCAATGATCTGGTCAGAATCAGGCAGCATTTCCTGCTGAGGACAAAAGGACATGGCTGCAGTTAGACAATCATCAGGCATCGTGCGTGTATTAGTCTATTTTCTGTTGCAGCAACAAGATACCTGAGGCTAGGTAATATATAAAGAAATGAGGTTTACTTACCTCCCAGTTTTGAAGACTGAAAGTCCAAGATCAGGCAGCTCCATGTGCTTGGCCTCTGGTGCGGGCTTTCCCACCATGTCACATCATGGTGAATGGCACCACGGAGGGAGAGATCAGGAGGCGAAACAGGAAGCAAGAAGCATTTGAGGGTCACATAGCTCTTTACAGTCACGTGCTCTCAAGGAACCTAACTAGGGCCTCCAGAGGTCAACTTAATCCTTTCTAAGTGCAGCCTTCCGACGACCTCATCACCCTCCACCAGGCCCCACCTGGTTCTGCCGCCTCTCACCTCAGCCCTGGGAACCACCCCCCAACACACAGACAAACCTCTCCAACCCACACCCACCCAGAGGGCCACACCTCAGGTTTAGAAGGCACGTTCCCCTCCCATCCTCCAAGCCTGCCGTGGGGCAGTGTGCTTCCTGTCCTGCCCCCTCCATGTCACCCAGCCCTTCCCTCCCCTGGGACCTGCCACAGACACCAGGGCTGATGGCCCCGCGGTGCCCTCAGCAAGCCCTTGGCATCTCCAGGACTCTGTTACCATGGCGATGCATTGGCAGTGGCTTAGGGGCAACAGCCCACTGAGGCCACCAAGAGCAGCCCTGAGAGGCGGGCAGACGCAGGCCCAGCCATCAGGGCCTGGAGGTGTTCTGCCCTGCACGTGTTTGACGTCTGCATACACATGTCCTTGCCTGGGGCGGGGGGGCGATTGGCTGGAAAGGTTTGAAAACACAACCCAGACAACTAGCAACCAAGGCGTGTGGGGGGCATGCTTGCTGACCAGGGATGGCCCCCAGGACTCAGGTGCCCCCCACACAGCAGGCTCCAAGTCACTTGCTGCTCCCTCTCCCAGGGAGCTCCCTGCCCTGCCTCCATGGCAGCCTCCCCTCATTCCTCATCCCACCCTGTCACCCCGAAACTGTCAAAGCCTCCAAGATGCTTTGTCCACAGTCACCCAGCACAGCGGGGGATGGGGGTGAAGGTCAGGAGGCAGATCCAGAGCTGAGTGGTGAGTCCCACTGTGACCCTCACTTCTTAGGGGCTCCCTCTAAAACACAAATCGGGAGCAAGGAGCTCTGGGTACTCACATCCCTCAGCTGGACCATCTCCTTCTCTTACCACTCCTAGAACATGCCATCGTCCCTCCTCCACCCCTGCTAACTGGGATCTTTAATGTCTTTCAAAGGTCCTATTTGTTAAAGGCTGGGTCCCCCATCGGTGGTGCTGTTGGGAGGTGGTGGAACCTTTAAGAGGCGGGGCCTAGTAGGAAGTTTGAGGTCACTGGGGAAGTCCTGCAGGGGGACTCTGGGACCCCCTTCTCTTTCTTCTCTCTCGCCCTCTTTCACTTTCCATCCACGAGGAGAACTGGTTTCTTCCACCACATGCTCCAGTGATAATTCGCTGCCTTTCCAGGGGCCCAAAAGTAGTGGGGCCAACTGACCATGGCATGAAACCTCCAGACCTATGAACCTTTCCTCTATTTAAGTAGATTATCTCAGGTATTTGGTTACAGCAATGGAAAACTGACTAAAACCATCTCCATCCTCCTCCTCCTCCTATTTTTGCCACCACTCATGTTCAAAGAGAGAAAGTGCGGGTTGGCCATCACTAATCCTAAACTCCAGAACCCAAATTTTTGAAGTGTATCACGGTACCTCAAATGGGAAATTCCACACCACAAAACTTTGTTTCATGCACAAGATTTTTAAAAAGATGATCTAAAATTGCCTTCAGGCTGTGTATCTAAGGTGTATAGGAAATATAAATGAATGAATTTTGTGTTCAGGCTTGGGATCTATTCCTAATACATCTCATTTTGTATTTGCAAATATTTTTTAATAATTCCAAAATCTGAACACTTTTGGTCCCAGGTATTTTAAATAAGCGATATTCAACTTGTAGTAAGATTCAAGTACACACTTGGTGCTCTTAGGCGTGAGCTTTTAAAAAATGAGCTTCTCACAGCGGAGTATCAGGCACAATGACAGGGCAGAGACTTTCCTTGCACCCTTAAGATTCACTGTTCCACCACTGAAACCAGTGGCTACTTCATGGGCCCAAGGGATGCTGAGCTGTCTGCATGGAACATCCCCTGGCAGCCTCTTGCCAAGGTTTCCCAGCCCAACTCAGTGCCAAGGGAAGGAGGGGATTAATTGAAAATGTTCTTCCAAGTAAGAGATTTTTGCATTATGATACAAGCAAGTGTAAGTCACAAGCAGCAGTAACGAAACTTCATTCAGCATGGGTCTGTGCTGGTCAGCTTTCTGTTGCTCTGACAAACCACTTGAGAGAAAGAATTTAAAAGGAAGAAAGGTTTGTTTGTCTCATGGTTTCAGAGGTTTTGTTTGGGCCTATGGTGGCATAGTACATTATGACAGGGGCTCATGGCAGCTGGAAAGCAAAGAGGAGAGACCAAGGTTCCTATATCCCCTTCAAGAGCACACCCCCAGTGATCTAACTTCCTCCCGTGAGGCTCCAATCTCCTAAAGTCTCCATCACCTCCCTTCTAGAAGTGCCATAGACTGACAGCCACGCTTTCATGAAACTCTGGGGGACATTCCAGTTCCAAACATGACATAGCCCTTCGTTCCTTCAGCTAAGTATGAACAGCACAAGCCCTTGGATGTTTAGCAGGAAGAGGCAGAGAGGAAAGAGGGCCACGATCCTACTATGGGTTGGAAACAGTTTCACATAATTAAATGAAAGCCAGAGCTGGCGGTTGCGCAATGAAGATCAAGGTGGTGGAAAGCAACCACAGAAGAATCTGTTTTCTACTGTGAAAGTTAAAACTGCAGATTACTAAGGGGCCTTTACGAGGGGGAACAATACCCCATGCCATGGCACTGAGGTCTGCTGGCCTCCGTCGTTGGCCTCCAGGTCTGGAGCCAGGTGGAGGGGGTGGCAAATGGAAAAGGCATCCCAGGAGGGATGGTGAGCCTTCCATCCCACACCGGGGCCCATCCTTTGTCTCTCCAGGAAAATACACTGAGAGCAAGGGCTCTGTCCCCTCCCCTGGCTGTGTTCCCGAGCTCCACATCCTGAATCTGCTACAATGAACAGAGATGCATAATAAAAAGTTCCAGTTGGGAAGGAGGAATGAGGTCCAGCACTCTTTTACCCAGGGGGGTGACTTTCATCAACAATTCACATCTTATATTTCCATTTAGTTGGAAGAGAGGATTTTTGAATGTTCCCAACACAAAGAAATGAATGTTTAAGGCGATGGATGTGCTAATTACCCCAATTTAATCATTACATAATGTATGCCCGAATCAAAACATCACATGGTGTCCCATAAATAGGTACAATTAGTATGTGTCAATCAAACAAACAAAAACAAAACTAAGATAGGTATTTTACATAAAAAATACTGGTGGGCTTGATCAGGGTCCCCTTTCTTCACCTGGCTCCACTTTACTCTCCTAGCCTTGTGCTAAATAGCTGGTTGGCTGGTGGCCCCTCAGCCCTGATGCCATTAACCCGTGACCACGGGGCTTTGCAAACCACTTTACCTAATGAAAGAGGAGCCGCGGCTTTCTGCATGATGGCACAGCCCCGAGCCCACTCTGCCCACATAAAATACCTTCCAGAACAGGACCTTTCTTTCAAATTCAGGTGTGTGGCATTTGCGCCTTTGAAAAGTGATATAAATACAGCACTTCGATTTCCCCTCTGAGCCAAGAGTATTTGTGGTTGCAAAAGAAAGGACTGGCAATGGGGAGGTCCTTCATTAAATACCATTATGCTACGGGAAAGAGTATGTTAAGGGCTTCAGAATCTGTCCCCTCCATTGCTTTCCTGTTAACCACTACAGGCACCAGAGAAAAACAGCCATTTTTCTGAATTCAACTTTATATAAGATTTCCAAAATGGTACTGTAGACCCAGACCCTGTCCATGTGAAGTCTGGCTGAGGCACATTCATTCTTGTCTTTGGACGAGACGATTTCCCACAAGCTCACTGAATGTGATGGATTGAACAGATTGTGGCAGCAGATGGGGAAAAATAACCATCTGATTTTGACATAACGCTGAAAAATAGATTCAATGAACAATAATTAGAAGAAGCCACAAACAGCCGGAGAAGACAATATCCAAGCGGCAAGCTTTGCTGTAGGTCAGAAGAATTGAAATAGGAATGGCGGGGGAGAGAGGCCACCTTCCTGTAGGAGGCCATGGACGCAGATTCAGAAATAGAAAAAACATCATTTTAAAGGCGGTGCTGTCTTCTCAGGAGGCTGTGCTGATTCGCAACCCTGAGCTAGGCGTACTAGCCAATGCTATAAAGTTTAAAACGTGGGAAATAACAAAGCGCACATATATGCATGGTTACCAGGATGTAGCAACCGAGACCCCAGCAGGTGGTACCTGTGTGGGGACGTCCTGTCCAGGGGATGGAGAGGTGGAGGCTGGGGCAGCAGAGGGGCCTCTGCCGTGCTTGCAATCTCTTGCTCCTTCACACGGGTGCTGGCTGGGTTTGTTTCCAATATTTTTTGTACGCTTTAAATGTGGAATAGTAAAATTTTAAATATTTAAATGCAGTGCATGGCCCAGGTAAGCACACCTGGAACAAAAAGTGCCCATGGTCATCATGAGGCCATGGTCCCCATGACTGGTGAATGGATGGATGCATGGAGCCTCCTGCTCCAGTTTGGACCTGGAATGTCCCCAAAGCCCATGTATGGAGGCTTGGACCCCTCGCCCATGTCCCCAAGGTCCATGAGTGGAGGCTTGGTCCCCCAGCCCATGGTGGTACTGGGAGGTGGTGGAGCCCTCAGGAGGTGGGGCCTAGTGGGAGGAATTTAGGTCGCTGGGGGCGTGCCCTGGAAAGGGATATTAGAATCTTGGTCCCTCCCTCTCTCTTTGCTTCCCAGTCACCACAAGAACAGCCCTCTTCCACCTCACACTCCCGCCATGATGTGCTCTACCACCACAGGCCCACAGCAACCAGGGTCTGAAACCTCTGAACCATAGGCCAAAACAAACCTTTCCCCTTTTAGAATTGATTATCTCAGGCATTTTATTACAGTGGCAGAAATCTGACTAGCAGAGCCAGGAGGAGGAAGGAGCTGAGCTGGGCCCAGCCTGAGCTGTGACTGAGGCCCAGGAGGGAGGATGCCTCTCTTGACTTGGACGCAGTTGGAGCCCGAGACTCTTCTTTCTAAAGTATGACAGAGGCTTACAACTAAATAAACAGAGCTGCAGTTTCACCTGGCAGGCAAACGCCTTGAGTCATTAAGTAGCATTAGGTGCACTTAAGTAATTTAATTATGAACACAACAGGAATAAGACCATCCATATCATGTCTATGGAAGAACACAGAGAAGCCAAGAAAACAAGCAGAAGTTGCCCTGCTAAAAAGCTCTGTGACTCCCTCAAGAGCTCCACTGGGCTCCATCAGACACAGAACCATTGTGTGCGGTGTCCACCATGATTTCCAGCCTGTGGGAGCCGCCGTCACCAAAGCCCAGGGGAGGTGATGGGTGGGAGTATGTATGTGAAAGGAGAATGGATAAGCTTGGACCCCCTGTGACCAGACAGCCAACCTTGACAACCTGGGGTCTGTGGGAGGAGCACCTCATCTCAGAGATAAGCAGGCACCTTTCCCAAGGGCAGAGAAGCTGAGGTGGTGGACCTGGCCATGACTGGGTGTCTCTAGGCCTGGCCACTGTCCTGCCTCCACCAGGCTAGAGAGCAAACCAGACGAGATGTGTGAGCCACAGAAGAATCCAGGGGTCCTGCCCTGCCTCTCAAGCACCAAAGAGCCCTTCTGCTACCCCTGAGCAATGTGGGGAAGCCTGGCTAAGGCGACTCCATAGCAATCCAGCATGCCACGCCATTCCACAACTCCTCAGTACCCAGTCTAAAAGTCAGCTCCTGCCTCCTCCCGCTCCCAACACCAACCCGAAGCCCACAGCCCTTAACCTGCACTGTGCTCCCATCAGCTACAGGATCATTCCCCATGGAAAATAGACCTACAGGCTCAAAGGCAGGGGCGGATCACCCTGGTCCGTGTGCTGCAACAGAAAACGCCTGAGGCCTCCCGGTGCTCGCAGCTGGGAAGCAGGCCAGTGTCTGGGGAAGGTTGTCTGCTGTTTCCCAGGTGATGACTTCTGTCTATGTTCTCACATGGCAGAAGAGGTGGGAGGCAGTGACCTCCACTCCCTGACCCTCATCCCACCCAGAGGTTCTACCCTCATGACATAATCACCTCCTAAGGCCCTCTTAATCCCATCTGTCACATTGGTATTGTCAACACCCTCATTTTGAGGGACACCTCAAACCACAGTCTGGATCAAGTCAGCTACCTAGACCAGTCCACTCAGGTCTTCATTCTTTAAAACAAAGTCAACCAAGAAGTACTGGACACCTGGGAAAACTTACAATGAGAGAAAAGGACGAGATGAACTGGCAGAACAGCTGACCATGGCGAAAACCTCCGCAGTTCCAGGAACAGAAGAGAATGTTATGTAAGTTTTAACTCATTTCCTCAGACGTCCCAAAAGAAACTCCTATTTTTTAAACTAAGTATTTAAGGAACGTGGACTGTTGTCTGCAGTTCAGGATGTATTTTTTTAGAATGAGATGGATTAAAGTCTGGATGCAGGGATCTCCCGATGGACAGAGGGGTGAGGGCACTCTGGTTGTAGAATTAGTGGTAGGCAGCCATGTGTTCACTATCCGTGTTTTACAACTTTCCCGTCTGTTTGGAAATTTCCATAGTAAAATGTTGGAGGAGTGGGAATGAGCAATCAGGAGAAGGGAAAAGGAGACGACAGTCATTGGAAGATGTCAACAAAATTTTGGAAGCTAAAAAAACAGATGGATGCTGGGTTCCAACTTAGCAGACCAGAGGGAGCGAAGCACCTGGAGAGTGGGAGGCAAATCAAGACTGGCTCACACAGCACCTTGGAAACTCTCGAGAACTGCAGGTCTCCAGAAGTGGAGATGAGGTAGACACCAAAAATGGAAACCAGTGGAAAATCTAAGCAACAAAGAGACTCTAATGCCCAGTCTCCGATCTGTGCAGCCAAGTGCAAGGCACACTCTTCTGTGCTCAGAGATGCCAGAGACAGGAGAAGGCAGGGTCCTGGAGGTGAAAATCAATATGGCGGACCACTTCCAGCCTCTTCCCCACTCAGCCTGAGAATAGGGCAGCAAGGGTAAGCAGGGGCCACCCCTCCTCCCCCATCGAGGTAAATGAGAAAGACTCCTTCCCAGAAAATGCACAGCCCAGGAGAAAAGATTGATTGACACAGAAAGTTAAGGTCCCAGAAAAGTCTCTTCTTCCTGCCTGAGCACTCTACAGTGAAGTTACCAGCAATCAGTCAGGGATACTGTGACCCCTACTAGGGTTTTTGTAAGTATCCCAGGATCACCTCGAGGGAAGCCCTGGAACTGAAAGAAACAGATCAACCCATCTAGGAGAAGAAACACAGAAGAAAGGTAGGCAGCCATAGAGGATCCAAAAATTTCCCCCAACACTCCAATTAAGATCCTCCAAGAGAAGAGACACGAAGGTATCCATGAAATGAAAAGAAGGTAACTGTGGAAAAAGGAGCATTTCGAGAACAAAAAAGAACTCTTGGAAATTAAAATTCAGATGTCTGGAGGGGGAAAGAGGTAATGGAAAGATTAGAAGAGAAACGAGAGCGTCAAAAAGGCATAAAAGATGGATAATAAAAGGGAAAAGCTAAGAAAATCAAAGGATCGATTCACAGAGGCCAAGGTCTGAAGAGCAGGAGGTAGAGAAAGAGAGAAATCAGAGAAAAGGAAACCCCTAGATACCTGCTGGGATTTGATTCCAAGACCCCCTTTGATACCAAATCCTTACATAAAATACTCAAATCCTCAAGTAAAACACTCAAATCTTCATGTGAAGTGGTGTGGTATTTGCATATAATGGACGCAGTCCTCCCTAGAATTTCAGTCATCTCTGGATGGCTTATAATAGCTAATGTGGTGTAAGTGCTACGTAAATAGTTGTTATTCGGCATTTTTAAGGAATGATGTGGGACAATGTCCACACAGATTCAGGTTCAGCCATCAAAGGCTCAATCACAGAGCACACCTTCTGCAACCTGTGAATCACCAGACAGGGAGCCCTGGATTTGGAGGTCCCGTGGCATTAAATAGGCAAACCACCAAGTCTTCCTATGGTGAGAATAATGATGAAAAGGCACTCGCACCTGGTCACATCATGGAACTCGGAACACCAGAGACAAAGAGAAAAACACGCCACCAGCAAGGTTCCGAGAGTCAGAATGGCCCTGGGCTTCTCAATAGTGACACCAGGAGGTGCAAGAGAAGCAAGGTCCTTGGAATGGACCCACCATTTGACCCAGTCATTCCACTCCCAGGTTTATACCCAAAGGACCTAAAATCAGCATGCTGACACAGTCATAGCTAAACTGTGGAACCAACCTAGATGCCCTTCAACAGATGAATGGATAAAGAAAATGTGGTGTATATATACACAATGAAATATTACTCAGCCTTAAAGAGGAATAAAATTATGGCATTTGTAGGTAAATGAATGGAGTTGGAGAATATCATGCTAAGTGAGATAAGCCAATCCCAAAAAAACAAAGGCCAAATGTTTCTCTGATAAGTGGATGTTGATCCATAATGTGGGGGCCATGGTAAGAATGGAGGAACTTTGGACTGGGCAGAGGGGAGCAAGGGAGGGGAGGGGGTCTGGGGGTGGGAAAGTTGGTGGAATGAGATGGACATCATTACTCTATGTACATGCATGATTGCACAGATGGTGTGACTCTACATCTTGCACAACCAGAGAAATGAAAAGTTGTGCTCCATTTGTGTACAAGGAATTGAAATGCATTCTGCTGTCATGTATAACATTTAGAACAAATTTTTCAAAAAGAGAGAGAAGCAAGGTCTTCAAAGTAGTCAAGCTGGAATTCTATTCGATCATCTCCTGGCAGGGCCGCTGAAGGAGGCACTCAATCACAATGAGGGTGTCAACTAAGGAAGGCAATACCGGTCCATGGGACAGGGCTCCAACCCAGGACAGGCAGCCTGGAAAAGGAAAGAAGGACAGCAGGTCCAGCATCCTGCCTCCATGACCAGAGCGAGCAGGAAGGCAAGCAGCTCTACCAGAAGAATCAGAGTTATAAGTAATGACCAGACTCAGACATCAGCAAAGCTGTTGTTCACCTTAGTGATGCCCTGATTTTGAGAAAGTGATAAATGATGTGTCAATCAGCTTTCCATCACTATAATGAAATACCTGAGATGATCAACTTATAAAGAGAAAAGGTTTAACTCATAGTTTTGGAGATTTCAGCCCACCATCAAGTGACCCTGTGCGTGTGGGCAGATGGTAAAGCAGTATATCCTGGCGGAAGTCTGTGGCAGAGCAATACCCTCACCTCCTAGCCAGGAAGGAGAGAGGAAGAGGAGGAACCAGGGCCGACAATCCCCCCCGGGGACCTGAAGACCTCCCACTGGGCCCTCCTTCTAAAGGTTCCACCACCTCCCAGTAGCACTACCTTCAGGGCCACCCCTTGAACACATGGGCTTGGGTGTACGGTCCAGATCCAAACCATGGCTGGGAGCGATAGAGAGCCTGCTGGCTTTGGCTGTGGAAGTCATCTCCTTTAGGAGCACGAAGTCAGAAGTCAGTGACTGTAATACCATTTCCCCCCCAGGACATTCTATGGCCTCACTTGGGAATGTGATGGTGCACCAATTCCTCTGGGTCACTCTCTTTCTTTCTTTTTGTTTTTTTTTTTTTGGAACCAGGGATTGAACTCAGGGACACTCGGCCACTGAGCCACATCCCCAGCCCTATTTTGTATTTTATTTAGAGACAGGGTCTCACTGAGTTGCTTAGGGCCTCGCTAAGTTGCTGAGGCTGGCTTTGAACTCGCGATCCTCCTGACTCAGCCTCCCAAGTCGCTTGGATTACAGGCGTGTGCCACCACACCCGGCTCTCTTTCTTAAATCAACCCATATGGATCATAAGAGAGAAAATTCAAAACCTACAGAAATCAAGCCTTGAACAGTGGGTAATAGGAAAGGGAAGTGGATGTGCAAGGACGTAGGGTTCTCATCGCGTATAGAGGGTATGGCGGGTATTCTGTGTCAACTGGACTGGGCCCTGAGGTGCCCAGTTTAT
The DNA here is from genome assembly GCA_020662805.1 of Glaucomys volans. Classification (NCBI taxonomy): domain Eukaryota; kingdom Metazoa; phylum Chordata; class Mammalia; order Rodentia; family Sciuridae; genus Glaucomys; species Glaucomys volans. The sequence goes on along the minus strand of JAJEJO010000311.1, from coordinate 128,458 downwards.
ACGTCACTTCCGGGTGTGTCTGAGTGGTTCAGGATGAGACCAGGTGACCCAGGGACGTAGACGGCCCTCACCAGTGTGGTCGGGCGTCATCCAGTACCTCAACAGCCCAAACCGAACACAGAGAAGGAAGAGGGAGGATGGGTCCTCTTCCTGCCTGCTTGATTGACGGGGGCCACAGACTTCTCCTGCCCTTGGACCAGGGCTCAATCCACTCGCTCAGATTCTCAGGCCTTTGCACTTGGACTGAATCACACAGGCCACTCTCCCAGATCTCCAGCTTGTGGGCAGCCATTGGGGGACCATCTGTGTCCCCAAGCGTGTGAGCCAATGCCTCATCACCAATCTCCCTCAATGATTACCTGTTGGCTCTGCTTCTCTGGGAACTAACACAGTGGGAATCCAGTGAGTGGAACATGAACACTCGAGCTCAGTTGTTTATTTTCTGTGGTGCTGGGGATGGAGCAGGACGTCATCCACGCTAGGCAAGGGCTCTACCACGGTGCTATGTCCTCAGCCCTTTTCAAACTTGGAGACAGGGTCTCCAAAAGCTGCGCAAGATGACCTAGAACTTGCAATCCCTGCCACCTGCCGACATCGTAGCTGTCGCAGCCTCATCTCACAACACATCTCTCAAATGTTTGTGGTGCTGCTGGTGTAAAAGAACCTACTGTGCGCCAGCCACATAAAAGCACCGACACACACAGTTGTGCACAGTACTCAGCACGTGATGGGATGATAAGAACCGCACTGCTCCAGGCGTTCATGCAGTGCACTGCAGCGCGCTTCTATCGTTATTCTAGAATGCACTCCTTCTACTGTTAAAAAGGCGTATTGTAGAAAGTACGCCACCTACAGACAGGAGTCTCTCCATCCGTGTTTACGCCTCTCTCTTTTCTCTTTTTCTGTTTTATTAGGGCATGATGATTCTAAATAATATTGGGGTTCACTCTGACATTGTCATCCAAGCATGGAGTAGAATTTGCTCCACATTCTCCCCAGTGCCTCCCCTCCCTCTCCCCTTCCCCGCCCTCCCTCTCTCCTCTTCCTCTACACTACTGGTCTTCCTTGTATTTATGCATAGTTTTATTAAATTGGTGCTTTATAGATGGACATAAAGGGGAAATTCCCTGTGGTATATTCATAGATGGACAGAGCAGTATTTGGTCAATATCATTCTACCATTTACGGCCTCTCTTGATGGCATGGAGAGCTGGGCTGGGGATGTGGCTCCGTGGGAGAGTCCTGTCCAGCCTAGGTGAGGCCCTGGTCAGTCCTCTGCACTGTGTGCCTCGGACTGAATGAAGAGAGCATGTGGGGTGACTGACCTCAGCCGTCAGGTTTGCGCTAGAACACTCCGTGATGTTCCCGACAAAGCACAGGCCTCAAAGGGAGCCGGCCTGGTCCCTGAGGGAGGGACTGAGGACAGCCCATGGGCATGATCAGGAAGGTGGCAGGCTTACCTGATGATGCGCACACAGTGGTCCCATGTGAACACATATTTTATTTCTGCTACCAAATCCACAGTTCTTAGAGGAGACTCAGTCAGGCTACTCCATAACTAACTTTTCAAAACTGGGTCCTAAGCAGGCAGGAGCTGCAGCCACTTGAGGACATGTGGTGTTTTCATTGAAGGCACGCGACTTCTACAGCAAACACTTGGCGCTGGGTCAGGCCTCCAGCCAAATAGGACAAAGGATTTTTTTTTTTTTTTTTTTTGTACCAGGGATTGAACCCAGGGACCCTTAACACTGAGCCACATCTCCAGCCGTTTTTGCATTTTAGAGAGAGGGTCTCGCTGAGTTGCTTAGGGTCTTGCTCAATTGCTGAGGCTGGCTTTGAACTTGTGATCTTCCTGCCTCAGCCTCCCAAGCCGCTGGGATTACAGGCGCGCACCACCATGCCTGGCCGTGATGAAGGATCTTGACTGAAGGAAAAGGAGGTGCAGAGAGGTGCTGGAGCAGAGAGCAGGCAGAGCTTGAGATGGGGGGTGGGGGCTGTCTGATCACCAGGCACCTGCGCAAGTCACAGACCCAGAGAAGAAAAAGCATGCTCGGTATCTTCCGTGTTTCTCCCCAAAGAATCCAATTCTCTGTGCTCTCCAAACGTCTGCATAACCAGGAGAGCAAGAATCACTGGGTCTTCCACTCCTGAGCCCAGGGCACCTTCCCTGCCAAGAACCACGGGTGACCAAGTCCACCTTGTCTAGGGACTAACCCCAAGGGTGGCCTTGTTGCCTGGGTTTGTCCAGAAGCTTCTGAGGAGGGCGGGCACAGCAGCGGTGTGGCCTGATGGCAGGCTGGAAATTGTGACAAACGTAAAAAGGGGTGCAGATGGTTCTCTGGGAGGGTCACAGACTGGGGCCCGCCCTCCCTAGGAAGGGCCCCGCCAGCGGGGACACACAACCTGCTTTTCAAGCCGAGTTTCCACCAGGAAGCTCACGCCCTAGTTTTGCCAGGAACAGGGGTCAGCTGGCAGGCCATCGTTGCCCTTCAGGAATGCTCCACTCGGTTTTGATGTGTGATATGGTTTAGATCTGGAAGGTCCCCAAAGGCTAGAGTGTTGGGGCTTGGTCCCCCAAACAGGAGTGCTTACAGGTGGAGCCTTCGGGAGTGAGGGGATCATGAGGGTCCTCACCTCCCCATGGACTAAAGCATCAGTGGATCCATGCCAGGATGAGTCTGCGGGCAGCGGCTGGGTTAAGAAGCAGGCTCTCTTCTCCACTGCCTCTGCTGTCTGGCCACCAAGAGCTCAGCAGTTTTGCTCCACACCCTCCCGCCATGATGTCCTGCCACACCACAGGCCCAGGGACAATGGAGCCATGTGACAGGGTGGACTGAAACCTCAGAAACGGCGACCCAAACAAATCTGTCCACCTATAAGTTAATCTTCTCAGGTACTTTGTCACAGTGATGAAAAGGTGACTAACATAATGTGTTTGATATGACACATCAAAATATGGGGCGGGCATTCCCAGCACAGAGCAGGGCCTCTGTTGGGAGTTGAGCACATCATCATTTAGCACATGTGGTTTCCTTTACTCCCTTGCACTTGTGTATTTTTTCCATGGAGGTGTAACTTGCAAACTTTAAAGCACAGAGCTCAAGGGATCTCAGCATTTGCATGCAATTAGGTAATCACCAACAACTCAAGATTCTCTTCCACACCATTAAGTCCACTCTAATTCAGACCTATCAGGAATAACTGCTACTCTGATGTTGATCACTTGGTTATAATTGTCTGTTTGAGAACTTCAGATGGACAGCATTAGATAGAAGGGCTTTTTAATGTCTGACTTTATTCACTCAGATTATGTCTAAAAGACCCACTCATTTTGTGGCATGGAGTTCTTTTTTCAGTGCAGAGTAGTATTCCATTGTGTGAATACACCACCGTGTTGTGGATCTACTGTTGATGGATTGCTTTACAACTGAAGCTTCTCTGAGCATTCTTGTTTATGTCTTTTGGTGAACATAAGCACATTAGGTATGTACCTGGAAGAGAGATTGCTGGATTATAAGGCAAACTTACATTTAGTTTGGAAAATACTTAGACTGTTAAATATTTTCCCAATACTTCTTTTTTATTTTCCCATTTCACACTTCCAACAGCGGTGAGTGTCCCAGTTGCTCTACATTCTTGCCAACACTGGGTATTTTCAATTTTGGACGTTCTAATAGATGAGCAGTTTTCCACTTGGATTTATAATAGCACTGATTATGCTAGTGTCCGGCAGCGTCCTAAACATCCGCTGGTAGCTCTTTTCCCTTTCTTAATATCATAAGCCCTTACTGAATACACACCCAGCTAGGTCCATGTTATAAACCTCCCTTGCAGCTCCATGTGGGTTCATGAGCAAGTTCTGGTTGATGTCATGGGACAGAAGCCATGTGGGCCACTTCCTGGCACTGTTGGCTCTACTGTGCCCGCTCTTCCTGGTCTCTAGGACTATCCATCATGTTGTTCCTTATCTGTTAAATCTACTGATAATTGGTCTATTGATTATGCTGTTCCCCATCTCTGGGGTCTTTGTCTGGTGTTCTTTCTGGTTTATGGGATCTATTGATGCGTTTCCTGGTCTGTAGAATTTATTCTACTTTCTTCCTGGTTTATGGGACCCTAGGGATCAAACTCTTCCTCTTTCTAACTGGGTTCATGGTAGTATTCAGATGGAGGATGGCAAGGTTGTCCCCCAGTCCTCGTCTGCCTGTCTGCCTCCAGCAATGTTATGCACAAACTAAAGCAAACGTCTATCTTGGCCCAATCACTATGTCTACTCTGTACAACAGGGAACTCCATGCCCAAGTGAATGCACGGTGGTTCCTCATGCACCCTCTGGCTCTCACACACTGGGCATGTGTTATTCTGTCTGCTTGGCACCCATCCGTCCACTGAGGAACTGATCCTCACCCAGCCCTGTGGTTCTCTGAGATTCTAGACTATGCCCAGAGGCGGGGGTAGCCCTGCAGTCCCTGTGTGACTTATGGTGGTTTCACATCCCTGTCTGAACTTATGGGTCCATGAAATTAGCATGAGACACAAGGGAGCCAATAAAAGAGCAGCAGGGCAGCATCCTGTCCTGCCCTCACTGACAGGATGAAGGACAGTGGGGTGGGGGCAATGCACAGCCTCTCAGGAATATTCACACCCCACCAGTTGACAGAGGAAGGCTTGCTAACCCACGCTGTGCACTCAGGGAAGGGGGACGTGCCTCAGTCGACTGTGCTGAGGGCTAGATTACAGCCTAACCCACTGTAGTTAGTCCTCCACTTTAGCTAGTGTGACAGCTAAGGCACTGCGGGAGCAAACCACAGCCACCATGCTGCAGGCCTTCATTTGCATTCTGCTGCCATTGCAACCCCAAATTTCCTGGTGTGGCTTTTAGGAAAATAGCCTTCCATGGCCTGCGGGGGTCATGGTGACAGTGGGGACACAGGAGGGGGTGGAGGCATCCGGAGGCCTCAGAATTCTTTGTGGCTTCCCTCTCCTGACTGAAGCAGGGGCTCTAAGGGTACCCCGAGTGATGGGCAAGGGCACTTTATTTTGGAGAACTGGTGCGGTGGGAGGGGGACAGGGATGAAATGGGGGTGGCAATCACAGGGTCAGCAGTCACGGTGCAGGAGCAGAGTGCCGTTCCATGCTGCAGAGCACTTGGTCACAGTCAAAAGACACCAAGGAGGGAGGAGGGGAGGGAAAGGGGAAATACTGGAGGAAAATATTGCCCGGTTGTATTGTTATATTGTGTGCCGATATGAATATGCAACACTGAATCCCACCACTATGTACAACGATAATGCACCAATTAAAAATAAAGGGAGAAGACGCCTCCCCAGACTTCCTGAAGCGGGTCTCACTCCCTCCTGGGGCCCCCTTTCTCCCCTCACTGTGCTCACCCTCTCCTAGGTGTAGCCTGGACGCCAACACCTGCAACCACAGGTGAAGCAGTCCACAAGCTCTTCCAGAAATGTAATGCTCCCCATTTGGGCAACCTGAACGCAGCTCCCAGCCCCACTGAGGAAGCAGAAGCAGAGAAATCCATGTCTCCCTGTACCGCTCCAGTGATGGTCGAAGCTGAGAATTATTTGTGCCATTTAAGCTGCCTCAGTTGAATTTCTTTCTCATATGGGACTTAAATATTATCTCTTTAGTTTTCTTGCTACTCTGAATAGAGGCGATGAGGGTGTTCTGACAGGGAAAGGCAGCACCCTTCACAAATCCTGACCTACGTATCCAACCACTCAGCGTTTATGGGGAAACTCAAAGAAAAATTGGGTAGTGTGATGTCTTTGATAAGCTTGAATTTAATAGCAAAGGGGCAAGACAAGTGGATCAGAGTTGAAGAGAGTGGAGTTCATTTTACCATTCTTACACATGTGCTGAAAGCGTGGCATTAATAAAATGTTAAACAAGAAGACAAACTGGATCACTTTGGGGCCCCAGGCTATCATACTTGAAGGAAGGGGACAGGATCACAGCCCTCTGTGAGCTTCTCATCTCCTCTGCACATGATAAGAACATAGGCTAGGGGGGTTTAGGATTCTTGAAGGTCATGAAGTCTGAAGTGTGTGTTCTAGATGGCCATGCCCACCTCTTTCTACTCTGTCCTGGGCTGGCCTCCTACCAGGCTCCAAGCACATGGGTCTAAAAGTTAGGTTTCCAGAGTCATTGAGAAGCCCCACCTTGGCCACCCGCTGAAGGTGCCCTCCAGACGTTCTGCAGTGACCCCAGATCTGTCTAGACACTGTCCCTGAAGAGCAGGATCCTGCAGGGGCAGCCAGCTTCTCTGGCAGGAAGATTGGTCAGAAAGCGCTCACAGTGGGCGGAAATCCACTTTCTCATCTAATTTCTACCCATCTGTCCTTGTTTTGCCCTTCCTAATCCCAGGAGGGGTAATACTTCTTCCTGGGACAATTTTGCAAATATATGGATTTTGCTGTCTTGTGCTTCACATGAAGAAGGCTCCTGGTATGTTAGCTAATATCTCAGGCATGCTGGTGTGGCTGCCTTAGACACCAAGCAAGGGCACAATATTCTAGATGTACCTCACCTGTGAAGAATCAAGGAAACTAGATCCTGGCAATACTTGTATTTATACATCCTAAGTGTGTGTCCTTCTCCGGACATCAAATGCTGTTAAATCAGCCTGGCCTCATCTTTTTTTTTTTTTTTTTTTTGGTACTGGGGATTGAACCCAGGGGCACTCCACCACTGAGCCACATCCCCAGCCCTATTTTGTATTTTATTTAGAGAAAGGGTCTCACTGAGTTGCTTAGGGCCTCACTAAGTTGCTGAGGCTGGCTTTGAACTCACGATCCTCCTGCCTCAGCCTCCCAAATGCTGGGATTACAGGCATGCGCCACCAGGCTGGGCTGGCCTCATCTATTTCTGTTACAGTGTAACTCAAATGGGATGGGGGCATGGACCCATGGACTTCTACAACTGGAAGAGAACTTGGAAAAGGAATCTCTATTTCTTGTAACAGTCCCCATGAATGAACGCTGGGCACACAAGCTTCCGGCTTTACCTACCACTCTCCCTGTGTTCCCAGAACATTCCCCAATGGCTACCCTATCCTCAGGTTGGGCAGGATGAAGAGCTGAGACCCAAGATCACTTTGGAAGCAACAGAGCCAAGAGTTCAACTTAGCTGTCAGATTCCTGGTCCAGATTCCTCAGCCTGAGGGTTACTTCCTCTACTCAGCAGAGGGATAAATGATGAGCGCCCATTCCACCCACTTAATCCCAGTTCTGCCATCCTAATCTTCTCTAGACCAGGTCCTGCTCTCTAACCATCCCCACCCCCTGCACTGAAAGCTCCAAAAGGGAACTCCCCAGCACTGGGGCATTTAGGAACAGCCTCAATTGTTCACTCTGAAGCAGCCTGTGGTCATCTGGTAAGTGGCAAGCCTCCCTGACCTTGAGATAATTGGCCCTGACTCTTCACATTTGGGGAAAATCCTGGCTGGTTCATTCTGGAACTGGATGCCTTTGGGAGGGGATGTCCTCTGGGCAGAGCTGCGCCCCTGACTAGTCACTATGTAAGTCACAGTCCATTTCTCCCTCCAGGGCAGAAGGCACCTGACCATGGCCTGTTACAGGAAAAACCAAGACTCCAGGAGGTGCCTGCTCTCTTCTGGGAAAATGCAAAGGGCCTGGTCTGGAATGTTCTTGGCCATAGTCAAGAGCCCAGTGTCCTGGGTGCCTGCATGCTTTATGCAGGTCAGGCAGGGACTGGCCCAAGGGCTGGGTGCATAAAACCCTGGGGATTGGGGGAGAGCTCGGAGAGGGTGGGGCGAGTCCAGGGCTCCCAGAGGAGCAACCTGGCCCATTAGGAGGTGGTGAGGCAAGAATCGAAGGGGCACCTTGTGCTGGAAATCGGTGCTTCACTCAGCAGAGACCAGACCAGGGTAGGGTAGCTTCCGGGCCCTGTCTGGGGACCTATGGGAAGGGGGGAAGGTGGGAGGAAGGGGGGACGGAG
>JAJEJO010000311.1:0-110484 GCA_020662805.1 Glaucomys volans | reverse complement strand
ACACACACACACACACACACACACACACACACACACACACACACACATACACACACACATACACACACATACACACACACATACACACACACACATACACACACACATACACACACACATACACACACACATACACATACACACACATACACACACACACACACACACACACACACACAAGAGGTGCATTGAACGTCGGTGTCTGCGGAGTGGAGAGCAGAGGTTGCTAGAATTCTAATTTCTTTTTTTTTTTTAAAGTTTTCCTGACCCATTGCAAGAACGTGGAGTTGCCAGAGTGTGATCTGCTCTGATCTGGAGTCTGGCTGCTTGGCCCTGTGGTTGGTGTGTGTCCTATTTTTGTGGGAAGGACAGTCCGTTCCCAATTAGGCCTGCACTCGGCCACCCATTCTGAGTGTGTGTGGAGCTTTCCTTTGTTGTCTTTGTGGTTGTTGTTGGCCCGTGTTTCCTGGGGTCCAGGAGGGCCTAGCAGGCCGCCACGGAGGTGCTGGTGCTGTGGCTCGCAGCTCAGATCCCCTCGGCTGGGCTCCAGTTCATCAGGGAGTCTGTGGGTGACGTGCACCCTCTTAACCCATTCAGACCATTCTGCACACCCCCCTCCTACTGGGGAGTCTTAGGGGCCCTGGTCCCAGGACCTGACCCCTATGGCCCTGGTGATTGACCTTTATGTCATAGATTCTTGAAGCACATAGTCACCACTTACCACGAAGCCACCTTACAAGACTCGCAGATGCCTGACACCACAGGTGACACTGAATCCCATAGGTGGTACTTTTTTCTCTACATAAGTCTCTATGATGAAGTTTTACTTACAAATTAGGCACGGTAAGAGATCAACAGCCTCAGTAACAAAAAGGACAGTTGGAACAATACGCTGTCATAAACATGACGTGACATTTATGATTTGTTTGTGGAATTTTCCATCACTTTTGGACCACGGTGGATTGTGGCTAAAACCGAAAGCACAGAAAATGGGGCTCCACTGTACCTTAAAGGGTCTTTTCACCTCTCAGATTCTGCTTCATGGAATTTTACTGCTTTCCCAGCAGACATTTAGCGGAAACTGGTGAGAGAGAGCAGGGAGCCAAGAGGCAGAGGCCCTTCCTCCGGGAGGCCAGGTCAGGTAGACGGACTCAGCTGGGGAAGATGGCGTGGGACCCGGTGGGCTAGGGGCGTTTGCTAGAGGACTGGGCATGCTTCTCCAGGTGTGATTCCAGACTAGCTGCTTCGTGTCCGTAGGATTCATCAGAAACGCAGTGTGGCCAGAGTGGGGGTTCTGGGTGGGACCAGCTGTCTGCTTTACTGGGCCTGCAGGTGCAGTTGAAGAATTGGAGCACCAGGACACCTGCCTTTGGAAGTGGGAGCCAGGGGTGGGGGTGCTCGGCCCAGCTGCATGCGGAGGGGGCCATGTGCCAGCCACTGTGATCAGGATCCAGGGGCGGCCATGGAAGTCTTCACCTGGCAGGTCAGATGAACCAGGCTGTTCATCTTTCTCAGGAACCCTTGCAGCAGGACTGAGTGGTGCCCCCGGGGACCGTCCGGCCCTGAGCATCCCCCAGAATTCCCTCTTGCCTTGGTGCTCACTCCCCTCCACTGTTGATGTGTTTAGATTAGATTTGATTTATTTCTTCTGGATTTTCAGAGTGAAAGCACACTTTGTCCTCGGGGGTGTGTTGCAAGGCCCCAGTGGGTGCCTGAGGCCATGGAGTGTACCAACCTCTATGTATTTTCCTATGCATTTGTACTTACGGTAAAGTTTAACTTATCAATTAGGCACAGGAGATGAACAACAGGACTAATAATAAAATAGAGCAGTTATAACAGTGTACAGTGCTAAAAGTGATGTGTATTTTCTCTCAAAATACCTTCATAGCAACCTCGGCAGATGATCTTTCTTCTTAAGTCTGGAACTTTCATCTTCTTAAAGAAAGCATTTGGGGCTGGAGATATAGCTCAGCTGGTAGAGTGCCTTGCTTTGCAAGCACAAGGCCCTGGGTTCAATCCCCAGCACAGCAAAACAAATAAATAAATTAAGTAAATAAATAAATAAATAAATAAATAGATTAAAGGAAGCATTTTATGACTTCTCTTTGGCGATTCCAGATTGCTTGTGTCAGCACTCTTGTGATTTGAGGCCATCATGAAGTGAAATAAGGAGTAATTGAACACAAGCACGGCAGTATCGTGGTAGTTTTCATCACTGAGGTAGCCACTGAGTGACTAACAGGTGGGTAGTGTACACAGGGCGGATTCACTGGACAAAGTGATAGTTCACGTCCCAGGTGGATGGGGTGGGACAGTGTGAGGTTTCATCTGGATGCTCAGAATGGTGTGCACTTTAAACCTTGTGAATTGTTTATTTTCAGAATTTTCCACTAAACATTTTGGAGCATGGTTGACCATGGGTGACTGAAAACAGAACTGGGGATACGGGGACTGCTGTATGTTTTATGTTCTTCGTGTCTAGTTCCTTCCACTCTGTATGATATCTTTAGGTTCTTCTGCATTGCTGTGGATGTCTGTGCTTTGTGTCTTTTGTGTTCTGGAATAGTAGTTCACGGTATGGTTGTAACCATGGTTTATGTATTCACTTATTGGTGGATGGTTGAATTGTGTCCTATTAAGAGGTTATGAGCTGAAACTCCACAACAGAAAGACAAATAACCAATAAAACACAAGTAAACATAGCTCCAGAGAAGACGCACAGATGGCCAAGAAGCCCATGGAAAGAGGCTTGGCATCATTTGTCACAAGAGAAATGCAAATCAGAACCACCCCGAGATGCCACTTCACACTTCACCAGAATGGCTGTAATAAGAACAGGAAAATAACACATGCCAACGAGGGTGTGGAGAAACAGAACCCTCATACACTGCTGATGGGAAAGGGAAATGGTGCAACTGTTTGGAATTTTCTCAAAAACTTAAACCTGATGTCACCCTATGACCCAGCAATTTCACTTCTACATATATACCTAAAAGGGTTGGAAATGGACACAAAGAAAACTTGTACCGCACAGTTCATAGTAGCACTATTCACAATAGCCCAGAGGTAGAAACCAACCTGTCTACTGCTGGATGGACAGGTAAGCAAAATGTGGTGTGTGCACCAGTGGAATATTATTTAGCCATAAAAAGGAATGAGCTGCTGAGGCATGCTGCAGTATTGTCCAACTTGAGAGCATCATGCTAAGTGCAAGTAGCCAGTTCCAAAGACCACAGGGTATGTGATTCCATTTTTGTGAATGTTATGGATGGGCAAGTCCGTAGGGACAGAGGACGTGTTTACAATTGCCAGGAAGCAGGGAGATGGAATGGGAATAATTGCTTAATTGCACAGGGTTTCCCTTTGAGCTGATGAAAGTGCCTTGGAGCAGTTGGCAGTGGTGGTGGTCGCAGAACATTCTGAATGTCCTAGTGGATGCCACTGAATCGCATACTTTGAAATGTTAAATTGTATGTGTATTTTACCACAGTAAAAAAAAGTGATTTACGAAAGTACTGTGAGCATTCGTAGGCAAATCCCGGTGTTTCCATTTCCCCTGGGAACTACCTGGGAATGGGGCTGTAGGATCTCGTGGTGAGTCATGGTTCGCTCTGTGAGAAACTGGCACAGCCCCGGAGCATCCCGACCTGCCTTCCGCTGCTTCTAGCTTGAGAGCTGCGGCTGGTGCTGGTGTCCCATCCTGGCCAGCACTTGCTGCCGTCATTCTTTGCATTCTGTCTGTTCTGGTGGATTGACATGTTGCCTGTCCCTTGACACTGGAGTTGTGCATTTTCTCCTGAGCTTTTTAGCTGGGAATTTTCTCTGGAGAAGTCTCTGGTCAGACCTGCTGCACGCTTTTTATTGGGGTCATTTGTCCACATTTGAGTGGCCAGAGTTCTTTACCTGTTCTGGATTCAAATCCTCCGTCAGATTACTTGTGTTACAAATATTTCTGTGACTCTGCGTCTTGCCCTTCTGTTTCCTTAATGCCACATTTCAAATGGCAGGCCTTTACGTTTCGATGAAAGTCCAGTTGTTTTCATGGTTCACATGTTTCATTTCCTGTTTCAGAAATCTTTCCCTAACCCCTTTGTCATCAGAATTTTCTCCTGTTTCTCCCTGAGAACGTTGGAGTTTTAGCTTGTAGGTTTGAATCCGTTGTCCATTTCAGGTGACTTTTTAACGAGGAGGTGAGTGAGGATGGAGACCGTGGTGGTACCCGTGGAGATCCGGCTGTTCCGGCACCATTTCTTAGAATGCACCCGTTCTGTCTGCATTGAGGTGCCTTGGCATCCTGTTGGAGAGTAATTGGCGCGATCCGTCTGGCTTTGTTTCTGGATTCTGTTCTGTTCTTTGTGGCTCATTCCCCATGGGGCTGGGGACCATGTCGTCTCAGGACTGCTCCTTTGTGAGGACTCTCTGTGTTAGGTCGTAGGACAGTTTCACTTCTTTTGCAAAATTGTATTGCCAATTCCAGATCCTTCCATTTCTCTCTGGACCTAAAATGTTGGTCAGTTTCTTACAGAAGACCTTCTTGGATTTTGACTGGAATCACATTAACGCCTCAAGTCCATTTTGGGAGGCATCGACATTGTGGCAGTATCGAGTCTCTTGAGCATCGAGCTCAGCATATCTGTCTTATTTTCATTTTCTGTAATTATTTTTTTGGAGGGAGAGGTACCGGGAATTGAATCCAGGGGCACTCGACCACTGAGTCACATCCCCTGCTCTCTTTTTAAATATTTTATTTAGAGACAGGGTCTCACCGAGTTGCTTAGTGCCTCACTTTTGCTGAGGCTGGCTTTGAACTCACAATGCTCCTGCCTCAGCCTCCAGAGCCACTGGGAGTCTTCCGTTATTTCTCTTAGCACTTTTTTGTGGTTGGCGACTGTACAAGTCTTGTACATGTCTTACCAAAATTATTCTTAAACGCTTCCTATTTTTTGAATGTTATTTTAAATGGATTTTAAAAGAGTTTTTCCATGTGTTCATCACTGGTGTGCAGAAATCCAGTTATTGTTGATATTGGCCTTTCCAAACCCACTTGAGTAGCTTTTCTGTATTCCTTGAGATTTTCCACGCATGACCCTGACCGTGATGGGTAGAGTTCCTTTCCCTCCTTTCCTTCCAGTGGGAATGCTGTTCCCTCCTCCTTCTCCTCTTGTTGGTTTGTTTTCCTTGATTGTCTGGGACTTCAGAACAGGGTTTAACAAATGTGGTGAAAGTGGACATCCCTCCCTGTTCCCCTCCTTGGGCAGAAAGAATTTATGCATTCACTCATTTATTTTTGTCAAGTGTGGCATTAAATGAGTATTTCACCTAGAAGCCTTATTATGAGGTTAAGGACATGTTTAGTTTGCTGAGAATTTTTATGCTTTTTCTGTATTTACTGCAATGACTGTGGATTTTCTTATTTTGTCTTATTTTGTCTGTAAGGTTCCACCCTTGGGTGCTGGGGTGGAACCCAGGGGCTCTACCTGAGCTGCATCCCCAGCTCTTTCTTCTCCTTGGAGCCAGGGTCCTGTGGCCCAGGCAGCCTCCTGAGCAGCGGGACTGCAGGTGCTGCTCCTGCCCTTCCCGCGGGCTTTGACACGGGTAAGAACTGTGCAGCCCTCAGCAGATCAAGATCGGGAGTTTTCCATCATTCAGAAAGTGCTCGTTTTCTCTCCGTAGAGGCTTTTCTGGGATGTCACGGCGGTGGGATGGTTCGGATTGTGGCCTCCAGGCTGACTGTGTTCTGGGCACACTTCTGCAGGCGTCGGGCCGACACCAAAGCCGTGAGGTCTGTGTTTGGAGTGGCACTCCTTAGAGGCGACCTGGATGGTGATGTGTGGCATGCATGGCCAGCACCTTGTGGTGACACGGGTCAGGGCGTTTTAGAGGTTTTAAACGTGCGCATACCCTTGGGCATTGAAATTTGAATGAAGTAGAAATTTAGTTTTTTCCTAAACAATCATGGAAGCCAGAAGCAGCTATTGAAAAGAGTATTTTTCAAAAAAGTGTTTGTAGATAGAAATTCCAGATGTTGACTGAGAAGTGGTAAGGTAGGAGGTGGTATCGTGACACTGGTCAATCTTTAAAAATCCTGACGGCAGGTGTGCTTCGTGGGGTGGGAACCGGCGGGACGCATCAGGTGAGACCCGTCCATGAAGCAGCACATGCCAGGCCCCCGCAGCCGGGAGCTCTGTGCTGGCCCCTGCTGGTCACAGGGGTGGCCCTGGATGGCTCCCGCTTGCTTCTTGGATCTCGTCTGCAGGATGAGATCTTGGAGCTCAGATTTTCTGCAGGAACACTTGTCATGGAAATCAGAAGGGAGAAACCAAAGGGAAAGGCAGAAGGCGTGACTCAGGTCTCTCTGTCGTGCACACACTGAACGTGTGTCACGCAGAGCATCCACACCCCACAGTACCCACGGGCCACCACTACCACCTGCATGCACACACTAACACCGCAGATGGCGTTTACCACACCACATACACATCACACCACAACACACACAAGTATCCATCCCGCACACCGCACACCCCAAGCCCATACCACACTGCAGACATACATACCAAACACAAATGCCCCCGCGCCCCAGGCCACATAGAACACACATTCATAGACCACCCCATTCACAGCACACATCCGTGCCACACGGAACCACAGAGCACACCATGCAACACACACCATGTTCATACATACGCATACTACACCTCGGACCATGTGCACGCTGCATTCACAGCACCCAGGGGCACACACCCCCTTCACACACAGACTACAACACACTGCATGCACATGTGCACAGTACCACTCGGACACGCCTCTCACACGCATACCACATGCCACACACCCAGCATGCACGCAGGCACGCATATGCACACAACACACCACAGAACACCCCAGCGCACTCTCACATGCACACACACACAAAAACACGCTCACACACACACGCTCACACACAGTCACACACGCATACACACACGCTCACACTCACACACACGCACACACGCACATGGCATGCTTTGGGAGTCCTGGCACGCCTGACAGACTTGTCACACGAAGGAACCTCGTTGGCAGAGTGGGTGACGTCTGCCAGGTGTTCTGCTGTAAAGGGCACCGTGAGGAGGGAGCCAGCCGCACCTGCCCTCCCTGCCCCCCCACACCCAGCGAGGGCAGGAGTTTGCAGGTGTGGGTGCTGCGAGAGGAGGTGGGCTGGGGGTGTGCCGTGGGGGGCCCCCGCCCAGGCCCGGGCGTCCTGCAGGGCCTGGGATTGACCAGAAGTCCTCGTGTAAGCGGGTCAGCCCGGTGACTCCTGGGGGTGGCTGCGAGGTGATGAGGAGCCGTGACTCCTTTCTCATCCCTTCTTGGCACAGTTTGTCTGCGGACACACATGACGTTCAGGGTCACGAAGCCGAGCTTCAGAGGGTTCCAGCACGCACACAGTGTTGCCCAGACACTTTTTATTAGAATGTGAAAACTTCGTGACAGCCAGGACGCCAGCTGTGTGGGTGTCTGAGGCTGGTGGCTCTCAGACCTGGCAGTGACCCTCCAGCATCTTGGCACATGCACACTCAGGTGCACTCGGTTGGCACACTTGCTGGCACACACCACGACAACCAAGGTTCTGTCGGTAGCGGTCGCCCTTATCTACATAGGAAAAAGCACTGTGTTTGTACCCGGCTTGAGAGCACGGAGCCCCACGTGGCACCCGGCTCTGGTGACTGCGTGGACTCGGTAAAATCCTGCCGTGGGGTCGGCATTTGGGAGTTGTGTGTTGTGCCGTTTGCACGGGGGCTGACTTCACTGAGGCTCCTTCCCCGCTGGCTTCCCCACCCCCCTCTCCTCCTGGGGTTCCTGGGGCCGAGCCTCCCCACAGCCTCAGCCAGAGTCCCCGCCAGCACAGCGGGGCAGGAAACTGGGTCAGAGCAAAGCCCTTGAGCAGGCGGAATTGGATATCTGCTGTTTGAAAACCCGGGCAGCCCATGGCTCAGGTTGCAAGTGTGGACTCCTGTGAAGCCACTCGGCTTCCTCCGGCTGCCCTGTGAGCAGCGGCCACCTCCCGTGGTGTCGGTGAGGACGGGTCTCTCTGGGTGGGTCCCACCGTCCACAACTCTGCCTAGCAATAGCAAGGCGTGGTTTTTACCAGCTCAGCAAAACCAGGGAGGTAGAGAGAATGTGATCTTTAAAATAGATCCCAATCATGGAAGGGCCTGGAAAACAAGCCTTTGGGGAGTGATAGACCCCCATTTATTTACTGGTACCTACTCGGTGACTCCATCAGCGGGGGGCACGGGGCTTATTTCAGCCGGCAGAGTTTGTCCTGTGTGATGAGCACTTTTATTTCTGCAGAGAAGATGGAAGTCTCTGGTTAGACATCTTGCTGCAGAAATGAGTAACAGAGACTCCAAACCGCTCTGGCCTCTTCTCTGTAGAGAGGGGCCCCGAGGAGCCCGCGTCAGCATTCTAACAATAAATGCCGATGTCATCGGAGGCTTCTGCCCAGAGGTCCTGTGTCGGGACTGTGTGGACGCGTTTCCACACGGTGAAGAGACGCTCTCCCAAACACAGCCGCATTTCTCACTCCAGGCTGGGAGTGCATTCTTCCTGGTGTCACCCTCTCTGACCTGCTGGGCTGGGGACCTTTTTGTTGTTCCAGGAAGCAGAGTGTGGCTTCTGCTGCATAGGGGACGTTTTCTGCCAAGTGAGTTTTGCAGGCCTGGCGGGGTGAGTGGTGTGGGCGCATCCCCGTGGAGTCGGACTCTTGATGCTGGGATGTGCCTTACACATGTGGCCTCCTTGTCTTTGGATTTTGATGCTTGAGAGTACCTGGCTGGTCAGAGCTGACATCAAAGACAGGTTTCGGGGTCCAAGATTTTGGCCTTGCAGTTGTCTTCCACTCTGTAGGGCGACAACCGTGTGACACTCCTCCGCCTCTCTGAGGTGCATGTGCTCTATGTACACGTCCCAGGAGAGCAGCAGAAACCAGGGATAGCTGGCAGGCGGTGGTGTCTAGGGTGCTGTGGCTGTCCTGAGCTGGCGGGAGCTGGAGTCCCTGACCTGAGAGAGCCACACAGCTTCCTGCTGCCCACTCCTCCAGTAGCCTGCGTCTGCTGCTCTTCCTGTGGGTTTCCAGAGCTTTGCAGTGGGTCGCCTTGAACTCGGAGGCCTCTCCTAGCTTCCTGTCCCGTGTTGGAGGCCAGGGCAGGTCCTGAACCTGAGGCTGCATGTGGCCTCATTTCCTGTCCGCCTTTTCATCTTCTGTCTCCTTCCCTCACACCGAGATGTCTGCAGAATCCCCCTGGGCTTGTGCATCTAGGCTCAGAGTCCAACTGGCTCTTCATACTCAGAGGCCAGCATGGGGTGTCCAGCACAAGGGCACACACTGCTAGCTCCCACCCGTCATGGCCAGCTGGTCACGGCAGTGTTCACTGTCCTGGTTCGACTCTGCCCACGTCAGATTCTGCAGCATGTCTCCACGTGCCGTGCGGCCTCTGAGTGTGACTGACATTCGCTCACAAAGGGTCTTACTTGCTTTGCTACCGAGCACAGGTTGACCATCCCTGATTCAAACATCCGAAATGCTCCAAAATCGGAAACATTTTGAGTCCCCGCCTGTTACCACAACTGGAAAAGTCCTCACTGGGAAACTTTCATGCACAGGATTATTTGAGATATTGTCCAAAGTTATCTTCAGGCGACATGTATAAGGTGTATATGTAACAGATGGATTTCGTGTTCAGACTTGGGTCTCATCCCCAAGGTATCTCATTAGGCATGTGCAGATACTCCAAAATTGGGGAAAAAAAAGAAAAAGAAAAGAGAAAGAAAAGTGAAGCACTTCTGGTTATGGTTTGGATGTGAAGTGCCCCCTAAAGCTCATGTGTGAGACAATGCAAGAAGGTTTGGAGGAGAAACAATTGGGCTATACCCTTTACCTAATCAGTGAAATAATCCCTGATAGGATTAACTGAGTGGTAGCTGGAGGCAGATGGGGCGTGGCTGGAGGAAGTGGTTCATTGGGGGCGTGGCCATGGGGTACATATTTTGTATCTGGAGAGTGGAGTCTCTCTGCTTCCTGATCACCCTGTGAGCCTCTGCCCTCTGCCACACTCTTCCGCCACGATGTCCTAGCCGGCCTCCTATGGACCTCTGAAACCGTGAGCCCTCAACTAACTTCTCCTCCTCCACAGTTGTTCTGGTTGGGTTTTTCAGTCATAGCAGTGAAATTGCTGATTAAAGCACAAGCATTTCGAGCGAGGGAGACTAACCTGCATCCCCTAATGTGGGTCTGCCACACTGTGCACATGTGTATGTAGCGCACACACGTGCACACACACATACACATGCGCACGCGCGCGCACGCACGCACATACACAGACTGCCTGTTTGGATTCCAGTTTGGGACTGTTATGAATGAGGCTTCTGGGTATTTTCGCACACAGGCGGTTTTAGTCTTTGATCCTTGAGGGACAGCAGGGGCTCTCAGTGTTTTATGGCTCTGCTTTCAGGGGCGGCCCCCTGCCTCTGTCTGGGCAGAGGTGTCACAGCTCAGGTCTCAGAGCTCCCCCGTGGCACTGTCTCCAGGCGGCTCTCAGCCCTCTGCCTCTGAGCAGGCCTCTGTACGTGGTCCCGCTGCCTGAGGGCCCCACTTCTCCCTCTGGGCGCTCGGGAGTCCCCCAGCCACACTCTGCACCTTGCTCACCTCCCCTGACCTAGGGAGGTGGGTGGCGACCTCCCTGTCACTCCTGCCTGGTGTTGCCGTGCTTCACTGTTCTGTCCTGCCGCTTGGTGACCATCAGTTGGTGGCCATCATCCACTTCCCAGAGTGTGTGGTGTGGTGTGTGCAGGTGTGTCTGGGTTTCAGTGGCTGCTGTGAGGCTGTGAGCTGGCAGGGGCCGCAGGCCGGATGTGGCCTTTCCAGTGAGAGAAGGTGCAGCACCACCCTGGGGACTGAAGAGGGACACTATTTCCCCAGTTCTGGAGGACAGAAGTTCAAGCCAAGGTGTCAGCAGGACTGTGCTCCCCAGGGAGGCTCCAGGGACCATCTCTCCCGGCCTCCCAGCTCCCGGGGGGCCCAGGCATTCCTCAGCTTGCGACAGCATCACGGCAGTCTCTGCCCCATCCCAGGACGGGCTCCTCTTTGTCTCTTCCGTCCTGTGCGTCTCTTCTGGGGACACTGGTCATTGGTTTCAGACCCACCTGGATAGTCTATTTCGCAGTCCTTCCCTGGATCACGTCTGCAAAGACTCTTTCTGTCCATGAGGTTGCAGCCACAGGCGGTGCTGGCCCTGTCCCTTTAGTCCCCGCCAGCCCGGGAACAGATAGTTGAAACCTTCCCTGGAGCTGGGCCCTGCTGGTGGCCCTGGGGGTGGGGACGCAGGCTGGCAGGCAGGCCCCCTCCCTGGGATGTGTCTCGGCCAGGCTTTATCAGCAGGAAAATGGAAACTGGATGCTCTTTGCTCTGGTGGGAAGCTGTGGAAACCGCTGCCCTTGACTCAGGGGAAACAGGAAAGGAGTCTTCTCTCTGCTGCTGCCTGTCAGTCTTCCCCGTGGGGTGGGCTGGGCTGGGGCTGCGCCTCGGTCATGTCGCTACAAAAGTGCATGTTGAATCTTCAGTGGGGCAGGAAGTGAGACGTGCTGACTCACTTTTTCTTTATTTTAATGGCATTTTTATTGTTTAGAAAATGGAGAAAGAAAGCAAAGAGCTTCCTCCTCGTGGTGGGTCGGTGCCATTTACGGATGGCCTTTCTGGGGTTCTGTGTGTGTGTGTGTGTGTGTGTGTGCGCGCGCGCGCGTGCCATTCGTAGAGACACGCAGAGCATGGTCACGGGGTGTGCGGTTTTGCAGCTCACTTTAGTCACTTACCACTGGGTCGTGGATTCCACGTTCTGTACCAGGCCGGGAAGCTGTGCCTGGTCCTGGCAAGCCTGCAGCCCAAGCCCTCCAGCCCCTGGTGGTGTCCCCCGACCATTTTTCTTGGTGCATATTGCTTTTGTTCAGGTATGGTCGGCTTGGCTGGCCTGGCCTGGCCACCTGCCCAAGGGACGGGTAATAAGGGCCCCCGTGAGTAGCGGAGAATGAAAAAAGACACTGGTGGTGTCGGTAGCAGGACGGGTGTCACGTGTGCATGCGTGTTCACACATGAATGTGCTTTTGTGTACAGTGTGGCCTGCATGGCCCAGTCCACAGTGCACAGCAAGCTGGAAGTCGGGCTTCTGGAAGGTTTTCCTGGACTCAGACGGCTCTGCTCACCAGGCGGCAGCTCTCTTATTTTCCAGAAGTCTGAACTGTATCTTTAACCTAAAGATTAAAAGCCACCCTTGCTCCTCCTCGTGCCCCTAGCTTGTCTTGAACGGTGGCAGGGTGGGGGCGGGGAAGAGCAAACATGGTGCCACAATCTCGTGGCGTTCTCGGGAGTTGGCTCCACGGCCCCTGGTGACATCGGCTGAGTGTCCCAGCCATGTGCTACCTGTGTATCCAGATCATTGTTGGACACAGCCGTCTGAGGCTCCCTGCGCTCACTGCTCCCTGAGACGTTCCTGCGTGGTCAGGTTCGGCTGTGAAGAGGAGGGCCAGGCCTGGGGCCTTTGGAAGCCAGGGTCGGTGCCTTTGTCAGGTCATAGATTGATTTAATTAGTCAGAGTCCACCAGGCAAACAGAGCCAGCAGGGGATGTGCCTACAAAGAGACAAGATGGATTGTAAGGAGCTGGCTTGTGCAGTTGTGGGGTACAAGTCCAGAATGTGCAGGCTGGGCAGCAGGTAAGAGAACCATGAAAGAGCTGCACTTCACTCTGAAGGCTGCCTGGAGGCAGAATTTTCTCCTCTTTGAGGGAGGCCAGTCTTTATTCTTTTTATAGGCCTTCAACTGATCAGATGTAGCCCACCTACATGGTGGAGGGTCATAGGCTTTGTTCATTGTTTGGACTTAAAATATTAATCTCATTCAACAAACACCTTCCTGGAATTATTAAGAATAACATTTGACCAAACGTTTGGGTACCATGGCCCAGCCAACTGGACACAAAGATTAATCATCACACTGGTCAACATTCACAAACGCTGAGCCCTGTGACCAGATGTGTTTTAGAGAGAAGCATGGGCACCTCCTCAGGGTACAGGAGAACAGTTGACCATTAGTGGAAATGTGTCCCAGGGCAGGCAGGGCTTGTACTTCATCCCCACTGTGATCCGAATGGCATCGGTGGTGACGAAGGCTGGCATTTCTTGCATTCCGATGGCTGCTGAGAACCCGGCTCCAGAGCCTGCTGGGAGTGGGGCCTCACACTGCAGCTTAACTGGGACTGGTGTTTCACGCCCGTCACTCTGGTCCCATATTTAGGCACAAGGGACTAACTCCGCAGGCACCTCCAGAGTGACTCCTGGTGTCCTTGCCCCCTGTTGGGCCTCGGCTTCCTGCTGGGGTGGCACGCAGAAGGCCTTGGAGCCCTGCCTCCCTGAGAGTTCCTGCTTCTGGGGAGTGTATTCATGGAGTGGCGGTCTTGTTGTCATCTCCCTCCCCTTCGTGGGCTGCAGAAGCTGGCCTCGTCTGCTGGCCGCGCGTATCGGACCTCTGTGAACAGTCGTATTGGCCAACCGATAGTTTGACAATAACTAATCCCCTGGAGACAGAGGAAGCACCGCCTGGCATTCTGGGACCCTCCAACATCTGCAAGGGTCTGGACGGGAGCTGCCCATGGACCAGCAGAGCAGAACAGAGAGGGCTGGAGGCCCAGGGCTGTGGGGCGGAGGCTCCCCTCCTCCTCTTCCATCGGCTGTGATGTTGGAGGCGAGTGAGGTGGAGCGGCTCGCAGGGGGGCTGGTGCTGACGGCTGTGTTGTTGGGCAGGTGTCTGGGACCCCATGCCAGGGCTGTCACCTGTGCAGGTGGGCTGGCAGTCAGTCATGAGTGGTCCACGTCCTGTCTGAGGCTCAGAGACTTGAGGGCCTTGGGGCCCCAGAGACCCGTCCTTGTCCCCGGGTGTGTGCAGGCACAAGTCTCAGCCTCGCCCACTCACAGCCTCTGGGACTTCCTGCCAAGCCTCCGTCTCACTGGTTCTCAGAAAGCCAGGTCTTTCCAGGTAGCTGGGTCGTTCTGGGGTTTGTGGCTGTCTGTCATCTGTCTTCAGGTTCTTCCTGCAGTGCTGGCAGGGCCTCTGGGTACACCCTGCACCTGGCCCGAGAGCGTCCCCAGGGTGTGTGCCTGATGACAGTCTGCATGGCAGTTCTATGCAGGCCTGCAGCTCCTCTCCCTCGGGTCCTGAAGTGAGGGCTGCTCTCCTTGGAAGTGCTTTCTGGTACTTTCCAAGGCAGGACACCTGTCACTTAAACCTCAGATCTTCAGTTCTGACCGTACTGGCCTCTTACTGCAGAAAGGTTTAGCCAGGAGGACGTGTGGGTGAGGGGACAGTCCACCTGACTTTCTTCTCCTCTTTGAAGGTCAGGAGAAGCCGGGGAGGCTGGACGGTGAAGCATGATTGAGTCCTTGTCCTCTGCCAGCATGATCTGGTCATTGTAAAACCTGGAAAAGGAAATCTCGTGTCCCTGGTGAAAAGTTAATAATCCACAGGTTCTGAATCCACGTGTCCCACAGGTAACTCAGTGCTTCTAACCGTAGAGAAAGGAAGAGAAATCACTTGAAGTTCAGTTTACGAAGATTATTTACTGGGTTCTTGCCTCTGTGTATATAGAGAGATGGCTGGAAATGAGGAGCTTAGAGACAGACGTAAGATCGGTTTATGTTTATTCGTCCAGCATGATCTCTTATTTGGATTAAAATGCTAGTGATTTCTTAGCCTCAGCCTCAGACGTGGAGTTTAAGTGGAGGTTAATCGCTGCTGACTGCCTGGGGTACACAGTCGGGGTGAGTCAGGCTGTGTTTACCCTCGGGGTTTACTGGTGCCAGGTGTCTAGAATCTACAGTTTGTGCTTGGACATCTTTGGAGTGAGGCGTCTTGGCAGCCAGGGGTGGGAAGGAACCTGGTGCCCACAAGTGCGCAGGGCTCCCCTGTGCTGGGAAGGACCATTCCCTTCAGTCCGCGTTGGAATCCAAAATAACCACTGTGAGTGCAGGGAACCCCCACTTCCCTGGGGAGCACCCTATTTCTCCGGGTGATCTCTAGGGAAAACCTGAGGAAAAGCGTCTGCAACTGAACGATTGGCCTGCAGTCTTTCTGGCTCTCTGGTTGTCTGTGTTGATTTCCTTTTGAAGCTTCTGGTCTGCTCAAATGTGGTTCAGTCGTCTCCCTTCGTCTGCACAGGATGCACTTGAAGGTCCCCCAGTGGGTGCCTGAAACCATGGCGAGGATCCAACCCAACTCATACTGTTTTTTACTACACGTCCATACCTGTGTAAAGTTTAATTTGTAAATTAGGCACAGTAAGGTATTAGCAACAATAACTAATGACAATAGAACAATTATAACAATGTACTGTAATCAGAGTTATGTGAATGTGATGTTTCTCTCTGAAAGTACAGTTTTGTACGTCTTATACATCTCTGCTTGTGATCTTTCTCCTTTCCTTAGGTTTAATTTTTTTTTTTCTTTTTTTGGTACTGGGGATTGAACCCAGGGGCACTCGACCACTGAGCTACATCCCCAGCCCTATTTTGTATTTTATTTAGAGACAGGGTCTCACTGAGTTGCTTAGGGCCTCGCTAAGTTGCTGAGACTGGCTTTGAACTCGCGATCCTCCTGTCTCAGCCTCCCAAGAGCTGGGATTACAGGCGTGCGCCACCGCGCCCGGCTCCTTAGGTTTAATTTTATACACATGCTTTAACCGTTTTAAAGGAAGCACTTGACAGCTTCTCTTTGGCATAAGAATTGCTAGTATCACTACTTTTGTGCTTTGAGATCATTATTAGAC
Source organism: Glaucomys volans (assembly GCA_020662805.1). Classification (NCBI taxonomy): domain Eukaryota; kingdom Metazoa; phylum Chordata; class Mammalia; order Rodentia; family Sciuridae; genus Glaucomys; species Glaucomys volans. The sequence continues at coordinate 94,632 of JAJEJO010000311.1, read as the reverse complement.
AAAATAAGGGCTAGCTGAACAGAAGCACTGTGACATGGAGACAGTCTGATAGCCAGAATGACTACTAAGTGAGTAACGGGCGGCGGCACACGCGGAGCTCGTACGCTGCACAAAGGAATGATTCACACCCTGGGATGGGACAGAAAAGGATGGTGTGAGGTTTCATCACGCCACAAAAAATGGCTCATAATTTGAAACTTATGAGTTATTTATTTCTGGAATTTTATATTAAAAATGGACCGTGGTTGACTGAAAGTACAAAAAGCAGAACTTCAGACGAGGGGAGACCACTGTGTGACTAAAAGTGCAAGCTGCCCGTTCAGGCCTGGAGGATATTTTTATTACTTTCTGGCTGCGTCTGTTTCTGTGGAAAGGAAAAGTACTGCTCTTTTAAAAATAAAAGGACTGGACAGATGGACCGGAGGTTTCTGTTTCCTGTGTGATCGCAGTATTGGAAGCCCCTGCCCTGTGTGTACCTGAGCCCCCAGCACAGCTTGTGGAGAGAGCGGAACATTGTGCACGAACTGCTGGTCTCAGATGTCTGCAGAGGGTGATGGGAAGGGGTTGTAGCTTTTTGCTTTTTGAACTGTTTTATATATAAACAATTTTGTGAATCTGCTTTCTGATGAAGAAATAAAGTTGTGTTCTTCCTATGGCAAAACATGCATAACAGATGCACCACCTTAATTGTGCTGAGTTGTACTGAGCGCGTTCACACCACCATCCTCCATCTCCGGAGCTTCCCGCCGGCCCAGGCTGAAGCTCTGTTCCTTTAAACACCTCCCTTCGTCCTCTCCTGCCCCAGCTCCCGCCTTCCAGCTCTCCACTTCCATAATTTTGACTGTATTCCATATATATGGAATTGCAGTATTTATCCTTTTGTGACTGATTAAAAGCAAAAGTTCTTTTTTTCTTTTTTCATTGTCAAATGTTAATTGAACTTATTTTTCCAAAATGTGGGCACATCTGTATGTGGAGGTCCAACTTGAAATAGCCCCCATTTCTTAGGGGACTTACATTCCAGAGAGGAGCAGTCAATGGAGTGGATTCTCTTCCCATTTTAACCAGAACAGTCATCATTAGGTTTTGATTGAATCACGTCCCTTTTTGTAAATGCACATATAAGACGACCCAAATTAACTTTTATCAATTAGTCTCATGTAATCAAGCCAAATAAAAAGGCTTTTGGTAAACAGACATGACTTTGGTCAGACTGGTAGCACAGATTAAGAAGTGGTTCCTTGTTATTTCTAAGTGCATTAAATAAAGTTAAGACTTGACTTTTGGTAAATGTGTGCACATATACTGAGTTACGCAGTTAAATATACCTTAAAGTATTTTTCCCTTTTGTTCATATAATGTGCAAATGAAATCACATAAAAGGTAATTTTATTCTTTAAAGGAAAAACATTGACAGATGTATCTTTAAAAAAAAAAAAATACACCAGTTTTAATGTAAGATTCTGTTATGATGAGTTTCGTCCCAGGTGAACTTTACCCAAAGTGGATCACATCTGCTTCTTTCTGGCAACATACGTAGCACCAAAAATAAGGGCATGTAAAAAGACATTTCAGTCAAATTGATGCGGTCGTTATTCTTTCTTCCTTCTTTCCCTTTGGTTTTATAAAATTAACACTCAGTAAGGGATTATTTTGGCAGACAGTTCTGTGAGTCTTGACACAGGGTGTGGATTTGTGTTACCCCCACTGCAGTCAGGACCCCAGAAAACTTCATCCTCCAAAGACGTTTCCCTGTCTCCTCGCTGTGTGTCCACCCGTCCCTCCCCCCCCGCCCCCGGTTTCTGACAGCTGTCAGTCAGTCTGCCCTCCGCCTGCGTGGTTTACCTTTCCAAGAGTGAAGCATGCAGTGCCAGGCAGCAAGGAGCCCCTGACACTGGCTTTCTCCTCCCACCTGCCCTTGAGGCTCCTTCGAGCTGCCGCATGTTTTAATCGCCTGTCACTCAGTAGTATTCTGTTGTATTCTTGAAGAGCTGCCGTAAACATTAGTGCACACGCTTCTCTGTGAGCCTGTGTTTTCAGTCTGCCCAGGATTGGGGTGGCAAGGTCATATGGTAAATGTGTGTGTGACTCATAAGAAATGGCCCAAATCCCTTCCCCAGTGGCTGATCCCTCCTCTGCACCCTTCTGTACATCCTCCCCATGCCTGCTATGACTTGTCTTTATTTAACATGTATTATGTGCACTGTGTGTCTTGTAGTTTTAACTTGAATTTCCTAATGACTAATAATGTAAAATGTCTCTTTGCCATCTGTATGTCCTGGTAAGGTATCTATTCAAGTCTTTTGCTCTTTTTTTTTTTTTTTTTTTTTTTGATCCTAGGGATTGAACCCAGGGGTGCTTAACCACTGAGCCACATCTATAGCCCTTTTTTATTTTGAGACCTCACCAAGTTGCTTAGGGCATCACTAAGTTGCTGAGAATGGCCTCAAACTTGTGATCCTCCTACCTAAGCTTCCCTGAGTCCCAGGAATTATAGGCGTGCACCACCACGCCCAGCCTTTTGCTCATAATTTAATTGGGCTATTTTCTTCTTATTGAGATCTGAGAGTTCTTAACATATTCTAAATACAAGTTCTTTGTCAGGCATGTGATTTGCAAATACTTCTTCCCAGTCTATAGCTTGACTTTAAATTCCCTCAATGGTATCTTTCACAGAGCAAACAATTTTAATAAAGTTCAATTTATAACTTACCAACTGTTACTAGAGAATACATACACAAGTATCTAATTTTGTGTTCTTAACCTTGTTCTTTCTGACTTGGCTAAACTCACTTATTAGTCCTAAAGAGCTTCTTTTTGACAAAAAAGTTCCTTGGTACTTTCTACGTAGCTGAGTGCGTTGTCTCTGGGTACACCATTTTGTGCCTTCCTTTCTAGTCTCTGTGCCTTTTATTTATTTTTCTTGCCTTATTTCATTGGCCAGTGCTTCCAGTGTAATATTGAGAAGTCATGAGAGAGGCCGTCCTCACCTCTTTCATGATATTAGGTGGAAAGCATTCAGTCACTCACTTGAATATGATGTCAACTCTGGGTTTTCATAAATGCCCTTTTTTGGATTGAGAGAGTTCCCTGTCTATTCCTAGTTTGTTAGGAATTCCCTCCCTGCAATCCCCCATGGTATAGGAGATTGAACCCTGGGTGCTTTATCCATGAGCTAGAGTCCCAGCCCTTTTTATATTGAGACAGGGTCTTGCTAAATTGCCAAGGCTGGCCTTGAACTTGTCTCAGCCTCCTGTGTTGCTGGGATTACAGGCATGTGTCACGGTGCTTAGCTTGTTGGGAGTCATTTTTGTTTTTAATGATGAGTGGAGGGCTGGAGATATAGCTCAGTTGGAAGAGTGTTTGCCTCACAAGTATAAGGCTCTGGGTTCAATCCCCAGCACCACAGGGGAAAAAATCACAAGTAGATTTTGAATTTTCAAATGTTTTTTTTCTATATAAGATGATATGCTTGTGTTTACTCTTCCTGTTAATATGGTAGGTTGCATTTACTGATTTTTGAATACTGAACCAGCCTTGCATTCTCGAATATACTCCGTCTGGTTTTGGTGTGTTTATTTTTATATATCATTGGATTCAGTTTGCTAATATTTTGTTGAGGATTTTTACATCTGTGTTCATGAGGGATATTGTTCTAGAATCTTCTTGCACTGTCTTCGACATTGGTATCAGGGTAATGCTAGACTCGTTTAAGTTGGGAAAAGTGTCTTTCCTACTTTCTAGAAGAGATTATGGACACTTGCTGTTATTTTTTCCTTATCTATCATATTGGGTAGAATTTGCAATAAAACCTTCTGGGCTGCTTCAGATTTTTTTTCCCCTGAGCATTTTAAACTACATATTCAATTTCTTTAGTATTTATAGTATTGTTGAGGTTATTTGTTTTATCTGTGTGAGTTTTGGTTATCCGTAGTTATTGAGAAATGTGATCTTTCTCTCCAAGTTGTAGATTTTATGTGCATGGACTTGTTTGTAGTGTTCACTTTTGATGTCTGTGAGTTCTGTAGTGATCATTCCTTTGGTTCCTGATATTGGGGATTGGAAATGTATTTACATCCTGGGTCCTTAGGTTTAGTGTCATCACCACCCACCAAATTCTCAGGAGGCTGGACCCCCTTGGTTTGCATGGTGCTCCCTGGGCAGAAACAAATGAGGCTCATTAGGAGGAACACTGATGCTTTTAAGTCCCGGGGTAGCACATGTGTCCAGGACTGGGAGGTTAATACAGGGCACCTCAGTGACCTGCAAGGCTTTGGTGCCTTCACAAGGGCCCGTGGCCACCCGGGAGCAGTTACACATGGAGAATCTGGCTGGCTTTGTACCAGAGTGAAAAGGGACCTACAGCCTTTGAAGTCATGGAGGGTAGAGGAGATTTTCACCCTCATTCATGGTGTTTGAGGTGATTGTTGCCAGGGTGTGTTAACAGGTGCAGATTTATTTACGTTTTGTCTGTTTCCAGTAAAGATCACAAGTGGGTCTATTTGAAAGACCCAAGCCGAGCGGGGTGGCGTGCTTTAGTGTGATACTTAAGCGGAGGTCGATTTGTTTTTACTTGGTGGGATCGACGGTGATTGACAGCCTATCCCTCTGTGATATGTTCTCTTGTCTTAGGATGTAAAGTAGACAGGTTTTTGAATGTCAGAGCTATGGATTTTTTTCCTGACTGACATATTGCAGCATCTTCTTAGGGGAAGGAAAAGGTCACTGCTTTTTGGTAATTCTTCAAGCAAGATTAATTTTGCTTTATTTAATTAAAAAATCTGTGTCATGCTGGGCTTTAAAATAGGAGAGTGATTGATGCACAATGCAAGAAAAGTAGGTTTCGCAAATGCAAAGGGTTTGGAAATCCATGGGGACTCTGAGCCATGGGAATGCCGACTTGCCGTGACGGGGAGTCGTGGGACGGCCAGACCCGACCCGGGGCCCTCCTGGTTCTTCTGTGTCTTCCTGCGGGTGGTTGTGTGGCCTGCGCTGCGCGGCCAGCGTCACTGCACAGGTGTGCCTTGGGCTTCACAGTCTGGTTAGGCAGGAAAGTTCCAGGTGACGCCAGCCAGAGCTCCCACGGCTCTTGGCAGCCGGGCTGCCCTCCTGGAGTGAGGCTGGGCATGTGCCAGACACTGGCCTCCCTGCCATTACCAAGGTCATATCCATGCAAGGATTTGGAAGACCCTGACTTTCCTAATTATGATCGCAGTCCCCCATTTTTCAAGGTGCCCACGTTTCCTCATAGTATGAATCAGTCAAGGAGGGAAATTAAAATCAGCTCCTTCATAAGAGAGCTGCATTTGAATGTAGGTTTGTCCCTCAGTGTTCATGCATGTGGGGACTGGGTCTAGGACCCCATTTGGCCACCAGAATCCACATGTAAAGTGATGTAATATTTGCATATAACCTATGTGCTCCCTCCCCTATCCCTTAAATCATCTCTAAGCATGGCATGGTGGTGCATGCCTATAGTCTCAGTGACTTGGGAGGCTGAGACAGGAGGATCACAAGTTTGAGGCCACTCCCAGCAACTTACTGAGGCCCTGTCTCAAAATAAAAAATAACAAAAGGGCTGGGGATGTGGGTTCAGTGGTAAACCACCCCTGGTGGAAAAAAAAAATCTTTGGAGCACCTGTAATACTTAGTATAATGTAAATGCTGTTGATCGTTGTTACCCGTGTTGTTTAGGGAGTAGCAATGAGGGGGAGCGTCTGTGTTATGTTCAATGCACCGTTTTTCTTCTTCCCTGAGTATTTGCAGTCTGTGGTTGGTTGAATCCGGGCGTAGAGGTCTGTGTGTCCTTTTGGAGCTCTCCTGGCTCAGGCTGGCCATGAGTGCTTGGGGTGCTGGGGCACCTGGCAGGTGTGTGTGTGTGTGTGTGTTCTCTTTCTTGACATCGTGGCGGGGGGGTCATCTGGGTCTTTCGCGTCATGACGTGAAGGCATGAGCAGCGTGGTCCCAGGGTCAGGTTCACGTGCCATGAAGAGGCGGGTGGGATGCGCGGGCTGCAGCCGTGCAGGGGAGGAGTGGCTGGTTCTGCCTATGGAGACCTTCCAGCCTAACAACAAGGGGGAGCCCCGGTTAATTTTCACATTTAGGGTCACGCGCTCTGAAGTTGACTAATTCAGCCTCTTTCCAGGAGGTCCGTGACATTTCCGTGTCTGCTCCGCTTGCTTGTGAGAGAGTAACACAACCCCCTGCCTTTTGAGCTGGTGATATGGAGCCTTCTGCTTCTATAGTAACAAGAGTGCTGTGGAAATGGAGTGACACCCTGGTGGAAGGTTCCAGTAACTGACGTGGAGTTTCCATTTGGCATGATCGTGTGAAGGCTGGCGACCCGTCTGCCGAGGACGGCAGCGCTCACCTGGGTATGCAGAGGGAGCCAAGCTGTGGACAGCACTCCTCCGTGGCATGTGGGCGGTCGCTGTGTGCTGTGCTCATCGCCCTGACAGAGCATTGGCTGTGCTCTGGGTAGTTGGTCCATGGACGAAAGGTGCAGATGGGCGGGGTGTCCCCTGGGTGTTGCGCTACATGTATTCTGGACAGTTGGGACCCTCGCTAGGTCCCAGGTGGCCTCTTGGGTCCCTGGGCACTCTGTGGGCAGCCACACACATGTGTGCGTGGTCTGTAAGCTGTAGGTTGTGCGTGATTGAGCACTGGAGGCAGGCGTCGGAGAGGCCCATGCTCTGCTGCTTCCCAGGGCCAGGCTTTCACTCTGAGACAGAAAGACCCGAGCAGCCCCTCCGGATGCTGTGGGTTCTTAGACTCTAGGAACCCTGGAAGGAATCTGGGGTAGCAGAGAGAGAAGGCATTTCTGAGAATGAATCCACATCTCTGCTGTGTGAACTCCGATCTGTGCAATCTCCATATTTTTTAGTTTGAATCAGGGGGCATTTTTTAGGTTTCCACTCCTTCCAGGTGTTGGTCCGCTGGCGTGTGCCCCCGCTGGCTTTGACACAGGCTGGGAAATCCCACAGCCAGCTTGGGCTCTGTTTGAAGTCAGACACAAAACCACGAGGGGTCTGCTCTGCCACCGGGCCTCAGGGCCTCAGGGCCTTGGTTTCCTTCTGTCACAGGGCAGCCGGCTCCTCCCTCCCTGGCACCCACCTTCCCTGCTTTTTTACTCCTGACACTTGGCCTCTCCTCCCTGGTCTGGTCCCAGCCACCACCTCGTCCTCCTGAATCTGGGAATTCCACACCTCTTCTTCCACCCTGGGCTTTGGAGTAGGCAGCCTTTGAGTGGCGGGCCAGGGCTGGTGGCTCCTCCGTCTCGTGCAGCTCTGTAAATGGCAGACAAGTGGTAACCATGCAAGCAGTGGGGAGGCTGTTGATGTCCCCCTTGGAAAGAGCTGGTTCTATATCCACTGGCAATTCAGTTTGCCATTCCTTTATTTGGTAGTGTTTTGCTGTTGTGCAGGTGAATTTCAAATAGCAGTGCTGTGATTGGAGCGTCTCCCAAAAGGTCAGGTGTTAGAAATGTAATCCCCAAATTCATATGAGCATGGTGTTTGGGGGTGGGGCCTTTGGGAGGTAATCAGGGGTAGATGAAGTCATGAGGCTCCCAGAGTGGCACCGTGGCCCATTTCACCATGTGATGCCCTCTCCGTGTTAGGGAGCAAGGAGGCCCTCGCCATCCTCATGCTCTTGGACCTCCCAGTCCAGGAACCATGAGCCAAATAAACCTCTGTTCTTTATAAATTACTCAGTCTCAGGTGTCCAGTTACAGGAACAGAAAAAAGGATTAAGACAGATCAAGTTAACCACGTCAAAGTGCCCGAGGCAGCGCTGCTGAGTGCAGGCACAGTGTTCGTGACCACCCTTCTGTCTAGTTCCAAGACATTTTATCACCCAAAAGGAACCCCCTGCCCATTGAGCAGTGACTCCCAGTCCCTTTGCTCCCTGCCAGCTCCATATCATTTCATAATTCTTTGACTCTCCCTCGAAGGGGTGGGTTATAACATGTCATTGCTTCGCCCATGAATAGTGAGTTAAATAACATTTTAAATGTGTGGTCATCTTTTCAAAGTGGCCTTCAGTAGCCGTCACCTCCGGGAGAGCCGAAGCCCTGTCACTGGCTCATGGCATTGGTTTCTAGGAGCGTAGGTGCTGCCTTTTCCATGGGGTGCAGTGAGCTGCAGCTCTTCTTCAAGCGGGAGTCCGGGCCTGGGGGACAGGGAGGATTCCATGCTGGGCGTTCCCAGTCACGTCTGTGGTCTGTGCCAGAAAGGTGGGCCCTTGAGCGATATGGTGAAAATGAGTCCTCCCCTGGCTGGTCCGCTGCCCAGGCAGTGTGGGCAGCTGTGTGATGATCAGCGATCATGCTCGCAGGGCTGTGGTGCCGTGCGAGGCGTCCACAGCAGTGCAGAGGGCATGAAGCCGAACGCTGAGATGCATCCCCGCGGAAAGAATCCCCCGGAATCCGGAGCCAGCTCCAGCCCTCTAGCTGTCAGCGTGAGTGGAGCAGGGGGACCCTCGCCCACAGAACCCTCTCGCAGCCTGCGCTGATGGCCTCGAGTTACTCTTGGGAAGCTGAGGAGCCACCCCAGCCCTGATCCCTCGTACACCTAAGGGCGAGCTGGGACTTTTTCCAAGTCCACTCCCTCCAACAGAGACAGAGCCTGTTTCCCTGCGGGACCAGCAGTTTGATGTCAGTGCCCCTGACTACTTCTGATACCCGGTTGGGGTGTTGCATCCTGCAGCTGGGAGGTCCTGGCCTCAATGACGAGTTTTCATCTTTTCCTTTATAGATCCTGAGCATTTGGGGAGGTGGCCAGAGTCAGTCTGGTCCTAGGAAAGGCAGGATTTCTGACCAGTCCTTTCTTACTATTCTTTTTCCTTATAACGGTTCAGTTTCTAAACTTTTATTTGACATTTCTAATATGATTCGGGATGGGGGGCCTGTAATTGGTCATCTGAGAGCATAGTACACCTGAGAGGGGGAGGAGGAACTGGGAAGTTCTCTGGGACGTAAGTCACACGCTGCACTGGTGATTGGCATTCAGAAACCCGTGTCTGAGGTGGAGCCCTGGGAAAGCGTCCCAGCAACTGCAGGGACTGAAGCTTCGCCCTGTGTCCTAGCTGGCCTTGTTCTTAAACAGCATGGGGGGTTTGCTGTGGAACCCACTGTGAGACACCAGCTAGCTTAGTTCTCCCAACCCCTGCAAAACAACAAATATCAGCAGCAACTAGGGTGGTCGTGACCTTGATCTGAAGGAGAAAGGTCAAGACACGATCAAGGAGTGGCCCTTCTGAACAGATCGACCCCGGTTTGTGAGGTGGATCGCTGGTTCCAAAGGACCACTGTGTGAGCTTCACACAGGTTTTCACTCAGAGATGGCTGGTCATGAGGTTTGGTAAAGGACCAAGGACATCTTCAAACTCGAGATGGCAGTATATTTTGAGTGATAGTCTTTACTAAACGGGTATCAGGGCACCTTTTCATTTTTTTCCTCCTTTGGATTCAAACATACCATCATCTTGCAAATAAACAAGTGTGTGTGCGTGGCTGCACGTGTGTGTGTGTGTGTGTGTGTGTGTGTGTGTGTGTTTTGAGTGTGTGTTTTGAGCCAGGCCTCTCTATGTAGTCTTGGCTGGGCTGGAATTCCTGGGCTCAGGCGATCCTCCTGCCTCAGCCTCCTGAGTTGCTGGGACCCTCGGCAAGCGCCACCATGCCCAGCTTCCAAAACTCTGTTTTGTGAAGAAGCCCAGTTCTCATTATGTCTTTTCACCTTGTGTTTATTAAAAGGGAAGAGTGTTGGGGACCACTTCCCTGCGCCCTCTTCTCTGCAGAAGCCAGCTTTGTGGGTTTGGTGTGCGGGTTCCCCTGTGGAGAGGGTCTTCGTCCCTGTGAGTACAGTGATCCCATGGCTGAGTTTTGGACTGAAGTTTTAGCAGGAAGTCCCAGCATCTGTGCTTTGGGACTTCATCGAGCTTCGGGGGTTTGTAATGCAGCCTAGCAGTTTCTAAGCGTTTTCTGGGGAGCGGTGGGTGTGCAGACTAAAGATTTCAGCACCACGCTCCACAGTTTGACAATCAGTAAAGCCCCAGAATTCCCCTTCCTAACTCAAACCAGTTTAGGGATCTGCTAGAAAAAGAGAATTCTTAACTCACTCCAGCCTTCCAGGCTAGTGAACACGTTATCCTGAAAGCCTCTGGCTCCGGGTCCCGGCCTCTCCAGACTCCGAGGTTTCACCGTGTCCAGCAGGCTGCCATTTTCATCCATACGCTGTTTTCCCAGTGAGGGGAAAAGCTGGTAGAGCTTAATTCTGGCACTTTCCTGGTTCGAGCACACACTGCCCTTGAGGGAGCTGGGTCACCCTTGCCTCCCCAGACAGTGGAAGCCACCACAACCCAGAGCTGCTGCAGTTCAGTTGCGGTCACATGTCGGACAGACACACGGCAGGGTCTGGCACTTCATGTGCCTCACGTGCTCTGTTCTTTGGGGACATTTGCAGTCTGATACTCGCCAGAGTTTACTGATGAGAGCTTTGGTTGATCACCTGTCCCTATTTCTGGTCATTGCCTGTAACTAGAGCTCATCCTTGGAAGGTTCCTGATACCCCTGCCATGTTGTGTTCTAGAGGATTCTGCCCCTGTGTGGTGGGGAGGGGCTCAGCCTTCTCGTTTGCTTCTCTGTACGTCCTGTAGGGGGAGAAGGTGGGTGCCTTGAAATCTGCATTTTTCTGGTTGCCATTGAAATGAGCCTTTTCTTTCGCTCTCTAGTTGTCATTTTAACAGAGAGAATTTGGGGCGACCTTGGGAGCACTGAGCACCAGGGAGTGTGTGGTTACGTGGTGGAGGTCGACCATCCCTGGAGACCTCTGAGGCAGGGAGCGTGGGAGAACAGGTGACCTGGCTCTGTCCTTCCCCTCGGGGTGAGTGGTGGCCACACACCTGGCTGGGTGTCATGCTGTGCTGGATCGGGGGACCCCTCTGCCCTGCCCACCTCTTGAAGGGTCTGTATGTGCACATGGAAATGTCCATGCCCAGAGGTCCACTTTTGAAGGCCTGTGTCCTCCATGGTGTCTGAGTGCAGTCATTTTCCTGGTACCCTGGAGAGGCGGGACTTCACCAACACTGTGAGCACTGGTCTCCAGGGATGTGGCCATCAGAGGTTTAAGCCATGCGTCCCAGGTCATGTAGGTGGCAGCGTGCCGTGGGCTTTGAGTGGCTTGTGATTTGTGAACCATTCAAATAAAAAGCAAATCAGGACTTAGTAAGAAGGGACTCTCAGAAAGGGTTATTGTGAGGGGGACGGGACTGTCCACACTCTGAGCATCAGATCACAGTGTCACGGGTGTTAGGACAGAGGGTCTTGCTTTATAGGGGTGTAGAGCAGCTGAGAGGGGCCAGGTGTGGGGCACGAGGTGCAGGAAGGACGTGGAGCTCCCAGGAGGCTGGCCGGGCCAGCTGTTCCCAGGAAGGGCTGCTGCTGGTTCTAGGGGCCCAAGGGGCTTGGGGGACGAGAAGCTAAACTGAGGTTTGGTTCTGAGGCGTGTGTTGTGACCGATCAGTGGGGACAGCAGGTCACTGGGGTCACAGAACAGGAATTGGTGGGTCTTTGTGCCCAGGCGGATGGGGGCCTCACAAGCCTCAGTCAAGTGGGGAAGGGGCTTCCGCATGGCAGCTGTTTCTGGGACACGCAGTGGGGGGGCTCTTACCTTTCGTTGTTTGGGGCCACAGGGCTTGGGTGAAATGAGAGCTTCCCGGTTGTCAGCCAGAGTTTTGTGCAGAGTGGGGTGTGTGGTGGTCGACCCTGCTGGTCTGGCCTCCCTCCTGCAGCCAGATGGGCCTTGACCCCCACCCCCCAGCCTCCTGGCATGGGGCTTTGCCCTCCACTCCCAGGGTGGTGTCTGAGCTGGAGAGTGACAGAGGAAGGAGCCTGTGCACTGGGGAGAGGAGGAGTGGGCGGTTGAGGTGAGAGGCATCGGGGTCCTGGAGGACAGGGGTGCCGGAGGCACTTGCCCTGGTGCCTGGGGCCTTTGCCCTGTCTCCCTCCCTGGAATGCCCTCCTCCTTTCATCCTGGGGTGGGGTCAGGAGGGGCTCCCCCTGCAGTTCTTTTCCTTTAATGTTAAATGGCTACTCATTCAAAGCTGTGATTTTATGTCCTCTACTTTGGTTATACAATTGAATCACATCCATTTGCGGTTTGGAATTTAACTATTTTACAGATTGGCAGTACTTCATCCGTCAGAGGTATTAAAAAACTGCAGTCAGAGTTCACTGGGTTTCCAGTGCAGTCAGTCCAAGTGCTACCAGGACCTTCATCGGCGTTAGGTATTTTGATTTTTATCACCAGTGAGCCAGCGGCTGACCTCTGACCCGTGAGTTCCATGCACGCTCCTCTCCATCGGTACCTGGAAAACAAAGTGGTGATGTTGAGAGAGAGTTTGCTGGTACTGCAGGTGGCACGACCCGGGCAGATCCGTGACTTCCGTCTCGTGTGTTCTTTTTGGTCATGCCTGGCAGTGGGTGTGTTTGGAGACATGCGTCCATGGAGCGTAGCTTCCCGTTCCTGTGGTTGTGCGTGATGTGGAGTTTCACTGGTTGTGTGTTCACTTATGAACAAAGGATAGTTATGCCGGTTCATTCCACTGTCCTCCCATTCCCGTCCTCCCTTCCCGTCCTTCCCCTCTGTCCAACCCAGGGAACTGGTACGACGTCTTAGTGAAGTGCCTCTGGTGCTGTCAGAAATCATCTTGAAGTGTGAGGCGCCATGTGGTTTCTTTTTAAAGTTATTTTACTGGTGTTACAATTATGCACAGTAGTGGAAACGTTCTGTATTCCTGTGTGTGCGTTACATGATTCCATCCAGGTTCCCTGTACCTTCCCTTTATCTCCTGTCTGCCCCGCCCCATCTCCTTGCTCTCCTCTCCTGGTCTTCCTTCTGTTATTAAATTTTTGATTTTTTCTTTTGTTTTCTTTCCCAGTACCAGGGATTGAACCCAGGGGTGCTTAACCACTGAGCCACACTCCCAGCCCTTTTGTGTATTTTGTTTAGAGACAGGATCTCAAGGAGTTGCTCAGGGCCTCGCTAAGTTGCTGAGGCTGGCTTTGAGCTCTTATCCTCCTGCCTCAGCCTCTCCAGTCTCTGGGATTATAGGCGTGCACCACCGTGCCTATAATTATTTTCATTTATTATCATTTGTTTTATCATTTTTAATTAGTGTGTTACAATTATACGTGGACACAGCATGCGGTACCCTCGTACTTGAATGTGGCATACCTTGGTAGACTTCCTTCCCCAGCACCTCCCCTCCCCTCCTCCCTCTCTCCCCTTCCTCTACTCTGTTGGTCTCCCTCTGTTTTCATGAGATCCCTCTTTTATTCCTTCTTTCCCTCCCTCTAGCTTCTACCTATGAGGACAGCCTTCCCCCCTTGATTCTGAGTCTGTTTATGGTACTTAGCGTGTCGTTTTCTAGCAGGAGGAACTTTCGCTGCAGCCTGGAACACCCCAGGAGCACAGGGTCCACACTGACGGAACCACTGATCTCACTGTTCCCTGAGCCTCCCTGACCCTAACCCTGGTGACCACGTGCTGTTCGGGAACAGTGGCTCCCAGCATGTGGCCCCAGACCTACAGCAGCGTCACCCGTCACCCGGGAGCCTCTAAGACATGCATGTTCCTGGGCTCACCCCACAGCCCTGCAGGACCTGGCGCCCAGTGGGACCCCGAGATGGCTTTCATTCCCCTGCCCTGCGTTCTGTGAGTTCTCTCCTCTGACCCCCTACCAGAGGCTCTGGGGGTCCCCAGGAAGCTGTCGTAAATGACATGCCCTGGATAGGGGGGTTTGGGGGGCCCAGGAGCGCTGTGCTTTCTGGGTGTTGCTTCCTGTCTGCCGTGAAGGTGTGTGAGGTGGAGTCATCCTTCCGCGACTTTAAGGTTATTTTTAAAAACCCATGAATTCTGCTACAGTTTTTTGTTTCTTCTTTTTATTTCTCGTTGACCTCCCTCCTCTGCCACTTCCTTTTCTCCTGACTTTGGTGTTAAATACATAATTCCTTTTAAAACTTAAGATTGGTCCGAGTGCCACACGCGAGCACAGACGCAGTCGTTTCAGGAGGTGATCCTCGCCGACGGCCTGAACCGGAAGCTCTGTGCTGCAGTGTCCTTCTTTACTGTGACGTGGTGTGGGTCTCAGCCTTTCTGGGTGACCCTTGACCACCCTGCCTCTTCCCTGTGCCCTTCCAAGCTCGGGACGATCTGGTCTTTGCTACTTTGGCTCCTGTTTAGCAGCAGAGGGGAGGAGACGGGTCAGCCAGGGAAGGTGGGGACGATGCCCTCCTTCTGGGTTCCTGCTGGTGACTGTCCGTTGGCTGCAATGCTTCTCTGGTCTCACCTGGCCAGGTGAGTAGGCAGTGTCCTTGCAGTCCATAGGGCCATGTTAGCATGGAGTTTTGTCTGAGTCGGGATGGCGAAGGATTCTGGCTCAAAGTTGGTCCTGCTAAATTGTCCCCTTCTCTGACTCTGTTTCAGACTCCACTAGTACCAGACAGTACTGGGAAGAATCAGAGTCTAGGCTGCTGAAATGTTTCGTGACACTGGTTATTAGGTAAGTGATGGACTTGCCTGTGGGTGACAGTTCCCTTTAGAGTGGGCTGTTCAGAAGGTGGTATCCTTGGCGACCCATCCTGTCAATCAGCAGCTAGTCTGTCCTGACCTCATCAGTGACTGGAGAGCTAAGAAGGAACATCCATCTCAACAAACTCAGGCATTCCTGCCTGAAGGGATCATGGTCTGGGGGATGCTCCCCAGAGGGACATCAATGGCTCTGCTTGGATGTGGGTGGGGAGGAGCCACCAGTGAGGTGACATTTGCGTGGTGAGCCCAGCATCTGGGATCAGCACTGACTTCCCTGGGTAGGATGGGAAGGGGCTGGGGTGAGGGGCAGCTTGTGAGGCTGCACCCTGCCTGGGCCCCTTCCTGCTGTTCTCCCGAGGACGGCATGTTCAGGCGAGCAGATTGGGTCTTTGAAGGTGTCAAGTCTCCCCACCCTTGGGCTCTGAAGGAGCTGGTGGCCCCGCTTCTCTTCTGTCTCTCCCACTTGCAGCCCTGCACCTGTGATCAGGGAAGTCTGGGGGAGGCAGCAGCTCAGCTGGGGCGGGCCGAGGGGGAGGCTTCTGGCCACTGGCCTCTTATCCTCAGTCCTGTCCCTCTATGCACAGCTAGAGGACGGAGCAGGGGTCTCTGTGTGAGGTGCAAGTGCTGGTGTGCTGGGCCCTGCTGCACGGGCATGTGGCAGGCTGCCAGCCTTCCGGGCACGGGCAGGACACCGAGGCACGGTGTGAGGAGGCGAGGTGTCCAGCCGCTTGTAGGGCCATCTCTGGCCCTGTCGGCCACCCCCTCTTGTGATCTGGTCTGCCTACCTGGCAGGTGCTGCGTGATCTTGGCCCAGTCCTTCACCTCTGGTGCTTCAGTTTGTTCACCTGTGAACTTGGAGGGGTCAGCGTCGCCTGGGCCTGCTGGGGAGTGCAGCGGGTCACCCCTCTGTCCTCGCAGTCCTGAAGGCATCTGAAGCCACTAGGGCATGTCCCCATGCAGGATCACAGCTCCCTGTGACAGCAGAATGGCAACTGCCAGTACAAGGGACCCACATCCTCAGCACGAGGGGCTCAGTCTTCAAAGAGCCCCAGGCTCTGTTCTCAGCCTCATGCCTGCAGTTACCTTGGTGGCCTTTAACTTAAATTGGACATCTGGGGCAGCCCCAGAAATGCAGTGCTTCCAACTTGGGGGCCACCTGGGTGGGTGTCATGTTTCTGGCTTGTCCACTTGCTGGGATGGATCAGCAGAGAAGAGGGCTACAGGAGAGGGAACCTCTCTGCTTGACTTGGTTGGGGCCAAAAGCCCCAAGGACAGCTGCAGGGAGACCAGCTGTTCAGGCCTCAGCCATCTGTGGCTGCTCCCGGAGGCTGGGAGGAAAGGTTCATGCAGGCGTGTCTGTGTTAGGAGTTTCCAGATGTGACTTGGTCGTAACGTGCAGAATATCCAAGTCCTTGTGTCCTGTCCAGGAAGCCCGGTTGTGCTGCTGACCATTTGCATGGCCGCTGCCTGCAGCTCCCGCCCACAGGTGTCTCAGCGCTCCCGATCCTGCTCTGTGCTTAGAGACCCCCCGGCTTTCCCTTTCACATCATAGACACAGCAGTCCCCCCGATCTGTGACCTCGCCTTGCAGTTTCAGTTACCTGTGGCAGCCA
This sequence comes from Glaucomys volans, assembly GCA_020662805.1. NCBI lineage: Eukaryota > Metazoa > Chordata > Mammalia > Rodentia > Sciuridae > Glaucomys > Glaucomys volans. The sequence goes on along the minus strand of JAJEJO010000311.1, from coordinate 78,432 downwards.
GAGGCCGGGAGGGCACAGTGAGGTGTTTTGCGAGTGAGAAGGGAGACCGGACGCACACGATGTCATCACAGGAGCTGCTGAGAATGTTCTGCTTTGTTATTGATCATTGCTGCTGATGTCTTGCTGCGCCCGGTTTATAGGTTTATAGTCGCGCACTCCAGGAAAAAGCACAGAGGATGTGGGGTTCAGTACCGCAGGCCTCGACCGGGAGTCTCGGAACAGACCCGGTGGCTGAGGCGGGGTGGCTGCATGGAGAAGGCCATTTTAGAAGGAAATACTTGAGAAGATTGAGACATGTATTCTAGAACTTGCAGTGAAGTGGAAGCAAAAATAACCGTTTCAGGGACCTGTTTCCAACGTGAAGTGGTCGTACAGACGGCCTTGCATTTGGTGAGTCCTTGGCTTGGGGACAAAGCAGGCTTTGTCCTTTCCATGGCTCCCATGGGACCGTCTGGAAATTCAGCCAAGAATGGAAGGGTGGCCTCTGCAGGGAGCAGGGATGGCAGTGACCTGGGAGGCCTGGAGGTGCCGGGGGTTCTGGGGGTGGCCCTGCAGCCTGTTGGGCAGTGCTGGGGACGCAAGCACCTGGCAGGATGGGCTGAGGGCCTGGAGGCTCCAGGGTGCAGGACAGGCTTCCCTCGGACATCTGCTTGGGGCGTTGAAGAGTGGCCAGATAAAGGCCGTGTCAGGCCTGCCGTTTCTTTTCTTGGACGCAGACTCTGAAACTTGCATGTGCGCGTCGGGAGTCGAGTGCAGATTCGATGCTGCCAGAAATTCAGGTTTCCCTCTTCCTTTCCTGGCACCAGTGAAAACAGCGCTGTGGTCTCGACAAGCGCACTGCGCTGCCCCTGTGCTGCCCCAGGGGGAGTGGGCCCAGCCCCGAGGCTTGTCGCCTGCGGTGAGGTGGGGCCGGCTTGTAAGGAGGTGCTTTATTTTTAGCAAGTGTCTGGGATACTCAGAACTGAGAGGAGGACACTTGTCAATTTAATTAAATGACACTGAAGTGGGAGGTAATTACTTCTTGTTTCAGAAGGCCTGGGAGGGTCTCTCTGGTCCCCTGACTATGGGCCCTTGAGACTGTCACCTGGAAAAATGCCCAGGACCCTCCCCATGAGTATCCAGGGTCCTGTGGGTACAGATCTAAAGGCTATGGGTTCACTGAATCCACGTAAGCAGCCCTGCCTTGGTGTGGATCTGTGTTGAGGTATCAGCCACACGTATTGCCTGAGTCACTCGGTGTGATCAGGTGCAGCAGGTGTTAGGGAGGACACTGGTGAGACAGTGCCTGCCATGCATCTCACCTGACAGGTCACATGGAGAATTAGCACCACGCAGCTGGAGTACAGATGTGGCCAGCCCCGACCCAGGTCTCTGCCCTGGGCCACAAACTGAGGGTCCAGTTCTAGTGACCAGAAGGTTCCATGTCCTCAGCCCGCATGGGTCAGAGCCTGTTCCTCACCTCAGCAGCTACACGTGCCCATGCTGCTTCTCCATGCTTTGGATTCGCACTGCCCAGTCCTATACTGGACTCACCCCTGGCCCGGGGCACTGGAAGTGCTGGTCAGCTGAGAGGCGCCTCAGCGTCAAATCCACCACACCCTGCGAAGATCCGGCATGCGGCCAACTGAGGTACCTTCTCCCTAACTGGGTGTTGATTACACGTGGGAGGACTGCATCGTGCCCGTGTGTCAGGTTAGGTGAGCTGTGTTACTGGAGTGAACTTCACCTGCCCATGTGTAAGAGCATGATTTCTAGGAGCATCTGCGGCGGGATGCTGTGCTCACCTGGCATGCGGGACCCTTTTGATCTAGAAGGGGCGTCCTGTGTGCGTGACCTGGCAGCCTGCTGGGTCTTCCCAGAGGAGAGGGTTTCTCACTCCCGTGGTGGTTCCCCTCCCTGCCCGGCCCTCAGGGCCCCTCGTTATCCAGGCCTCTGTCCCTTGCTTTCTGTCAGCAGTGTACCGGGCGTTAGTCTGCACTGTTTTCCACTCCGCCGTGCCCTGAGCACCGTGGTTGGCTGCTCGGCCTGTGTGTGGTGATGGTGATGCACCCCACCCTGTGCCCAGGGGAGGAGGCCCACCATGCAGCCCCTCCCCTACCACGTGCACTTGCTCTGACAGCCTTTGGGGTGTGGATGGAGGGGCTGCTGCCTGCGCACTTGTGGGGTACCCCACTTCCGCCAGGCGCTGCACATCTGGCTGGGCTATTAATATCCCACAAAGGACCCATTTTTCTTCCCAGGGGGGCATGGGCGATGCTGTCATGCACACGAGTGGAGCCCATGAAGCAAGCCTTTCATTCAGCAGCGCTCCGGCACATTCTCCTCCACGTGCGCTGGACTCTTGGATCCAGCAGGGTGAGGCTGGCAGTCCCCAGAGCTGAGGCATGGTCTAGCCCTCAGGGCTGCCCATGGGGTAGGCTCGTCCTGCCCACCTGCTTCTGTCCACAGCACCCATTACCTGGGGAGGGACAGGGCCTCTGTGGCCAACAGTGCCAGGGCAGTGAGCCTCACTAAACCGTTGGTGAAGACCAACCCCAGCGGGATCACTAGGTTGCATGTGAGTGGAAGGGCAACCCAGGGGCTTTGTCAGGAAGGGACATCAGCTGATGCCTGTGTGGGGGAAGAGTGTTCCTCAAACAGGAAATAGCAGGCACAAAGGCCCCGAGGCAGGCGGGGTGCGCCAGCTTGTTCAGGGGATATCATGGGGGTCTCTAGGCCCAGACTGACTGAGGGAGGGGGCAGGCAGGAAAAGATGCTTGGATGGGGAATGTGGTGCTCGGGTGCTGACACGGAGGTGGGGTGGGGCACGGGCTGTGGGGAGGTGCCAGCTCCCTGGGGGAAGCGTGGGGAGATGGGGGGTATGCTGCAGCATGGCAGTGGAGATGGCCCCAGGACTGGCCCAAGGGCTGGGTCCTCGCTAGTGCCAGTCATGGAGTTCTCCCTGACCTCAACACAGTCCCACTGGGAATGTCCTTCTTCACCCGTCTGTCAGAGACAGGCTCGAGCCTGCTACTGCACCCATACCAGCCCTTGACGGGGGCAAGGATAGACTGTCGCCCAGAGGGCCTCCATCACAGACAGCCAAGCAGGTGTGCAGGGGTGGAGAGGGACTAGGTCGGGTTCAGAGTGGCTGCCGGCCTAGAGGGCGATGGTCTGGGGAGTGGGCCGCAACTGCCCTTTGGAACTTTGTGTGGCATGGAGTGGGGGCAGCAGGGGGGCCAGGAAAGGGTGCCCCTCCCCAGGCAGGCCTGCACCAGACCACCCTCGGCCTCCCCCCTTCGGCTCCTGAACCTGACCTCGCCATCCTCAGTGGAAGGAGTGAGGCCTGCATGTGCCCATTACAGAGACTGGATAGAGCGAGTGTCCTGTTAGGCTGTGTCGGGCGAGGCAGGGACACAACCTTGGGGCTGGCCCCCCTCAGAGACACTCAGCCTCAGGTTTTTGTTTTCGTTTTTATCCCATGTAGTTGACTGACCCCCAAATATATGAGGTTCCAGCTCTGGGAACCTGTGAGTGTGGCTGCCTCTAAGCAGGGTCTTTGCAGAGGCTACGTTAAGGGTCTTGAGATGGGAAGATCATTCTGGATTATCTGACAAGCCCTACATGCAGTCACGGGTGCCCCCATAAGAGGGAAGCAGAGGGCGTGAGACACCGAAGAGAGGGGGAGACTGGAGTATTGGCCGTGAGGGTGAATTTTATGTAAAGGGTTACTTTGCCTTGGGGGCCCAGATGTGTGGTCAGACAGTGCTCTGGGTGTGTCTGGGTGAGGTTAACTTGTCAATCAGTGGACTAAGGCAGCAGAGTGCCTTCCTGGTGTGGTTGGGCCTCACCCCGTCCACCCAAGGCTGAACAGAACAGATCTCCCCTGCTCACCACCCTGAACCCTCCAGCTTGTGAACAACAGGTCTGGGGGGACTTGTTGGTCCCTGCCGTCATGTGAGTGGGTCCCATCATGCATCTATCTCTATCTCTAACTTCGCCTCTTGGTTCTGTTTCTCTGAGAACCCCGGTCAACCAAGGAACATCCGAAGCCACTAGAGGCCAGGAGAGGCCGGGAAGGGATTCTCCAGCCGGCCCCTTGACTTTGGTCCAGTGACACCGATTTCAGACTTCTGGCCTCCAGAACTGCGGAGAGAGCATTTCTGTTGTTTTTAAGCCAACCGGTTCGTAGTCCTTGGTTAGAGCGGCCACAGGGAAACAATGCAGTCCCTATAAACAGCACTTCCCTAAATACCCTGGCCACAGTGACAGGGCTGTCATTCAGGGACTTGGATTTCAGGGTGTGGCACTGCTGGGTCACCGGGTGTGTGGCTCTTTGATAGATCTCACCAGATGAGTTTCTGAAACAAGACGGTAGGTCTTGCGTGGAGGGCCCTGTTCCCAGCATCCTCTCTCAGCAGTGGCATTAGGTGCTTTTGACTCATCTGTCAGCAGGGCAGAGGGGCAGCTTCGCCACTGTGATCGGTCTCCCTGTGCCCTGGTGAGTGTGGTGCCTGTCTCCGTGTACTCCAGCCATCCGGGTCTTTCTGTGAATCTCCTCTTGTGTTCCTTGGTCTGGTTCCTCTAGAACCTTTGCTCCTCTCTTCTGCAGGGCCGTCCGTGTGTGATGGTGCAGCCTCTTCTTTGCTTCTGCTTCCAAACCGTCTGACCCGCTTGTGCTGTTTGCTGGTTAGTTTTATTAGTGCAACTCTTACCATCCAGGTGTGCTCATTTCACTGCCCAAAGTGTCTTTTTATTCTCTTAAGGCAGGTAGGTCCCAGTGTTTGTTAAGATGACACGGGCTGGGCTGCTCCTTGATTTTTCTGGCGAGAGTTTTATTGTTCTATAGGTTTGAATTAAACTCTTCAGTGTGTCTAGAATACTTTTTGCATAACATGAATTGAAATGTTTATGGTTTGCATAAAATGAATTCAGATGGAGGGCTGGGCTTGTGGCTTGTGGGTGGAGCACTTGCCTAGCATGCTGAGGTCCTTGGTTCATTCTTTAGCACCCCCCCCTCAAAAAAAAAAGTGTTTGAAGGAAAGGGAGTCCAATCTTATTTCCTTCCAGGAGACTGACCCTAGTGAGTCAGTTTCCCATCCCTTGGTCCGTGAGTTGGACTTCAGCCCTGTGGTCTGTTACCTTCTCATGTGAGCTGGACTCTGTCTGGGAGCCTTTCCTGTGCCCAAGCCACATCCTAGCAGTTTTCCAGCATCTGCTGCAGCAGGCTAAGGGACCCCTCGCTGTGTTTGGTGCACGATGAGATGAATGTCATCACAGTGATCAGAGGAGAGGTCCTGCAAATGCCTGGAGGATGGCACCTGCCCCCCACAGTTCCTGGGCAGAGGAGGACGAGGGACAGCCACAGAGGAGGATATAGAGGCCGGGAAGGGACCAGGTGAAGAGGGAGGACAGAGCCCCACGAGGCATGCAGAATTACACCTGCATCAGGGAATGACAGCGTCTGGCTCCACGTGGAAAGCCAGTCTCATGGGAGGCAGTGAAAAGATAAGACTCATGTTGGAGACCTGCTCATGGCTCGGGTTTCCTGGGTGTGGTGCTCTGACCTCACTAAGCGGGTGGGCACATGTGTGGGGTGGGCATGTACCATTGCACTTGGCAGGGGTGTGAGCTTGGGGTATGTCCAGATGGTGGGTGTACATGTCACTGAGTTGTAGGCGTGGGTGCCTAATATTTGGCTACCTGGCTCCAGTCTCCCTCAGAGCAGGACCTCTGGGCACGGCTGGGGCCCCTCTGTCAGCTGGTGCCCTGGGTTTCCAAAAGCTTTGTGTTGCCTGAGCTGGGCGGGCCCCACCCACGCTGGGAGCACAGTGAGGTCAGGGCCTGCCCTTGCCCGCTTGTGACCCTGGCCCTGCCTGTGCTGCAGGTGGAGGTGTGGAGAGAGTTTCAGGTGCCTGATCCCATACGGGACTAACAACCGGCCGGTGAGTAAACCCGGCTCAGCACCTCCAAGTAGGGTGGGACCTTAGCTCTGAGGTGCTGCAGAGCCAGGCCCACCTGGCCACTTGGCTGCCCTGGGCAGGGTCTTCTCCAGCAGTGACTGCGGCCCAGCCTGCTTCACAGGTGGAGTTAAGGGAGGGTGGGGTTAGGCTGCACTTTGCAGGGAGGACCCGTCCTCTTCAACACCTGGCAGCTCCACAGGAACAACTGGACTGTGAGACGCCTGCTCTGAGGTCAGCGAGAAGGGAGCTGCGCCCAGGCCCCACGGGAAGGTGGAGGGGAAGTGGGCCCCCGGCACCAGGAGGTTCCCATTGAAGTCTTTCGCTCAGGTTGCCACACAGCCTGTGGAATATGGGCACCATCTTCCCAGGGCTCTGCCCTGGGTGGGTGGTCATGTTCGTGATGTTGCTCAGGAACTCGCACTGTGAAGCACTGTGGAAACCCCGTGGGGTTTGGGGGCTGGCAGGGCCCCTGCGTAGCTGGCTGTGTGGGCCGTGAGGCATGTCCCGGGAAGAAGAAACGGCGCCTCGGGGAACGAGTCCTGGGCCGGCAGAGGCCATGCACACAAGCTATAGGGGTGCCCCCTGCTGTGGAGCATGGTCCTTGAAGGCACCACCTGTGACTCCAGTCCCAGAGAGCGGCCCTGACCTGTCATAGTCTGTGTGCCGAGGGACTCCTCCTTGGCATACTGCGCATGCCTGCCCAGGGCCTGAGTGGTATTGGCGTTGGCCTGGGGTCTTGTGTTTTCTCTCTGGAAAAGGGTGAAGAAGGAAGGGAGGAGGGCCATGGCACCTCTAGCGCTGACCCCTTCCCCTGGGCCGGATCCCATGGTGGCTGGTTCCCTTTCCCTCCCATGCATGTACTGGGACTGCTCACTGAGGTTGGGGCTGACTGCTGGCTTATGGGGCCTGCGGAGGTAACAGCATCTGTCTTTCTGAGCCCACCTTGAACATCAGGTAAAGGGCCGCTCTGGCTGGGCGTGTGGTTTATCTCTGTGAACGATGGTCACATCAGCCCCACTCTTCCTCCCCTTCCTCTCCTCCCTGCTGCTGAGGGTCTCACTCCTGAGAGTTTGCCATCCCCTTTCTCATAAATCTTCACGTGCTCCTGTGACTTAAGCATTGAACAGAGAACTCTTGGAGACCTGCCTCCCAGCTTGGAGAAACAGGCAGCCAGCTCCTTCCTTATCAGGCAGCAGGGCCAGTAGGGCTGGGCTGGGGACCTTGAGAGCCCCCAGGACCCTTGTGACATTGCTCACTGAGCCCCTCACTCTGGCTGCTGACCAGGGCAGCGCTATGTCCCAGGCCTGGGCCGGTGGGGAGAGGAAGGAAGTAGCCTCAGCTCTCCTGGTGCCTGTGGCGGGGTGGGGGCTGGTAACACGCTGAGCCTGCAGCTGGCTGGGTGCTGGCCCACACGCCCGTACACTGTGTAGGAGTCGGGTGTTAAGGACAGGGCCTCCTAGCACGCTGGGAACGGAGGTGTTTACACACAGTTGTGGGAGGACAGCTGCAGGGGGGCTGTCAGCGTGGCCATGGATGTTTCATCCTGCACAGGACCGTCCCTCAGCCTCCAGTACCTTGTCCACAGTGCTGGCCTCCCCTCCTCCTTCCCTTGGAGGCCGGGGCCCAGGGAGGCAAGTTGGAGGCAAAGCAGTCGCATCGGTGTTGATGCTGAAATGATGAAAGAGGAGCTGAGCCCCCGGGTGGGAGAGCTGGAGGAGAGTGCATGGGACCCCAGCATCCTGAGGAACTGCCAGGCAGTGCCATCTGCCCCCTTCCCCTCCTGCTCCTTCTCATGGGCTGGGGCACTGTGGCCTGGCCCTTCTGTCTGTCCACCATACAGCTCTGATGAGAGTAGTCAAGGGGCCATGCACCCATGCAGAATTATTCTCCAGCATGCTCTTATGCTAACTGGGGTGGATTAATGCTTACAATGGAAACTGATGAGCCTGATCATGGGTCAGCCAGGTCTCCTTTGACCAGCTTTGTGGTGAAAGCGTCACTATTAGATTTTGTAAAAAGAACATTTACTACTTGTAAATGGGCTTTTAAAAATGGACCCTTGTGGGCTGGGGATGCAGCTCAGTGGTAAGCGCTCGCACACTCGAAGCCCTGGCTTCAACTCCTCAGTATTCCAAAAAAAAAAAAAAAAGAAGAATATTGTTCTTTTTAGCATAAATCAAGTTGACGTGTGGCTGCATTCTGGGGTCTAGGTTGGCCAGGATCTCTAGATCCACGTTTTGACAATGGAATCCAATTTTGCATAGTATTATTTATGTCGACAGTGTAGACTGGTGTTTGAAACCATTAGCTTTTCTGTGGCTAATTAAAGCCCTTCATATTTTTCATGTGAGATCTCTAATCACCCAAGCATTTTGTCCCAGGTGTGGTGTTTCTTGTAATATTACAGTTGCTGTAAGAAAACTGCCGTCAGGGCAAATTATCCTCCCGGGTTATTTACAGGGTAGAGTCGTCTCTAGCGTCTGCCCCTAGATTAACATGAAAGGATTTGAGGAAATCTTGTTCTTTAAACCAGATTACAGATCTATAAACGTCACGTGGCGGATTGTGCACTTCACAGAAGTTCTTAAAGTACATAAATTACATTCGATTCTGGTCAAAATGTACAAAGAATACTTGGGTGTTTGCCTCGAATCTCTTGAAAGCTAGAAACTGTGTTTGGTGAATGACGAAGGAACCACTTGGGTCACGTGTGTCTGACGGGCGCAGCTCTCAGCTTGTGGTGCGATGGATTAATCGTTCATCCGGTTTCCTGATCCCCAGCCCTGTCATTAGCTGGAGTCCCAGGCCCTGGCTCCTGCGGTGAATGCCGTCAGGCTTGACGGGCAGAGTGGGGCCAGTGGAGTCCTGCAGGCCTTCCCTGCCTGCGTCTTGTCCCCACCCTTAGAACTTGGATGCATTTCACTAACGGCTCACAAGAGGGAAGGATGGTCCCCAGAACGTTGCAGATGGGCCCTTCTCTGCCAAGCCTCATGCGTTTTCCTGTTCCTCTCGGTCGCTGCTGCATCTGACATGGGTTGGCCTGTCCTGCTCTCTCTGTGGTGCTTTTTAAAGGCCTCCAGTGAGAGGGACGTGGTGCTGTGTGACGGCCAGCCACCTGCCTAGGTGGTTGGATGCTCCCATTCGTGGGCTGGGCACGAAACGCTGTTGGTCAGTTTAAGGGCTTTTAAACCCCAGCCAGTTTCTGTCCTGGCTGTGTGGTCTTTGTCTTGGTCACCTCTGAGGCTCGTAGACTGATATGCGTGGCTGTCACTTAACACCTGTCCAGGCTCCTTCAGCAGCTGGACACATCAGCCGGACCTCCGTATGGTGACTGCTGGACCAGAGCAGGCACCAGAACCTGCACCCCTTGGTGGTGGGCAACACACACGGGTCAGCACTCGTCACTGGACACTGGTCACGTTCCTGGCCTGTGCCCTCCCCTCCGCAGCAGAGGGAGCTGCCATTGCTGCATCCGCTGGGGGAGGAGTGGGGTTGGGTGGGTGCAGAGGCCTAGTCTGGAAGTTGAGCCACTGTGTTGGAGATTCGTGGCCTCACACCTGCCCTGCTGCCCAGTGTGTGATTGTCCAGTTGTCTGAGAGGGGTTGTGGGCCACCGTGGGCGGCTGGGCGACATACCCCTCTTGGGCCTCCTGGCAGGCTGGGGACCCGGAGCTGCCCTGTGGGAAGCCCAGCAGTCCAGGGCAGGTGGAGCCTCCGGCCCCGCCCCACCCCCTCCTCGCCACGCTGTGCAATGCCCACTGTGTCCCCCACGCACAGGTGGGCTGCCGACAGGTAGAGCAGCAGGACCCACAGCCATGGCAGAGAGGCCAGCGTGTGTGGGCCTTGCGTCCTATTTCAATGGTCACTGCCCAGCTGCTGCAGCCACCATGCTGCCCACATGGCCAGCATTCTGTGCACATTACCTGACTCTGACCTCAGCCCTTGCTTGACCGAGGTGCAGGCTCATCCCTGTGTCCAGGGCTGGACCCCGGTGCTCAGGGGGGCTAAGGGACTGGCCCAGGGCCCCACCATGCCTGCCCCTCATACCTGTGGCTGTGTGCAGGGAGAGCTGGCAGGTGGGCTCTTTGCCTGTTGTCGCCCTGGAGCCCAAGGTGCCCTGCAATGCCCCAGCCAGGCCTAGGTTGGTCCTCGGGATGGGGAGGGCTGGTTCTTGTCAGGGCCTCTGCCTGGTGGTCAGTGGCATTCACAGCCTGGGTGCCGGACTGAACAACCTCTTTTCCCCAAGCCTGACCCCTTCCCCCAGCTGCTGTGTCTGCCTTTCTCCTCCTTCCTCAGCCCTGGGGCCAGGCCCTGTCCCACACGCCCAGGAAAACAATGGGGCCCACATCGAGAACAGCCCTGCTATTTACAGGGCAGAGAATGGAGCCGAGCTTGTTCCACGACCCGCAGGGAACACTCACCACAGGGCCTTGTCCCGGCTGCTGAAGGGCGCCTTGTTGTGGCCTGAGTGAGCCCAGCTGCCCACGGCACGTCCCCCTCACCCCATCCCAGACTGCACCCCAAACCATAACAGAGTCCTTGAAACCCCGAGGTCAGCACAGGCGTCCCAGTGGGCAGAGGCCCCGCGGCCAGACCAGCTGTTGTCCTGAGTGCCCGTCCTCCCGTTGCCCAGGGACACACCAGGAAAGGTAAGGCCAGCCGCAGGGGCTGGGGGCTTGGCTCTTCCTTCTCATTTGTGCAGATGACCTTGTCACTGACACCAGGGTTGAGTGAGAGTGAGCTGATGGTGAGTCTTCTGGCCCCTAGGTGGTCAGAGCCAGGTGACCCAGGTGACCCACTGACCTTTGGGAGGACAGGAGGAGAGACAGGGTGGGTGTTCTGGGATTTGCCTGGGGCTGTGCTTGGAAGGCAGCAGGGGCTGGACATCCTGACCAGCCCCTCCCAGCACCGCTGGTCTGTGAGCATCCCAGAGGCTGAGAAGGTGTGATTCCAGGGGCTCACCTGGCTCTCTTCCCTGGGATGGGTCAGCATCCACAGGGCCCGTGATGATCTGTGTGGATGCAGCGTGTTTGGCTGCTGCCGTCCCCTTCCTTGTTGTGTGAACGCGTTCCTTCCTTGGGTCTTTCACTTTGGCACAAGCTCTGTAGGGCCGGTGGTGGCCAGGGGCGCCTGACCTGCCACCTGAGGGTGTGATCCTGGCAGGGCTTGTTCAGACCTGGCTGTCCAGGGACTAGCAAGCGGCCGGTGTGGTGGAACCTGCAGGACTTGTGCACAGAGCCATGGCGTGGCTGCTCCTGAGAATCTTCCGTGACACGCAGGCCCAGAGTGGCCCAGGCCTGGCCACTGGGTTCTGTCAGTTAAGTGCATGCTGGGCACCGTGTCCTGGAGGCCCACGTGTGCCTAAGTCACAGATCCAGGGATGGTGCTGTCCCGGAGGGCGGGGGACAGGGCAGGGGACAGAAACAAACCAGAAACTGCAGTGCCTGCCTGGGCAGAAACCTTGGAGCTGGGAACTGCTGAGGGGACTGTCCCCAGACTAGAATTTACATTGGAATGGGGACTGTGAATGGGGGTGCTGTAATCCTTCCAAAATTGGGGTAGAATTTGCATCTGAATGAGCCATCAAGTCAAGATTCCCGGGAATGTGAGTTTCCTTGTAATTTCCCAGTACTCCTGAGGGTCATTTGCATCTTTTCTCAGCCAGCATTCTTAATGTGGGTGTCCCTGCCGCGTTCCACTGCCTCCACCCGGACTGCAGGGAAGGGGTCCAGCCATGGCGTGCTCGCTGCCCGGCTGGCCTCCTTCTCCAGGGCCTCAGAGAGGCAGGCAGGTGTGCTGCAGACTTCTCGGCTTTAAAAACTATCCTGTGGATTACGTCCCAGCTTGAGGAGGCTTCATCTCTACCCGTGTCCTAGAAAAAGCATCAGGAGTTGTGGCCACACCGGGCATATTCCCGAAGGCTGGAAGGCGCAGCTGTCCCTTTGCAGAGGACGCCGCTCTGTCATCCGCTGTGGCTCAGCTGGCCTGTCTCCCTGTCACCTTCTCTGACTGGGCCCTGGAACTTTGATTCAGGGGTTCACGGTAACACTATGCCAGGGTCTGCAGGAGGCTAACCGTCCCTTCCCTGCAAGACACCCACATCCCGGAGCCTGTGAATGTGTTCTGTGACCTGATGAAGGGGCTTGGTAGATGCGGGACCTTGAGTTCGGAGGTTATCCTGAATAGTCCAGGTGGGCCCTAAATGTCATCAAAAGTGTCCTGAGTGACACATCAAAAGTGACAGAGGCAGGAGAGCAGAGGCAAGATGCTACACTGTGAGTAGAGGAGAGAAAAAAAATATTCCTCTACCCTCTTAGGTTCTGTTTGTGGGGGCCTGTGAATTAACATTACAAAAACTAGATTAACAGATTAGGCAGTCGGATGTTAATATCTTATATGTATCTGCTTCACAGAAAAGATGTAAAGAAAGGACTAAGGTTTATATACCCTTTTAACAAAGGGTAATTAATTGCAAAGATGATGAGACAAAGGTAAGGGTGTTCGTGCTCCCAGGGGTGATAAATGGTGTGAGGGTGGCTAGGAAATTGATGGTAGGTGCAGATTGTTTGGGAAGGTTCTGTCGCCAGTCTCGCTGCTATAGGAATGAGAGGCACTTGATACGAGGAAATTTATGCCCAGCTTTTAGGCAAAAAGGAGGGCAGAGAGTTCTCCCTGAGCCTGCTGCTTGCCTTCAGCTGAAGACAATCCCTGTGCCACCTTGGCAGGCAAATCTTGCCCTGGCGTATTCGGATCCCACTCCTGGCTTTGCAGATATTGGAGGGACCAGATGCCAAGTGATGCAGATGGCCTCCAGAGGGGAAGGACAGGGAATGCTTCTCCCCTGGAGTCCGGAGGGAACACGGCCAACCTCCGCATTTTAGCATGGCCTCTGCCAGATGTCTGACCACCAGAACTGGAAGATAATATCCCTGTGTTGTTTCAAGCCACTGAGTTTGTGATCTCTGTCTGCCTGTCCATCCATCCGTCCATCCCCCTTTCTAGCCGGGTCATCTGTTTATCTGTCTAGTTAGATCTTTCTGTTTACATATCTGTTTATGTATTTTTATCTTTCTATTTTTTAATCTATTTGTTTATCTGTTTGTATCTATGTTCCCATTTATGTATGTATGTCTCTCCATCTGTATGTATGTCTGTCTATCTGGCAGTGGTGGAGACCGAACCCAGGGTTGCTAGGCAAAGAGCTCTGCCACTTACCTACATTGCCAGCTTTTTAAATTAAATTTAAATTTGAGCTAGGGTCTTGCTGAGTTGGCCAAGGTGACTTGGAGCTTGCAGTTCCCCTCCCTCAGCCTCCTGATGAGCTGGGATCACAGGTGAGCACCAGTCGGGCTCCTGGATGTGTCCTGCCTGCAGAGGAGCTTCCCGGCACTTGGACAGGGAGGCAGTTCCGATCCTGGACAGCCAGGTGTCCGATGTGCTGAGCTGCATTGCATAACTCAGGGTTACTCAGGCTTCAGCGCTATGGGAGTCACCTGGAGGATCTGGCACGGAGCCGTCCACGTGGGGCAGCCCCCGCTGGTCCAGGCGAGCGTTGCATGGCCCTCTTTGGACTATGGTGCTGTAGGGAATAGGTGAGGGCAGAGTCAGCCAGCACAGGATGGGCAGGTTTAAGGACAGGAGGAAGTGGGAGGGTTTGCATCTTGGGGGGATTCCTGGGAGGGGAGCAGAAAGTGTGGTGGGGGCTTTTCCTGGTCGCAGATCCAGAGAAAGGGAGACCCCTCCATAGCAGGCAGGTTAGGCCAGAAGCGGAGCACACATCAGCTACGGAGGCTGATGCAGAAGGGCCGCTTGAGCCCAGGAGCTCAGGGAGCCTGGGAAATAGAGCAAGATTCTGTATACTTAAAAAAAAAGACCACCCTGGCCAGATGGGCAGGGAGCCACAGACCGGGTTTCGCTTCCCTTGTCCAGCAGAGCTCTCTGGCCCAGGCACCTCCTGGGGTGGGCACGGGGCTCGAGTCATCCGTTCTTTTGGGACCCTGCAAGCAGCCACAGGCCCTGGGCCTGCACAATGAGAGGTCACTGTGTACAGGGCTGAAAAGAAAGCCTTCCTTCACGTTCCTGTTGGGCTTGTCCAGGAAGTATGTGCAGAGCGGCAGCCGGCCCCTAACCAGTGCTCCTGAGGGTGGTGGGGTTTCAGGTGCAGGGTGCTCCAGCTGCTGTGTGCAGCGCTGTGGGACAGGCAGGAATGTGATCTCCCTGGGCCTCTCTGCCAGGTGCTGTAAGACACGGGGACTGAGGCTTGTCATCTTGTCCACCTGATTGCGTGAGCGCATCCTGGCCTGCCGAGGCTCGAATCCTGGGGACCTGTGCCCAGGCCCAAGGGGCTGCTGCCCTGCTCCTCATGTGCCCTGGCCCTCTCACCGCAGCAGCTCAGCTAGTCCCATCCCTGTGCCCAGCACACAGGAGACCCCTGGCCCCTCAGGACTTTGTGTGTGTCTGTCCCTGCTCTTGTATTTCCAAGAGATTCAGTCCCACCCCCACCCCCTGCCCAGCCCCAGCAGGGCGGGTTCAAGGCACATCTGAATAGCCTCGATTGGCTTCTTGTTCTCAAGTTCCTTTTCCTCCCTGGGTGGGTGTTTGGCTCCCTGAGACATTTCCTGGAGATTCCATGCTGTGCTGCCTGGGTCAGCAGGCGCTGTGTCTGTGAGCCTGGTTTCCACGGATGGAGTCCTGTCTGTGGTGGGAGTGGGCGCCACGCCCTCAGGGAGCAGGGAGGGCTCTGTACCCTTCATCTTGAGGAAGGGTACCTTCTTCAGGGTCTTCTTGGCTGGGTCCCTGTGTGCACCCTCTGGGCCAAGGGGGTCACTCGGGGTCACATGCCCCTCTTCCACCTGCAGGCCGTGGGGCAGGCATGTCCAGCAGTTCCCAAGCGTTCATCACCTTTATTTCAGAACACACACACACACACACACACACATAAATACATACCACACACGCAGCACACACACAGCACACCAATGCTGCACCACATATTTCACACAGATCCCCCACCTGCGTGCATACATACAAAACATGAGCACCACACCCCACCATGTGCTGCACACACCGTGCCCAGCATGCACTGCACCCACACCTCATCTGTGCACACTTCACACACACACATGCACACATGCACATGGCTGTGTTCTCAGATCTCTTCTGTCCGTCAGCCTGGAGGTGGTGGTCAGCAGATCTTGATGGAGGTAGTCCTGAGCAGGACCAGCGTCCTTCTGCTGACATCCTTCCGTCTAGAGGTTGTCTGCAGCCCACCGACGGGCATTAGGCAGTTGCCTGTTTTTTAACTGAAGCTCCGTGTGGACGCGTGCCTCGTTTTCACATGGTATGGTTCTCTGTCAGCACCAAATCCCTTCCTATTGCCCAGATCTGCCAGTCGCCCAGGGCTGTGCTCTGCTGCTCTGGTGGCCTGAGGGGTGAGGCAGGCCACAGGGCATGAAGAGCCAGGAATTCTGGTTGCTCTGACAGGGCAGTGCATGGCTCCCTGCAGACCTGCCCCAGTGTCAGGGCTCTTCCTGTGGCCGTCTGGTGGTCTTGAACTTTCACCACCAGTTAGTGGCCTCTTGTCCTCAGATCTTGGCTCCCAAGTGCCTTTGAGGGGACCAGGCATGTTTACCAGCCCACCAGAGAAGCACAGCAATGTTGCTGTTTGTACAAAGCTCATGTGCAGCTGCTCACCTGCGGACTGTCTGAGGTTGACCGTGTGTCTTTGCCCCTGGACTATTGGTGTCTTGGAGAGCACACAGAGCAGTTGTGTCATTTGCTCACCAAACCCCAGCACATGGCATGGGCTGGCACCCGGTGGGCTTCTCGGTAGGTGCCATGTGGAGGAATGGATAAACCAGAGTGTAGCAGAAGTTCTGGGCCGTGGTCCGGAAGCCCTGTGCCATTTCCTTTCCCTCGTGGGCTCTAATTGCTTATTTTCTCTGGGACTCATCCTCGCAGCTACTTAAGAACTAAGTTATCCAGAAGCAACCACAGCTGTGACTAGAGAGGGTCTTTATTTTTTTCATTTTAGAAATGGGGTTCTCACTGTGTTGCCCAGGCTGACCTTGAACTCCTGGGCTCAATGATGCCCCTGCCTGAGATTCCACAGTGGCTGGGACTCCTGGAGGGTACCATTGTGTCTGTCTGGGGAGAACCATCTGCTTGACAGCTGGGCTGACTCCTTCTGGTTACTGAAGTTTGAAGGGTTAAATCAATGAAGTGATCACTAAGTGACTGCAGGTGTCTGGGGTGCAGGCCCTCCTGTCCCCTGCTGAGGGCTTCACTCCAGGCTGACCACAGGTGCTGCCCCAGACAGGAATGCAGATCCACTGCAGCCCTCCGTGCCAGTGACCCTTGGGAAGCCAGTCCTGCTGCCCAGGGATGCAGGGCTGCTCCACCTGGCCCCTGCTCCCACAGGCCACTCTGCAGCCTGACGCTCGCTTGTCCTGCCGTGGGTCTTCTTACTCTGTGTAGAACATGAATTTAGATCCTTCGGAGCCCACGGTGAGCATGGGCACAGGTTCCGCAGGGGTCCCCCTGCAGGAGCCAGTGCTTGGTAAACAGTGCCTGTGGTCACCTGCTGTCCAGGCAAGCAGGTGCTGCCCCCAGGGCAGGACACAACAGTTAGAGGCCAAGACTGGAGACATGAGGCGGTGTGTCGCCTTGGATTTCCTTGGGCCCGAGGACGGAGGCAACCTCTTCCTTTCTCTCCTGTTTCTTCCCGGGAAGGTCATTGTAGAGCGAGCAAGCTCTCCTTGGGAGAGTCGGTTTTTAAGTGGCTGCTCTTGGAAGGGCAGGACGGTCTAGTTGAGCTTAGTTAGTTACTGACCCGAGTCGTTCCATGGCAGTTGATTTTGGTGTCGTTTTGCTGACATTAGCAGTTAATGTGTATGGTGCCAAGTGGTGATGATCTCGCCTGGGCACTGCTGGAGGCCAGCGCCACCTTGGAAACAGAAAACAAGCATCCCCTGTGGCACAGCTGTATGGGGGGCCCAGCCCTGGAAGCGGGTACCATGGTCTGTAACTGGGGGAGAAATGGACAGGGCAGAGCTGGGCAGAGCAGAGCAGCACAGTTATAAAGAGACCTGAGGCCACACCCCACGGAGATGCAACCTCGGGTGAACCTGAGCTCCCAGTCTGGTGTTGAGGGTGCAGGGTGCCCCAGGGATGGCAGGGTGATGTGCTCTAGGAGAAATGTGGGGCCATTTCCCCCTTCTCTGGGGGGTACCTGGGCGGTGAGACCAAGGGAGAAGGGAGGTACTGCTCTTGTTGGAGAATAGTACTGAAAATACCTACGGTAAAAAGAAGAGGGCTGGGATGCAGCTCGGTGGGTAGAGCGCCTGCCTCGGAAGCACAGGGCCTGGGTTCATCCCCAGCACCGCAAAAAAAAGGAGATAGAGAAAAGTCCAGAAAAGAAATTTTAAATGCCTCTCAAGTTCCACTTCTCAGAACTGAGCACTGCTGGCACTGTGCCGTCCCTCCTGCTGAGTGTGGTGGTGTCCAGGCGCTGAGACCCAGGTGTTCCCTGCCGGCAGGGGAGGAGTCCCTTAGACTGCTCCTGGGGTTCTCGTGACTGGGTTTAACTCACTTAAACCCTGCACTTAAGTGCTGACTCCTCGTCTGCTCTGTGCATTTAGCAAAACACTGCTCATCTGAACTTGCCAGGGACGTCGCTGGCCGGTCTGTGCTGAGTCCCCTGCTCTGCCGTTCCTCACTCAGCCCTGATGGGTGTGCATTTGTGTGGTACACTTTAAGGCCCCCGGCCATGAGCATCCTGGGGCCGGCTTCCTTGGGAACTGGTGGATTGCTCAGGCCACAGAAGTGAGTGTGGCAGACCCCATGAGGTCCCCCCATAGCAGTGGCCCATTCCACCCTCCCTGTTGGGCCACGAGTTGCTGGTTTTTCTCTGCCTGGGAAGATGCAGCCTGTTTGATGCTGGGCAGCACCGCCCCCTGAGTGGCAGTCACAGCAGATGGTCCCGCTGAGGACTGGGAGCATCTAGCAGGCCTGGGTGACAGGGCCCGTGCCCGAGCCCCTGCACAGGTGTGTGTGCACGAGGGGGCGTCGAGAGGGAAGCGCTGGAGCTCTTTGGTGGAGCAGAGACGCTGCAGGCAGGCAAGCTCGGGCAGGCGCTTGCTGCTTCCAGCCCGCTCGTTGGGAAAGTAGGACTAGAAACTTCCTTTGGTTCTGAAATTGTGTGAGGTACTTCCTGACCTGAGTCATCCCCCTCCCCGAGGCTGAAATGTTTCCAGAAACTTCTGTCACTGGCCGACACTTCTGGTGTGTTGTGCTGGCCGCCTCTTCCACTCAGCTTGCTCCCCTCAGCCAGTCTTGTGACCTGTGCCACCTGCAAAGCTGTGGGTCAGGGCAAATTGACCACTGGGGAACTTGAACACGGTCCACCTCAGGTTGTAAATGGGTTGATTTTCTTTCTTTTTTTTTGGCCAGTGCTGGAGATTGAACCCAGCTCCTTGTATACGGCACATTCTTTTAGGACCTAAGGAGCAGCAGCCTTGATGTGGAAACGTTTGCTTCCTGGACTTCTGGGTGGACAAGGATCGTCTTCAAAGGCCAGGTGCGTATTCCACAGCCTGCTTCCACCGTCGGGAACAGCTGTGGCCCAGAAATCGATTCTTTAGAAAGTCCCAGTTGGACTCCTAACTTGAAGTGAACTTGAGATTTTGAGGAAGAGACCAGATTGTGTCTACGACTTGCCTCGGCCACCTGGGACCCTCTGTGACAAGGAGAGCCGAGAGCTGCTGGGTTGGGGGCAGGCCTCGGGCAGATGGCCGTATGACTCCCGGCTCCTAGAGGTGTTGGAGGAATACCTGTAGGCAC
This sequence comes from Glaucomys volans, assembly GCA_020662805.1. Lineage (NCBI taxonomy): Eukaryota > Metazoa > Chordata > Mammalia > Rodentia > Sciuridae > Glaucomys > Glaucomys volans. Next base: position 59,651 of record JAJEJO010000311.1, on the reverse strand, counting down.
TTGGCACATACCTGTGCCCTGTGAGTGCTCGACACCAGCTGCCCCACCCTGCTGTGGACTCTGTGCGTGGCCTGTCACCAGAGGCCCCAGTGCTCTCCTTCCCAGCCTGACAGGTCTTTTACTCCGACAGGACGTCCATGCTCCTCGGTGCTGTCTCCTGTGAGTGCAGCGGGGACCCGAGGTTCCTGCATCAGGCTCCTGCGAGGTGGCTGGGAGGGGGAGGCTCCTGGTGGGGCTTCAGGAGTGGGGCCACGTCATTGTCCTGAGGCAGGGACCAGGTGGCAGGCCATTTCTCCAGCTGTTAGCGCAGCCGAGCCTATTTTGGTGTAAGAATGTTCAAGAACCTCTTTGGATTTTTCTCAAGTTGTGGGTTCCTGTGAATTCCAAGGCCAGTGCTTCTGGCTTCAGTTCTGCCTTATCCACTTGTAATTCCTAACCTGTCCCCGACTCTGAGTCCAGCCTCCTTCCTGAGCCCTGGAGGAGACAGAGCAGTGGCAGTTGGCCCTGCCGGAGCAGTTGAGCCTACATGACTGTCTTGGAATCTGGTGACAGTGACTCATCAGCTCCCCCCTTGAGTGACCCGCCATCCTTACCCACTCTGAATCATCTGGAAGGTGACACAGCTTAGGAAAAGGAGACCCCTCACCTGCTGTGGAATTGTCGTCTCACTGGAAGGACAGTCACTGTTGGGGCCTGCCAGACTGCCCAGGCCCAGATCTTTGAGTTTAGCCCCATGACACCTGCCAGTCGCCATCCACCAGGGTAGGGGTGGGGATTCTGGGATTCCTTGTTTGTAGGGTGCAGAGCAGGTTCCTGGAACTCGGAGCCACCTGATTCATAATCCGTGATCGCCTGATTACCACTGCGGGTGATTCCTCCTTGGTGGCTCCATTTCCTGCTGGAGGGCCAGCAGAGCCCCTCCCGTGGCCCTTCCTGCTGTCTCGGGAGAACAGGCCCCCGCCTGCCTCAGCATCTGTAGCCACCCTTGTCACAGCACCCAGCGCTCTGTGGGGTCAGGCAGACGACAGGGCCCCTCCGCGTCATGGCTTTACCATTTCAGCTTGTCCCCTGCTTCTTCTGACTCCCTGGGGTGTGAGACAAGAAGCCACACCAGCTCCTGGGAACTGCGAGAAGGAAGGGTGATGGGGAGCTGGATAAGAGGATTGCTTATAATTCACAGGATTAGAGTGAATCAGCCTCTAATCCAATATTGGGCTTATAGCATTTCGCTGGAGGGTCACGTGGGTCTTTGGAAACTAGAAACTAATTGAAATTCTGGCCATCAACACGGCACTAGCTGCACAGCAGTTTTCTTAGGGCCAGGAGGGAACCTGGTGCTTCCCTGCTGGGGAAGCTCGGGCCTCCCTCCCGGAGCCTCCCTCCCAGAGCCTCCCTGTCACAGCGATGCTGGAGGTGCCTGAGCTTTTGTGAAGTGGGTCCTTTAGCCACAGTGGCCATGGGGTGGGCTGGTTGGGTTTCAGAGTGGTTAAGAATGAGCATGTGCAGCGGCACGTGCCTGGTGTCCCAGCTGCTCAGGAAGCTGAGTGGGAGGATCAGTAGAGCCAGGAGTTCAAGGCCAGCCTGGCCATCATGGCAAGTCCCCATTAATAAACAAACAAACAGTCTCAAAATGAGAAGCCATGGTGAAGTGCTCGCCTGATACCAAGGCCCACGTGGTCTTTGGAGGGGGGCAGGGGTCAGTGAATCAGTTGAGGTGATGCAGAATGGTGACATTGAGTTAAAAGCTGGCACTAAGGGACCTGGCCGCCAGGTGGGACACGTTCTTTTGTCTCCTGCCAGGTGGGCAGCAGACCTGGGGCCGTCGTGAGTGTTGGCTGGCACGGGAGTGTTTCATGGGTGTGCCACGTCCCAGGGAGGGGACCGTAGGGAGGGCCTGGTGTTGGCTCAGGCCCCTGCCCAGCCAGTCTTGGCTCTGCCTCGTGTCCAGCTGGCCTTACTGTGTAATTTGGCTGCGTGCTCTTAAGGAATTGCTGAAGATGAAAGTAGGGAGACCGGCATTTTGTGGGTTTGAGACTTAAAAAAGAAGTCCCCACTTGTCCTGGGCCTGTCCACTGTGCCTGCACCATGATGTGAGGGGAGATAGCTGGGCTGGGCCTGACGGTGAAATGGCAGGACCTCACTCCCCCCATGGAGACAGGAGGGCTCCAGGAGCCCCGTGGGGGCCATCCCAGGCAGCCCACAGCCCTGGACCAGGCTGTGGTTCTGGGTGGTTCTGGAAATTCCGTGATTTGGGGGATATGCTGGGGCTTGAACCCAGGGGTGTTAACCACTGAGTCACATCTCCAGCTCTTTTTATTTTTTATTTTGAGACAGGGTCTGGCTAAATTGCTTAGGGTCTTGCTAAGTTGCTGTGGCTGGCCTTAAACTTGCAGTCCTCCTGCCTCAGCCTCCCAAGTCACTGGAATTACAGGCGTGTGCTGCCATGTCCACAGATTCTGTGTTTATCCTGCCAGCACATGGTGAAGAACAGGAGTTGTTTCTGAAGTGCCTGTCCACCAGGTGTCCCTGGGGGAGGGAGTGGGCGCTGTGGCTGGGGGGAGGGGGTGTGTGCAGGGATCAGCTCAACGCCCAGCAGGACAGGGAGCCTCCTGCAGCTGCAGTGAGCGGTTCCTTCTGGGCCCCCTTCTGAGCCCGCCCCGCCCCGTCACAGTGGGCGATGGATCTTCCCAGGTCTGAGGCTCAGTGCTCCCTGGGTCTCAGCGCCGGCTGCGGCTCTAGATCACGGCCGGGTTTTATGAGCCCGTGTTCCCTCCTCTCAGGAGCGCCATAAACCTGTTCCACGGGGACTCTGGATTCAGCTGGTGTGCGGGGCAGCGGTGCCCGGAGCCAGCCGTACTGCCGCTGCTCCTGGAGGTGGCCGGTGGGGCCACAGGGTGGAGTTTTGTGCTCCGGCCCCAGGTCGGGGCAGCAGGTTTGTGGCCTTTCGCTGGAGTCCTGGGAGGGGTGTGGGTTTGTTGAATGGCTGAATATCAGGTCAGTTCCCTGCGAGCCCCAGGGAGTTGGACGGCTCGTTCTGCGCCATACGGCTGAGGTGACTGGCAGCCAGACTTGCAGAATCAGTAGGGTGCCTGCCGAGTTCTCGTGAAAGGTCACTTGTCACTTGGTCCCCTTCCCTGTTGATATCCTTCCTGCTCACTGAAAGCTGACCACGGGGAGGCTCTGTTTTCTGGAGGGCAGGTCGGTGGTGGCCCTGACCTGTGAGCTGAGCCACTGGGATCCCAGCAGGTGTGCTGGCGGAGGGGCTGTCACACTAGAAGGGAGGCAGTGGTCTTTGGGGCACAGGCTGGTCTCTGGCTGTGTGGGCAGCTCATGGTCATGTGGACCCTGGGCGGGTCAGGACGCTGCTTAGTCACATATTTGGGGGCTGGGTCTCGACCATGCGTGTTCCCACAGCTGCATGGGAAGGATGAAAAAGCATTCGCCTGGTAAATTGTGGGGGACCCTTGGGGACACCAGATTGGAGGCTGGGCCCTTCTCCTGCAGGCTCTGGAGACAAGTTAAGGGGCTGAGCCAGGCGTCAGCATGATGCAGGCCAGCCTGTAAGGAAGGTGACGTGGGCCCGGAGGACTTAAGAACTGTCCTGGGAGGTGGTGCCCCTTCCCCTGACCAGTAGCAGGAGCCAGATGGAGGCCCCACATGGAGGGCCTGGTGGGAGGTGGGTGCTGTTGGGTGGGACATGGCTGTGAGGGAGGGGAGAACTGGGCTCAGGACAGTAGGAGGGGTCCTGGAAGGACGGCCAGGCTGCTCAGGGAGGGTCAGCAGAGGGTCTCCATCAGAGGTCAGTCACAGTGGGTGCTTGGCCCTCACGGAACCCCGGAACCTCAGGCCTGTGTGGCCTGGAGGTGCCGACTGTCCCCTGTGACTGTCCTTCTGGATGGCAGGTGCAGGAGAGGGGAGCTGGTAGAGGTCCCCGAGGGATTGATGGGGACCCCACGGCCTGGGGCTGCTGGGGAGCCTGCCTGTGGTCACTCTTGGTCTGTGGGGTTGGTGGTTCTGGAGGAAGGGCTTGGCGAGTTGAGAGTCAGGAACCTGCCTGGTTCGAGGTGTTTGAGATGCGCTGGGCTGAGGGTAGTGATCAAAGCTAATGTCGCGGTCATGAGTTTTAAAAAGGGAAGCTTGGAATGTGGGCATAAATCATAGAGTGAGACCCAGGGAGGAGGTCAGCGCTGGCCACAGAAGACCATCTTCTCCCCGGGCTGGTTTCCCTCCGGCTGTGGCCATCTCGATTCTGCCCGGGCCTTTCCCCAGGCGGGTGCCTTGCCTGTGTCATGGGGACAGTCTGTTGTGTGTTGCATGTTTAACATCTAATGTCTATAGTGCATGTCGTGTGCTTCACGTTCCTCATTTGTACAGTTCCGTCCCTGAGGTAGCACTGTGGAGTATCCTGTTCTGGAGGAGTAGCTGGGGAAGGTGGAGGTGCTGAGGGAGGGAGATGCTGCAGGGGAGTGGTACTAGGGGAGTAGCTAGAGGAGATGGAGGTGTTGAGGGAGTAGCTGGGGGAAGTGGAGGTTCAGAGGGAGCAGCTGGGGGGAGTGGAGGTTCAGAGGGAGCAGCTAGGGGAGGGGGAGGTGCTGAAGGGAAGCCAGGGTGGGGGAGGTGCTGGTGTAGGGGCAGCCTTGGGGAAGGGGTGGTGCTGTGGAAGTAGCTGTTTGGGACAGGAGCCTGCTAGGTCGGTCGCCCAGGGTCGCCCAGCAGGATGGAATGTGGCTGCAGGTGGTCTGAGCTGGCTGCTGGCCTTGGAGCTCACTCTGCAGTCACACACCATTCTGCCTCCCCACTTCTGGCGAGAATAAACAGGCACTTAATTAAGGTGACTAATTGCCTTGAAAGAAGTATAAAAAATATTTGCGCCAGGCGCCTTGCGCTTCATAGGTCCATTTTCAAAAATTATTTTCACTCAACCAACTGGAAAAATGTGGAAGAAAGCGGAATGAAAACGCATGATGGAAATTGTGCCTGAGCCTTCCCTGTAGACAGGAGCCAGCCCGCCCGCAGGAGGAACAAAAGCCCTGAGCCTGTCACTGCCCAACGGGATCCTCCCTGTGACCGTGCCCTGGTGTCCTCTGTAAATGTCACTTTGAACATTCTGGATAGAAAGGTTCTGGGACAAGTTTTGCTGGTGGTTCAAGTCAGTTTTTAAAAAGGAATTTTAAGTGGAAAATTGGAAATGATATCAATGTCCAGCATTGTCATATTTCATGATGGAATATTAGCCATTGCACGGTGCTGAGGGGTGCTGTGTGGCACAGATGTGCCGGAACCTGCTGTCACCCACAGGGTCCCACCTTCCTCCTGACACCCACAGGCCCCAGGTCCTTCCTCTTTCTTGGGCTTCAGTTCTCCATCTTGCACCTACGGGGCTACAAATTGCCTTTTGTGTCATAGTGGGATGGCAGGGGTCCTGCCATCCAGTGTGGCCGTTGGGGCTGCCTTTCCTGGGTGGGGCTGGATTCTGCCATCTTTATCTGAGCTGGCTTGTTCTTACCCTGGCCCGTGCGCCATGCCCTCGTTTCTTAGAATGAGCAATTCCAGCAGAATATCAAACCACCATAAATGCATGTCTGCCTGCCGTTTGTGAAAACTTCCATTTAGATGAAATCTACTTAGTAAAGTGACTTCAGGAAGAGGGAAGAAATGAATTTCTTTTTTTTTGTTTTTTAATAGTCATTATCTGTTTCTTAAGAAAATGTTGCCAGGAAGGTTTTCTTCTCTGGCCTTTTCTGAGTTTTTAAAATTTTCTGCAATTACTCTAACTTTTGGTATCTGATTTAAAATATTCCTTTTTTTGTACTGGGGATTGAACTCAGGGGCCCTTTGCACTTTATCATCAAGCCAAATTCCTATCCCATTTAATTTTTTTATTTTGAGACAGGGTCTTGCTAAATTGTCCAGGCCGACCTTGAACTTGCAATCTGCCTGTCTCAGCCTCCCGTGTTGCTGGGATGACAGGTGTGTACCACTGCACTTGGCTTCAGATTAAAAATATTCTAATTAGAATACTTATGCATCAGTTTATGCATAAGGTAAGAGTTAAAGTAGTTCTAAATAATCCAAACTATGAAAAGATGAAGCGCTACCTACTGTAGGCCAAGCCTGCAGTCTCTGGTCACCCCTACCAGCGTGTCCTTGATTCAGTTTTCATCTAAAAAATTGTTCTTTTGAACACACGAATGGTCAGCCACCATATGCCTTCACAAATGGGAGCATACCATACACACCACTGGGAACCACAGATCTGGGCACCCTTTCTTAGAAATCAATGGCAGCTTCACTCTTTCTAACAATGCATAGTATTCCATCCTAGAACTGGGCTCAAATTTTGCATAAAAAGAAAAGTACAAATATGTCATATAAAGAGGGATTTGCCCCATGACTTATGATGCTGTTATGTCTGGATAAATCCATCGTAAGTTGAAAATATTGTAAGTGAAGAATGCATTTGAGACACCTAACCTGCTGAACTTCCTAGCTTAGCCACACAGCACACTGTGGAGTGTCCCCCGTCCCCCTCGTGATCAGATGGCCTACAGGGAGCTGTGACTTGCAGATGCTGCTCAGCATCTTGGGAGAGGATTTCCCATATATTGCAAGCCTAGGAAAAGACCAGAATTTCAAGTACGGTTCTGCTTAATGTGCATTGCCTTTGTACAGTCATGAAGTTGGAAAATCACCAAGTCGAACCCTGGAAAGTCAGAACCGTGTGACACACTTGTGCTGATGAGCTTCTAGAGGTTTCTGGAGTTTTTCTGTGGGGTAGCCTTTCCCTAGGGCCCCTTGCCCCCATGGGTGTGTCCTGGTGGACAGCTGCTGGGTCAAAGGTGCAGATGTGGTGTCTTGGCAGATGTTGCCTCCTGGGCATGGGGATGCTGCCCACCCCCCACCTTGCTCTTGAAGGCCAGTCTGCCCAAAGGTCACCCTTCTTATCTGTGAGAAGCAGCATCATGTTCCAGTGCGCAGACCCTCACCCCTGTTTGGGCTTGTCCTAGACTGCTGGTCATAGGGAAGAGTCCCCCCATGGCATCCTGCTCTGGGTACCTCCCACCTATTTCTGGGTTGGGTGAAGCAGTTGAGCAGAGGGGCTGACAACCCCTCCCTGACCACAGCCACAACCTAGCTGGCCAGTAGAGGTGTTTCTAAGCTATGCTCCCAGGGTCTTTGAGCATGGACACAGGCAGCCTCAGCACTGAAACCCTCAGTGAGTAGGCGGAGGCTGGTGGGCCCCGGTCACTGGGAACAGGGATCAGATGTGCTAACAGCTAAACCCTGCTTTTTAAAAATATCTTGCTCAGTCTTAGCAGGACAGGTGTGAGCAGCTGCACGGTTAACCACAGTTGACCCGGCTCGTCCTCCTCCAGGCGCCTGATGCAGTGTAAGCCCTCAATGTAGAAAAACCTCAGATCCTTAAAACCACCACCTGAATGAGGAACCAGAGGCCCCGAGAGCCCAGTGACTTCCCCACGAGAGCACACAGCTCGCAGAAGCCAGACCTGGAGCTGAGGCCATCCTGACCCCAGAGCCCCTGCTTTGCCCGTCCCACCTGCAGGTGCTGAAGAACACCTGGCTGCCTCTGTGGGGTCGGGAGGGTGCACATTTGTGGGGTGGCGGCACGGTGAAGGTGCTGTTGTCCACAGGCCAGCTCGCCCTGGGGGCGAGACCTGGCCTCCATGCTGTGGACAGGCTGTGGGTGCTGTTCCGAGTGCTAGAGGAGCCAGGAGGTGCAGAGTTAAGACGCCGCGGTGGGTAATTACCGGAGAGAATGCGTTCTGCTGTTTCTTGCTCTTGGTGGGGTGACGGCTAATTATAGCTTGTGGGGTTTATGTTGAGGAAGCAGAAAACGTCTGAGTGAAGGGCCAAGACAAGCCCGGGGCCTGGGTGGCTTGCCCAGGCCGGAAGTGCTCTGTGGCTCAGAAACCCGGCTGGAAGCGGGTATTGGAGGCCCAGCACAGACGGGCTAGAAGATGGGAGGCGAGGACACCAGTCATCAGGTCGTTCCAGCCTCTGGAGAATGTTGTCCAGGGGGTACTCAGCCCAGGGGGTGGGTGCGTCTGTAGCGCAGCCTGGAACCCAGGGCCTTCCGTGTGCCCAGCCTCCCTGGTCTTGTGTCCCTTGTTTTCTCCACTATGAAATGATGGCCATGTGCCGCGTGTCTGTGCAGACACGAGCAGTCCTGTTTGTTAAACTGACAGGGGTGTGCTTAATTCCTTGAGAAGCTTTCCATTGCAAAATTTGCAGCATTCACACTATTTCTGTGAACCCTGTTCTGGTGTGCAAACCCCTCCCTTTCCCCTCACAGTGTTCTCGGCACTGCCTCCAGGCGGCTGCTGCCCCCTCTCCCTGCCTGAGTGACAGCAAGGCCCATTTGGGTGGGTCAGTGTGGAGCCCTTGTCGGTGCCCACAGCAGGGTAGACCTCGCTGTGCTGCTGCCCAGCGGTGGCACACAACTGTCTCCCTGGCGTTGCCGTGGGAAACGTCGCTTCCAGCCCAGGGTGCCGGTGCCGGTGGCCCTGCCCTGGGCTCCTGGGCTTCACAGTGGTCTTCACAGCTTCACAGTGGCCAGCTGTTAGCCAGGCATGATGTGCACACCTGTAATCCCAGGATCTTGGGAGGCTGAGGCAGGAGGGTCACAAGTTCAAAGCCAGCCTCAGCAACTTAGTGAGGCCCTAAGCAACTCAGTGAGACCCTGTCTCAAAAGAGAAAAGGGCTCAGTGGTCATTTCCTCCTGGGTTAGGTCCCCATTATCAAAAACATAACAAAAAAGGCAGCTTTTACTGCAGGGAAGGCCTCGGACACCTCTGGCAGCCCTGGGGGTGGGAGTGGATGCATGGTGAGCATTTCCCTTTGGTCCATTTGCTGACACTGAACGGTCCCAGGGAACTGGAGTGACAGGTCTGGGTGGAAGGCCTGGGGTGTCACCCAAACCTTCAGGAGAGCCTCTTCCTCCATGGGCATCGGGAAAGGAGCTTTTGGAAAGTAAGAGGTAGAAACCCGAAACCCAAAATCCCACCCGCTGTGGAACGCTGGTGTCCGAGTCTGAGGCGAAACAGATGCCATCTGTGACCGGGGAGTGTCGGCGTGGACGTAGCCCCTCTGAGCCGTCTCTGGCCTGCGTGAGGCCTCCAGCTCTGCAAAGCTGATGAGGTCAGTCCTCCGGATCTGAGTGTTGGCGATCTCCCTGGGCGCAGGGACCCCTGTTCTGAGGACTCTGTCCCGCACTGAGCAGGGTAACAGGCCTGTCCAGAAACCCTGCCTGCATCATTCATGGTGGACATTTTTCTGTTTGTCTTAAAAACTACCATCAAAAACAAAGGAAGGGCTGGGGCTGTAGCTCAGTGGTAGGACACCCACCCGGCCCGCTGGAAGCCCCGGGTTCCATCCCCAGCACCACAAATGCACAAAGGGAAGAGGGACGTCAGTTTGGTTCTTGTAAGTGTTACACGTCTTGGCTTCTCCCTTGATGGCCGTGTTGGAGAGGAATTGTAACGGACACGTCTGAAATTAACGGACAACGAGATGATGCTTTTTAGAAGCTCGAACTCTGCTAACGGTGATGGTGGTCATAGTCAAATGACTTGTTTTGCAAGAAGGTTCCTGTGGTCAGGGCTCTTGCGCCAGGTGACCACACTTCCCCTTCGATTGGTGAAGGGGCTGCCCAGCCACCTCCCTGCTGTTTGCACCAGGGAGGACAGGCCCAGTGGGTCCTGGCCGAGAAGGTCAGTCTAGGGGTCCTGGAGTTCAAAACAGTGGTAAGAATTTGTTTTCGTTGCCTTCTGAGAAGGGACGCTGGGTTTTCTAGGGTGGAGAACCCGAGGGCTTAGCTCTCTGTTTCCCCTTATTTTCAGCGCAGAGGTTTCTGAGGATTCTCTTCTAGAAGTGGAAAGTCTCCAGAGGCACAGGATCCAGGTAAGTCGTTTTGTTTTTATCAAATGGATACTTGGAGAGGCCTCAGTTGGATCTAGGGGTGGAGGGTCCTTGTACCCACACTTCCCTTGGGACAAGGTTCAGGCTTGGCTCCTGTGCTGGGTGGGTGCTGGGCGTGGAGGCCTGAGGCCGGCCTTCCCTTTCTCTCTCTCTCTCATTACGTTTCCCGACTCCTCTTCTTTCAGGTCTCTTCTCAGCTTCTCCCAGCTGGGTGGTGGCAGTGACCATCCTGCTGTTCTCAGGGTGGCCCCTGGCGAGAGCCACAGGAAGCTTGCTCTCCGCTTTTGGGGGATACAGGGAGGTGGTTGGCTGGATACAGTCAGTGGAGGCCCTTGATACACCCTTCCTGGATGTCGGCCATTTTATTATTAATCTTGATTTGGGTCAATTCCAGGCCATGTAATTCTGGCTTGAGCAAAGACTAATAGCCAGTTCTATGTGCGAAAGCGAAAGGAAAGCCCCGCCCCATCTTGCCCTCGTCCTTTCCGTAGTCCTCCTTTGTTTTTCCCTTTGGGGATTGAACTCAGGGATGCCTTACCACTAAGCTACACCCCAGCCCTTTTTATTTTTTTATTTTGAGACAGGATTTCACTAAGTTGCTTAGAACCTCACTAAGCTGCTGAGGCTGTCCTTGAACTTGGATCCTCCTGCCTCAGCCTCCTGAGCCGCAGGGATTACAGGTGTGTGCCACCACCCCTGGCCCCTTACTCCTCCTCTCTAGTGGTGAGACTTTGGGTTCTGCCTGCTCTCAGAAGGCTCTGCTCTGGTCCACCAGGGACCACAGAGAGAGCACATTTTCCCAGCTTGGTAGGGTGGTTTTAACCAGCACACCCTCACCTCTAGGGAGACCCCTGCAATTTTGATGCATGTGAACTGGTTATATGCATTTCTTTTCTTTATAAATTGCCTGGTATGTGGGGAGGGGCTTTCATCTCGGTGTGGGAGGCCACTTTATTTCTGAGGAGTGCCACGTGTCATTTGTCCTTGAGTTGTGTTGGCCTCTATGTTAGAGACAGGACTTGGGATCTTCAGCCATGAGGATGATGTTGAAGGCAGGGCTGCTGCCCTGAGTGAAGCTGGGGGAGAGTTCCGGTGGGAGCCAGGAGGAGCGAGCGGCCCTTCCTGTTACTTTTCGTGTTGCATAAAAAGTATGAGATATATTCAGAGAAAAGAAGCACTTCTCATTTTTTGCAAAAATGCATAAGGGCCAAAGAAATGGCAGGAAATAGTCACCAGAACCAAGAAATGGGTTTCCCTGGGGAGATGGCGCTGAAGGCCTCCCCCCACGTTCCCATGCTGGGTCTAGATTTTCAACGCTCTGGCTTCATTTTTAGTTAATTAAATTTTTAAAATTTTTTTTTAGTTGTAGATGGACACAGTATCTTTATTGATTTTTATGTGGTGCTGAGGATCGAACCCAGTGCCTCACACCGGCAAGGCAAGCCCTCTGCCTCTGAGCTACAGTCCCAGCCTCTAAATTTTTATTTCACAAAAGCAATATGTACAGAAATGTAATTTGGTCTTCAAACACAAATGTAAAATGGAGCTCCCTGGCCATTTCCTTCCTCTGCCCCGGAAGATAGTCTGTTACCAGCTGGACGTGTCCCTGTGTGTGTCTGTGTCCGGCATCTCTGTGTCCGTGTGTCTGCCGCTGTGTCCTGGGGTGTCCACGAGTGGTGCCTCGTGTGTGTGTGTGTGTGTGTGTGTGTGTGTGCGTGTGTGTGCGCGCATGTGTGTGTGTGTGTGTGCATGTGTGCGTGTGTGCGCGTGCGCGCAGTGGCACAGCTTCTCTCCACACAGCGTTGGCCGCCCGAGGCGGAGGGTGCGGTCCCTGCACACCTGCCACTCTGTAGCGGCAGCTTGTCCCCGCAGTGTTCCGCTCCCACCTGGACTGAGGAATCGCCTCGGCTGTGGTGTTGCCGTTGGCGCTCGCCCCGTGGTTCTGCACCCTGAGAGCTGCCGGGATGGAGTGTGTGTGACGGTGGGGTCATTCCAGATGGGGCAGAAATTCATCACCCCACACCTTCACCCGTGCAGCAGGTCGAGGTCTCCATTCCTGTCTGCCTTGTGGATAATTAGTGGTCTTTTATTTTAGTTTGCATTTCTTTAATGAAGTAATTGGCGGGGGGTTACTGGTGATGGAACCCAGGGGCACTTAACCACTGAGCCACATCCCCAGCCCTTTTTACATTTTTTATTTTGAGATGGGGTCTCCCTACATTGCTTAGGGCCTCACTAAGTTGCCAAGGCTGTTCTCAAACTGTGGTCCTCCTGCTTTAGCCTCCTGGTCACTGGGACTGCAGGTGTGCACCACTGCACCTAGCTAGTGAATTTATTTTTGAAGATCAGAAAGTTCATAATATAGGAAAAATTAAGAATGCAAGTAAATTCCAGTTAAAGCATACTTAAGCATGGTGTCTTTTACATAAGTTTATCCTATGAGTGACATTTCAGATGACCTTCCTGGGTCAACACTGTCCCCTGGCATTCTAGAAACATCTCTGGTGGGTGTATTGTACCTGGTCCTGAGCTCCCCGCGGCACCAGCACGGTTCAGTCAACACAGGCTGCTGTAACACAGTGCTTAGACTGGGCGACTTGTAAACAGCAAGAACTTATCTCCACCATTCTGCAAACTGGGAGCCCAGGACCCAGGCACTGGTTGGTTGCCAACTGACAAGGGCCACTTCCTTGTCAGTTGGTTGTGGCACTTCCTCTCTGTGCTGTCCCTAGGATGGGAGGGGCGAGGCAGCTCTCTGGCACCTCCTTTGTAAGGACACTAATTCCCTTGGTGAGGGCTCCCCTTCCTGACCTGATCCCCTGGCACACTGGGGTTAAGATTCCCCCATCACACTGGGGTTAGGATTCAGTGCATGAGTTTAAGGGGTGGTGTGAACATTTATAGCAGCCACCACTGAAAGGGACCATGGGACTAGGGCGTAGCTCAGTGGTAGAGCGCTTGCTTAGCATGCACTGGGCCCTGGGTTGGTTCCCTGCCGTTGTGTGCGCACACACATACACACACACACACACACACACACACACACACACACGAGAAAAGAGAACAGAAAAGATCCAGCACTGCTGATCCCTTCCAGGCCGGGCGGCTACCCCATCCTCCCAGAGGGGCCGGCCAGCCATTTCCCATACAAACCCACGCTGTCCCTGGGAGCCATCGCCAAGCTTGGAGCCTCTGCTAACTGTCCTGGAGGGTGACTGGTGGAGGCATCAGGCCAGTGGAAGTTGGCTCTTATTTCTCCAAGTGCTAACCCGTCTGCATCTAAGGATGCATCCACATGCCACTCACACCCTGGAGAGAGATGGTGTTGTCACCATCCAGCCCAAAGCATAAGTGGTGTCACATCAGTGGTGTGACTGTTCACTTCTTTGCAGTGGGCACCCCTGCCAGAGGGGCCTCCTGCCCCTCCCAGAGCAGCGCGTTCCTGCCCCACACCTGCTCATCTCCCTCAGACTTGATTTGTGTTGATCCCTCCTTCCAACCTGTCTCCTTCCCTGGCTTCCCATCCAGCATGGCCCCCAGTCCAGGTGCTCGGGTTTGGGGTGGGAGCAAGGGCAAAGGCAGCTCAGACGCCTGCCGTGGCTTGCTCGCTCCTACGGGGTGGCTTGCGCTGAGCGGCTTCCCCGAGATGTCTTGGCCAGTCGCCTGCTAGGTGTGTCCAGGACGGCGCAGCTGCAGGGCTGAGCGTGTCCCTGCAGAGCTGGGGTGCAGATTTCCAGGGATCTGCTCTGAGTTCTGGGAAAACCCAAGTCGGAACAATAAACTATTATCTTGCAGCTCAGGGAACTCTGATACCCGTTCCTGAGTCCCGATGGGACAAAGCCCTTCTTAGCCTCTATTTGCACAATGGAGACATCAGCACAGTGACTGTGAAGAGGGACGGGAGCTGGGCGGGACATCGCAGTGGCAGAGCTGCCAGGCAGGCACTGGCTGGGCGTGTTTGGGGAGGACTGTGGCCTCTCTCCTCCCTGCGCTCAGCCACCCACTCCTGGCTCGGGGAAGGTTTGGTGAGTGTCCTCCGCTGTCCTGGCTGCAGGGCTCAGAGGGGTGTGAGCCTCACTCGCTTTGTCTGGGCAAACCATGGAGATGGATAAGGACCAGAACAGGCCCCACCAACCTGGCATCTGCAGCATGGTTGGGGGTCCAGGTGATGCCCCCTTCCTCATATCATCCTGTCCCCAGCTCACCTGAGATCCCCTGTCACGGTTTCCCTGGGATGTGAGTGAGGGTGCTTTCACACCAGGATAGCATCCTGCTCTGGCTGGAGCGCTGACACCTCCTGAGTGGTAGTGACTGGTGTGTCCCCTCTGTGATCCATCCAACTTCAGGTCCCAGGGAGGATTCGCATCCAAGAGGCAAAGCTAGGTCAGAGTTTATGAGGCACATACGTGGGGCACACAGATGTGCAGGTACCCACAGATGCACGTGTGCACACACAGGCACACTTGTATGCATGCAGGTGCACACACATGCACATGCACACACATGCATATGTGTATATGCATGCACAGGAAGTGCATGCAGGTGCACACAGTGTGTACGTATTCACAGACGCACACACACATGAGCACACAGATACGTGCCTGCACGCACCGTTGTGCTTGTGTAACATCCATGCAGACACCTGCTCACAGCCCCACAGTCTGGCCCTGCCCTTGCTGGTTTCTGTGCTGCAGCCCCTGTTTGATTTCCAGGGTCCTGGAGGTGGAGCGCTGCCATCTGACAAAGCCTGACAGGCAGGGATGGAGGGCTCTGTGCCCCCTCCGAGCTCCATCCTCTGACATTTAAAGTGGGCTAGTGCGCTCCTCGTGAGCAGCACAATTAGGCGTGTGAGAGGGGAGTGACATTCGTAACCCCATCTCTCTAATGGGCTCTTTTGTCAGATCCCCGTCTTTCTGAATGCAAAGGGCGACAGTTTCATGCTGTCACTGCAGAGTGCACGTCATTAACCTCAGCTCCCAGTGGGACGCCTTCGCCTCTCAGGGATGCTCAGGAAAGCCAGCACAGATGGGCATCTTACCCAGTTGTTTTAATTTAGATCTGGAGAGTGAAGGCCTGCTGCGACATCCGTCGGTGGCCACGGAGCCCTGTTCCTGGAAGGCGCGTGGAGGCGGGTCTGTGGGCGTGTTGTGTGCCCAGCTTAAAGCAATTTGCTTCCAACATCAGAAGGTGACCCGAGCAGCCCTCCCGCTCCCTGGAGCTTTGTATGGCTTGGAACTCTCCAGACCCTGTGGCCTGTGTCAAAGGCCCTTAGGGAAGAGCGGCAGGGTCTGGGTTAGACCTTCAGGAGCCTCTGCTGATGAGCTAAATACGCTGCAGACCTGGGCAGGGCTGGAAGCAGGAGTGGCCTTGCCCTGCCTCGGGAGGGACTGAGGCGCGGAGACCTCCCAGGTCCTTGTGCCACGTGCAGTGGAAGCCACAGAGCAGGAAAGGGGGCGGCCTTGGAGCAAAGGGTCGCTGCAGGAAGAGACCCTGGAATGAATGTTC
Organism: Glaucomys volans; assembly: GCA_020662805.1. NCBI lineage: Eukaryota > Metazoa > Chordata > Mammalia > Rodentia > Sciuridae > Glaucomys > Glaucomys volans. Next base: position 44,207 of record JAJEJO010000311.1, on the reverse strand, counting down.
AGGAAGTGGGAGCTGCATGCAGAGGGCCCCGAGGAGGGACAGGATGCTCTGAGGGGTCCAGGGTAGTGGCGAAGTTCTGGGATGCCTCGGCCTGGTCACTTAGGCTGCTCCAGGAGCTGGCACTGCACATGAATCCTGTCCTGCTGCCTGGTGAACAGTCCCGTTTCTCCGAATGCGCCTGCTCTGGGGCCCCGGCTCACTTCCTGTCCCTGGGAGGGCGCCCGTGGTGGCCCTGCTGCCCCGGCGCTGAGCTGCTCCACTCCAGGGCTGGTTTCCTTTTGAATTCATGTCCTGTCTTCAGTAGAGTTCCAGAGGGAAAGCAGCCCTCGCCAGGCCCCTGTCCCCCCACCCGCTGCCCCGAGACCCCGTGTGTCAGCTGTTCTAACCTGACATCCGTGGTTTTTTCCTTCAGATTGGTTTTCCTCTTTCCTGACTGGACCACTTTGGAGCCTGTTGCTGGAGGTCGAGGATCGTGTCCTCTGGTCCTCCTCCTCCTCTCCTCCCTCCGCCCCCTTCTCAGTGGTGTTATCCCAACTCTTGTCACGGGGGCTGCACACTGGCCAGGACAATGCCCTCTGATTACATTTCCATTTGTGGACCCCTCTGGCTCCCCTGGGGTCACTAACTGCTTCATTTGCAGTGCGGGTGGCTTCATTTTTTTCAGTCTGTGTTGCCTATTGCTGATTCATCCTCAGCCTCTTCAGAGCCAAAGATATTTTAATAAACAAAGCCCAGGAAAGTGATCAGTAATCCGCCCAGCGCCCCTCCGAGGCCCCTGTCTTCCCACCCGCCCACCGTCTGTGCCCATCCTCACGAGCACAGCCCGATTCCTGGAAAACACACGACTCCTTTGTTTTTCTGTTTTTGTTTTTGTTTGGTTTTTTTGTTTGTTTGTTTGTTTGGTGATGCTGAGGATTGAACCCAGGGCCTCGTGCTTGCGAGGCAGGCACTCTGCCACCTGAGCTACATCCCCAGCCCTTCCTTGTCTTTTCTTTCATCTCGGTCACCTTTTTTAACTTTCAGGAGCCCCCATTCTTTCAGTGGGACGCTTCTTTCATCGTGGCCTTTTAAGGTCAGCCTCGTCTCCTCTGCTTGCCTGGGACTGCTCCCCTCTCAGGCTCTGGTTTCAGCTCAGTTTGGTCTGAAAGGTCCTTCAGCACCAGAGTGTGAGAGCGCTGCTGATGAACAGGGTTAAAGGTCAGGCGGTGCAGTCACAGCTGAAGAGGTCGCTGAAGAGTGAGGTGGAAGGGACCCAGGGCTCCTAGCAGTGTCGCAGAAGAGCCCTGGTGCGGCTGGCGCTCTCTGCAGTGGGGTGTGTTCCCAGGCTGCCTCTGTGTGTGGTGGACATCCTGGGCCCTGGTGGGCCCAGCGCCACCCCTTCCTGTCCTCACGCTGGGACCTGACAGCGGTCTACCCCGCAGGATCGCACCCGCCGCGCCCGGGAGAGCCCGCTGTTGCAGCGCCAGCACGCCCCTGCCGGCCCTCGCCTGCTTGCTTGCCTGCTTCCGAAGTTCGTTCGGGTCCCGTGGGCCGCCGCCTCCACTGTCATCTTCAGTTTGTTTCCCTTTCCAAGGTCCTTTCACCACATTGGAGGGGACAGTCGAGAAGCCAGTTTCCCACAAGAGACGTTCTCCCATCTCCTAACTCAGGGCTCTGAGCCCAGCCACAGCTTGTGCCAGAGAACCCCAGGTCGAGGGGCCTGAAGCGGAGTCGGACCCTCTGCCTACCACTTCCCTCCAGGAGAGTCTGGGCTTCTCTGTGGCATTTGGCCTGAGAAGAACCAGGCCCTGTGGGCTCCATGGCCAGGCTTGCCTGGGTGTCCCGGCCACGGGCCCCTGCGCTCGCTCCCTGTCTGATCCCACACCTCCTGCGGCTACTGGGTCTTATCATTGTCCTTGTCTCATGGCCCAGGACCTTGCTCAGCAAGCCTCTGCCCCTGAGCCGCACCTCAGCCCCGTTGTTCTTTTGAATAGACTGTATGTTTTTAGAAGTGTTTTAAATTCAGCATAAAATTTAGAGGAAAAGCCAGCTGCAGTGGCGCATGCCTGTAATCCCAGCGGCTTGGGAGGCTGAGGCAGGAGGATCTCGAGTTCAAAGCCAGACTCAGCAAGGGCAAGGCCCTAAGCAACTCAGTGAGACTCTGTCTCTAAATAAAATACGAAATAGGGCTGGGGATGTGGCTCAGTGGTTGAGGGCCCCTGAGTTTAATCCCTGGTACCAAAGAAAAAAAAATTCAGAGGAAGATACAGAAGTTCCCACATATCCCCTGCTGCGATGCAAACACACAGTCTCCCCAGAGCAGCCCACCTGTCACCGTTGAAGACCCTGCGTGGACACCCTGTCATTGCTGAAGCCTGCAGGTCTCCATCGGGTCATGGTTGGTGACGTGCAGCCTGTGGGTTGGAACAGGCCACGTGCCCACCGTGCAGTGAGGTGCAGAGTGGATTCGATGCCAGAAGCTCCCTGCTCCTCCCCTCCGCCCCTCCCTTCTCCTGACCTCTGACCCTCTCGGTGGCCGCCCAGCTGCCGCTGCACACGTGGGGCTGGAGCCACCTCAGACCTCTCGCTCAGTCCCCGCACGTCTTGGCAGTGCATTTCTCCCTGGTGCCGAGTGGCAGCCCTGCATCTGGTCGGTTTGTCGGCTGCAGCCGGCACCGACTTGCTGGTCCCCAGAAGAGCGCCTGCTCCAGGCCGTGGTCCCCAGCGGCTTCGCTCATCGCACCAGGTTGAGAGCCTCCCTGGGTGGTGGCAGGGACGCACCACCGGGTTTCTCTACTTCTGCCTGGTGCTCACCCAGGGTGGCTGGTGCCGGCTGCCCACTCCGGGCGAACGTGGCTTGGACTTCGTGCGTTCCTCCGGGGCCACAGGTCCTGGTTCTGCGTGCAACTAGAAAGCCCCACAGACCTCCGCCTCCACCCTGCCGGGACCTGCTGAGCCCTCTGAGTCACTGAGAGGGACAGCCTACGTGGCCACCCTGCTGGGGGCCACATGAGCCATGTGATGCCCATCACAAGGAACTGGGAAGAGGTGACCGCCCTCCAAGGCCAGGGGACGGTTGTTCCAGAGGTGGGTAGGGGCTGGGAGGCAGCCCTGCAGGGCTCTTTGTCTCTGCCACCCCCACACCTGGCGTCGCGTGGGATGAGAGCTTCCCAGAAAGGGTGTCGGGGCCAGGCCCAGGCTGGTGGCCTCCGTGAGGCCTGCCCCTCACCTCATGGCTTCCCTGGGGTCAGGCGTAGTTCCACCCGCACGAGTTGCATTTGTGTTGGTCAGAGGCGTGGACACCGTTACCTGTCGGAGTCTGGTGTCTCTGATGAATGACTAAATGTCAGCTCATCCTCACGACCACTGTGGCCAGGCGGCTCTGCCTCTCTGATCTGGGAGAGGACACTCATGGCAAGGAACTATGGGGGTGCCCGACACTTAGGAAGGAGCCCCCCGTGTAAGCTAGGTGAGTTCTCTTTGTGTGGCGCGCCTGCGGAGACCGTTCGGGGCCGGGGACTCCGAGTGGAGAAGCGAGGGCTCTACAGCCAGGTCCTGGCCGGTCACCCAGAGAGCCTGCTCAGGCCAGGAACGCAGATTCACGTTCACACGGGCCCCCGGGATGGAAGCGTCCAGAAATGTCTGAGTGGTGTGAACAGGCAGACGGGGCAGCTGCCACAGGCCCTGCGGAGGGGCCTCGCTCTGGGTGTTCAGTGGGGGCGGCACGCACCGGAGAGGTCGGACAGGTGGAGCAAGGTCCTGCTCAGCCCGAAATGCAGGAGAGAGATGGAAAGGTGAAGCGACAGGATCCCACTTACAAGGGAGACATCACCTGGCCCCTGGGTGGTGATTGCATTTTGGGAAGGTTGTGTCAGTTTGAAATTGAATCAGTAATCTGCAAACAAGTCATTGACAGAGTCTACCCACTTATTTTACTTATTTTTTTGCGGTGCTGGGGATTGAACCCAGGGCCTTGTGCTTGACAGGCAAGCACTCTACCACCTGAGCCGTATCCCCAGCCCTTCTAACCGTTTATTAACAAGCCTGGAACAGACAGTTAAAAGTAAAGAGCAGCCGTAGCGTCCCCGCTGTGTTGTCAGGGGCCCTGGCTCTTGTGGGTTTCCACAGGCCATTTATAGAATGAGACCCTTATTTTCGTGATCATAAGATGGCTGCCAGAGCTCCAGATATCAAATTTGAATTCCAGGCTGCAAGAGGAGGAAGGGCTGAGGACAAGAATGCAATTGCTAACTGAGTCAGACTCCTTTAAAGATCTTTCATGGAATTCCTGTCTTACAACTTCCATTTACAGTTCTTTAGCCAGAAGCAGGAAAGCTTGGAACTGTGGAGGGCTGGGTGCACTGCCAACCCAAGGAAGCTTGGGATTCTGTTACTGAGAATGGAGGGACAGGAAGTGCCCTTTTGGGGGCCAGGACATGGCGTGCAGGAATGGCGGTCAGCGGAACCAAAGCTTTGCTTTGGCTTGGTCTGATCAAGGTGCAGGAAAACAGCACGTGAGGGTCTGAGGCTGGAGCCCAGGGCTGCATGCGCCGTGACCCTCATGTGGCCCCTGGGAAGAAGGGGACGGGGACCCAGGACCCGGCATTGCGGTTTGGAGTGAAATGTGACACAAAAGTGCCCAGTCATTTAGGTGCCAGCTCGGGGCACTTTGGTGGCTCCAACCTGTGTACCCGGGAACAGAACACAACCTCGGTCAGGAAGAAGCCAGAACGATGTCGGAGCCCAGGGTGGCTCTCCCAGGTGCATGGGCGAGGGGCCAGTCCTGGGCTGGATTCCAGTCAGAAAGTCCGTGACAGGCAGCTCACGTGTGACGTCAGACCTGTGGTGACACTGGCTGCAGCTGGGATGCTCCACTGCTGGAGGGGCAAGAGGGCTGGCAGCCTTCCCGGCCTTAGGCAGATCCCGATAGAGACCAGGTGGCCTGTTGGGGACGGAGAAGCCAGCAGTGGCCTGACCTGTGTCCTGGTCAGTGCGGAGGGGAGGGAGTCCCTGGCCCCCGGGGTCCTGGCTGTGCTGCCGCCCCATCGCCTTCCCACGAGACCAGGCTCGCTGGTGGCTTGCCGTGCTGCACTCGGCCAGGTTAGGACCCAGGGAACGGGACGGTGCTCAGAGTGGAGGCCCACAGTGTCACTGGAGTGTGCTGGGGACAGGGGCTGGCCACAGTCTCGCTGAACAGCCTCGGTCTGCTCTGCTGGGCGCCAGTGTTTCCGCGGAGCATGGGTCCCGTCCAGGACAGCCCCTCCTGCCTGGCGAGACCTCCCACGTGTTTCTGTGTGGTTTGCGTGTTCCTGTGTCTGTGGATGTGTGCACGTGTGTGTGTGTAGCTGGGTCCAGGCGTGTGCGCACACCCATGCCGCCACACGCGTGCCAGTGTGCGTCCCTGCCCTGTAGCCTGGTCTTTCTCTGGCGGTTTCCTCGGGAGCCTTATAGGAATGGGAAGCAAAGGCCCCGGGTTCCCATCTCGCCACCAGCCGTGCACAGAGCCAGGCAGGAAGCTTTTGGCCTGGGGTCCCACACTGAGCTGGCCCGCCCTGCGCTGTGGCTGGCTGGCATGCAAGGGGTGGGAGCACTGCCGCCTGGTGGGTCCAGCCGTCGTTCCTCTGGTTCTGCACCAGGCTGCCCCACCAGGGGTCTCCCACCTCCACGTCACCCTCTGTGCTCCTGGGCAGGGAGGTGGCAGGAGTGGAGCCGAAGGGCCATTGAGAGGCCTGGTCCGCAGTGGCCTCCCGTCCTGAGGGTGACTCTTCTCTGCACTGTCTTCCAGCATTCCTTCCGGAGCCCACGAGGAAGCTCTGGGCCCTGACACCGAGGTGGTGAGAGGCCCCTGCCCACCTGCCTGCGGGAGATGCGGCTTCCTGGGCTCCCCACGGCTCCCTGGCTCCGGGCTGTGCTGCCGGCCGTGGCCCTGGGGCTCTGAGCAGCACCCGCAGGCACCCACTCCCCGAGGCCTCCTGCTGCCTGTGCACATTGGCCCCCGTCCCACGAGGATGCATGCCCCCATCGGGGGGCTGCTTGCAGCCCTGGCGCTGGTGTTTGGGACGGTGGTGGCCTTTGCACCCATACCCCGGATCACCTGGGAGCACAGAGGTGAGAGCTAACGCTGCGTGGGTGCCAGGGTGACCCCACGCTTGGGCCGGGTGGATGGCTGGGCACGCTGGCACTTTGGGTTTGTTGGGTTCTCTGCTCCTGGAGCCTTTGTGTGAGCCGACAGCCCCCGGCAACGGCTTCAGAGGGCTGCTCTGCTGACCGGAGCACCCACAGGGCTTGCTCGGGCCCCTGACGTGGTATGTGAACTGGGCCCCCGAAGGGAAGCTCACCTGATGGCCCTGGAGGCTGAGCCCAGGCCAAGTGTGAGCCCCTGGCACCTGGGGCAGCTCCAGGGCTGCACCCACTGCCCACCAGTGACTTGAGCTGCTGTCACTGGCTTTGGTTTTAGGTGTCCCCTTCCTGGGAGAGGTGCCTGGGGACCCCCAGTCTCTCTGGCTCAGTGGGTGGAGGGCTTCAGCACTGGGTGCCAAGCTAGGTGTTGCTCACAGGCCATCGCGGGAGGCAGGCTGCGTCCTGTTGTGCCTGGCCCTTCTTGCCAGTGGAAAAATCAAAAGATCAGGAAATGTTTTGACACCTAACTCTTTTTGGGGGGGAGGGGGAGGTACTAGGAAGCGCTTTACCCCTGAACCACATCCCCAGCCCTTTTTATGTGTTATTTTGAGACAGGGTCTCACTAAGTTCCTTAGGGCCTTGCTGAATTGCTGAGGCTAGCCTCAAACTTGGATCCTCCTGCCTCAGCCTCCCAAGTTGCTGGGATTAGAGGTGTGCACCATGGCACCTGGCTCCCTCTTATTTATTTGTTTTTGCACCTTAATGATAGTTTATTGGGCACCTACCGTGGGCTAGGTACTACGGCAGGTCCTGGGGGACTTGATTATCAAGTGCCATTTTGCTCTCACGGGCACATGGTTGAATGGGCAGAGATCATAGGAGAACAAATGATTGAGCTACAGGGAGATTGTCAGCTGTCAGAATCAGTCCCAGCTTCAGGAGGAGCTTGTGAGGACAGACTTCCAGGATGAGTTCAGCTCAGACCTTAAGTGGCCTCTCAGGCAGAGGAAATGGTACATTCAAAGGCAGTGTTGGAGGTGAGGCACCATCAGGAACTGCAGACCCTTCCAGAACAACCAACCCTCAAAATGCACACTCGGTAATAAACAGGCGGAAAGCCAAGTTCAGAGCCCTCAGATTGATGCCAGGACAGCCAGATGGAAGAGCAGCTCCTTAAAAAATAACGCCAAAACGTGCGAATTGGTCCTGAGGGCTGGGCTGAGCCGCGCTGCTGGGTGGCTCTCGCTGCAGTTGCCTGGCGAGTGGAAAAGATGTTCCTGGTCTGTCTTGGGCATTTGTGGTGGTGGTTACTGGTCTTGGATTGGGGGCTATATTCTCCAAAACTGATTTTTTAAAAATAGATTTTGACATAAAACATTTCCTGAATAAGAAAATCTTAAAGTGTTACAATTTTTTAACTGGTGCCGTGGTGCACGCCTGTCATCCCAGTGGCTCAGGAGACTGAGGCAGGAGGATCGCGGGTTCAAAGCCAGTCTCAGCAACAGCAAGGCGCTAAGCAACTCATACAAAATAGGGCTGGGGATGTGGCTCAGTGGCCGAGTGTCCCTGAGTTCAATCCCTGGGACCCCCTGCCAAAAAATAAAGTTACAAATTTTTAAACTTTATCTGTGGGTAATTAAAGACAGGGGGGAGGTGGGTGGGCAGGTGGAGGTGTCTGGCCTGTTGTCTCCTGGGAGCCACTAAGCAGGGGTTTGGAACATGGCAGATCTTGAGGGACTGGAGGGGAAGGCAGGTGAGCCGCTGGGCCCACAGCTCCAGTGCTGGCCCCTCGTGTGGGGCGAGGCTTCCAGCCTCCACTGCTGGGACACGTGCATTTGCTCAGAAATGCTCCCTGTCACCAAGGGTGATTCCCTGAGTCTCCTTCCCCGCCTCTGACGGCACCCCGGCCTCCCGCAGAGGTGGGTCTGGTGCAGTTTCACGAGCCAGGCATCTACAACTACTCGGCCCTGCTGATGAGCGAGGACGGGGACACGCTGTTCGTGGGCGCGCGGGAGGCCGTCTTCGCACTGGAGGCGCTGGACATCTCCAGGAAGCAGCGCGAGGTAGGTCCTGGGCGCTCTCCGCCTGGGGCTCTGCACACCTGGCCCCGGATGGGTGCCCTGACACCCTAGCTCATGTCCACAGCAGCTCACCCGGGGACCTGCCTCTTTTCCTCTTTGCTTTCTGAACTTCTTATTAGGAAAAAAATCACCACACCCACAAGCAAGGACCCTGCCTCCCGGAGGCTCCTGGACAGCCAGGCTTTTCCTCGTCCTGCCACCCTCTCCATCTCTCATGGCATTGAGGCAAATTCCAGCACCGCCTTCTCCATCTGTGTAGCTGTGTCCTTTTTATCCAATCAGATCACCTCAAACTTCGAGTCGTGCTGCGCTCAGCGTTCAGACTACAAGACTGGCCTTGCAGAGGGCGTTTGTTTCATTCATTTGAACATTTAGTTTGAGATGGATGGAACTCAGCCCCATCACTGTGACTGGCCGTTCTGTCCAGGCGGCCTCCACCTCCAGGGTCCAGCCTCGGTGTCCTTCCTGGGAAAGTCGCTCCATGCAGGCTTTCTGGTGCGCAGCCTGGGCCCTGCACTCCGTCCGGCATGGGCCTGTCTTTGTGCATGTTCTCTGCCGGAGAGTGTTGGGTCCAGAGGTTTGTCCCTGCAAGCAAGGGAGAGAGATTCCTCCTGCAGGTGGGGTCCTCCCTCCTGGGCCTCAGTGGCCTGTGACCCTCTGAGCCAAGGTCCAGTGTCTCATCAAGTGTTGCAAAAGGCAGTGTTTTGATTCTGCCTTCCCCTTTTCATCTGTCAGCCAGAAGTGCCCACTGCCGCCTGTTTGGGTCCTGGATGCCAGGGCAGGACAGATACTGGGCATCGTTGCCTCTGTTTACCATTTTTTTTTAAATTCCACACGAAGGGCAAGCTTGAGTTTTTAAGGTATTTGATTGTTAGTGTCACGGATTTTTAAAAAATTTTTTTGCCATGCTGGGGGTGGAACCCAGGGCCTCGTGCATGCCAGGCAAGCGCCCTACCACAGAGCTGCACCCCCAGCCCCCGTCCTTACTTAATGCTCAAGTTGCCCTGTTCTTGGCCAGTGGCAGCCTCCCAGGTGGCTCCCGAGTCCTAGCCATCTGGAGTGGTTTTCTTGCCCTCTGGAATTAGGCATTTCCGGTCACCTGCTGCCCTAGAACTCTGTTTTCTCTTCGTCTCTGGGGTCTAGCATTTCTATTTCCGTTGATGCACAGATGAGCTCCTGAGCCTTATCCTTTGAAAACAGAGGTTGTAATCAGAAGTCACTTGAGTGGAAGGGGGGCTGTGGTCTCACCTCCTGCTTAGCCCCTTCTTCCCCGTGGTCCGGCACATCCCTTGCTGTGGACCTGTCTCCTCCTGGTCCTCACAGAACTGTCTTGGGGAACGTGGATTCTAGAGCACCAGCCACTGTCCTGTGATGGCCTCTCTGTGCTCCCTAGGGTGGCAGAGAGGCTTAGGTGCCTCCTAAAGAGAAGATAGAGGGACTCCAGCCAGGCTTCAGGGAACTCCCGGGAGCGTGAGCAGGGTGCACTAAGCTTCCATTGCCCTGCCCTTGGGGCTCATACACACCGACCAGGAACCCCATCTGTGTTGGCATTTCTGAAGGAAGCTGCCCTTTCAGTTGTGACCGGGTTCTGCTTTCCTGTGTCCTCATTCAGCCTCCATTGCTGTGAAAACTCCAACCTGTGAGGATGTTTGCCACGTGGGCACGTGGTGGAAACCTGTTGAGTTAGCTCAGTGACCCTCACCTCACCTGGGGTTCCCTCTGCCCAGGAAGCTCTGTGTTTCCTGACTGCTGACCCCCAACATCTGTGAGACCCTGGGTCATGAGAAATGTCCTGTTGTTGTTACATGATTATCCTTTTTGTGGACTGGGGATTGAACCCAGGGCCATGCTATGTAAGCTGCATCCCCAGCCCTTTTAGATTTTTTACTTTGAGACAGGGTCTCACTACGCTGCTGAGGCTGGCCTTGAACTTGGGATCCTCCCATTAGGCTCCTGAATAGCTGGGATTACAGGCGTATTTTGGCTTCTGTTTGGGGACCTCACAGGAGAACATGCAGTGAAATGGGCTCTCATCCTCCCTGACAGGTGTACTGGAAGGTCTCAGAAGACAAGAAAGCAAAATGTGCAGAGAAGGGGAAGTCGAAGCAGGTAATCTCCTTTGCAGGGTGCAGGACGGCCCCCCCCGCGTGCCGACACCGGTCTCCTGCAGGCTGCCATGGTGGTGGGTTGAGTAGCCGACGGGGATTGGCTCTCGGAGCGAGTGCTAGACCTAGGAGACATTCAAGAAATATTTGTGTAGCTTATGTGAATTGAATTTATTCATATGGCCTGAACTTTGAACCAGAGAAAATGTCTCCAGTGGCCACTGGCCAGTGGTGTAAGGTGTGGGATTCATTGGCACACTGTGGCCAGCAGACTTGGGTTTGGAGGAGTGACAGGATCTGGTGATTTCTGGCAGGTGTCCATCTCTTGGGCACCTCAGCGAGGGGCCGTGCAGGGAATGCTGTGCGAGTGTCCATTCCCTCCAGGAGCTCTGGGTCACCCTCGCCTCCTCTGTTCCTCTGCATCCCCACCTGGGGCCGTGCAGATATCCAGACTCTCAGATGATGAGAGCCCAGTCATTCTTGATCATTGGTCCTGACAGTGGAATTGGGGCAAATTTCAGCAGTTGTTGGTTAAGTTCAAAACAAAAATTTTTTTGAAAAAAGGAGATTTTTTTTTGTTTCTTCGCTCAACATTTTTTTCTTAGCAAAGTGCTAAACGCTTACTCCATCATTCCTCTCCATAGGCAGCGTTCACAGGAAATGAGGGACAGCAGGCACTGTGACAGATCACAGGTGCCACTGGGAGTCCTTCCGGAGCTGAACGAGACCAAGGGCTGACAGTGGACGGAGCCCCCAGCTGGGGGTGGGAGGAGATTGAGAATGACATCCCACCAGTTTAAAAACAGTCTTGACTAAAAGAAATTTCCTTGAACTGAGATGATTTCAGACTGGCACATAGAATCCAAGTCCTTTTCACCCTAAAATAGTTCACGGGTTCTTAAATGGCTCCTCTGTTTTCCTGAGGGGGCCCGACTGACGCCGAGCTGGCTTCGGCCCCTCTTGGTCCAGCCTCTCCCCTCGTGGATGGTTGGGACTGGATCCCAAGAAACAGTCTTAGGAGTTTCATGCGTGCAGGGAGCAGAGGGTGGGTCTCCAGGAAGGCAGAGGGGTTAGTGGAGTGGACGGTTTGGCAGCAAGACAAATGGTTTCTGTGTTTAGCGAGAGGAAAATGCATCTCTCTCTAGCGGGTGTCCCCAGTACCATTTGAGGTCAGCTCGCTTCGCTTTGTTTGGTTGCCAGATCTTTGCAGAGTGTCAATTAAGGACTGAACTCAATTCTGTCTGGCACCTGAACAGCCTGTGGACACTGCAGAGATGAAATTACAGGCCAGCTTGAGGTTTAGGTGTCCAGGGGTCGGATTGGGGTGTCAGTGCACCCCGGCTCTGTGGCAGGCCAGGGTGTGAAGGGGAGTACCCGGACGACCTGGAGGACAAGGCCGGGCGGTGGGGTTTGCAGAGTGGGGGGTGCTGTGGCTGGAGGCTGTGAGCGGTGCTCTTCTCTCCTGCAGACTGAGTGTCTCAACTACATCCGGGTGCTGCAGCCGCTCAGTGCCACCACCCTGTACGTGTGCGGGACCAACGCCTTCCAGCCCACCTGTGACCACCTGGTAAGGCCACACACTCGTCCCTTGTATCAGATGAACTTGGGCCAGCCTGGTCAGTGGTAGAGCAGAGCAGGAGCCCTGAGTGGGCAGAGAGACAATCTCTGTCCCCCAGGAACAGTAGATTTTCTCAGGTCCCCTGTGTGAGAACTTGGGAGCAGCTCCTGGCCCTGCAGGAAGCCCAGCCAGGCTGTGGTCAAGAGCATGTGGCCTTCATGGCTCCTCTGAGCTTGGTGTCTACGGCCAAGGGTGTGGCCTGGGGCAGCGCATGCAGCAGACGGCAGTGCATTGCGGACAGGAGCGCTCAGCCCTGTGCCTTGGACCTGGCACCTGCCTCCTCCTCTTCACATTTTGGGTTTTGTAAAGAAGGCCTGGCTGTGGTGGGGTCCAGATCACGTGAAAGTCAACCTTATGCTCCTGGATCGTGTATCTTCTGGGTCTTGGGATGTCACCATCTGGTGTCACCTGCCCACTGAGCAGCCCTCATGGGATCTGCCACTGTGGGTGGTTTAAGAGGCAGGATGGCCCTCCAGGCTCCCTGTGCCATATCCTTGCCTCCGCCCAGACTGCACCTGGCTCCTCCCATGGGCGGGCCTTCCCCACTCCTTGTCACTTGGCAGGAGGAGGTTAGACTGTCACATCTCATTTTTTAAGAAGCAGTTCTTTTTATTCAGGTGATCCCATTAGCAATTAGGTAATAATCACAAAGAGAGAAATTTTGTATTGATACATAATTATACAGGACAGCCGTGTGCACGTGTGCTTGTGACATAATTTGACTGATTTCCCTCCCCAGTACCTCCCCTTGCCCTCCCCTCCCTCCCCCTTCCCCCTGGTCCCTTCACCTACCTACTGTCACCCTACTATTTTCATGAGATCCCTCTTTTTTCCTTTTTTTTCCTCTCTTGTTTCCACATGTAAGAGAAACATAAAATCCATGACTTTCCGAGTTGGGTTTATTTTACTTAACATGATGTTCTCCATTTCCATCCATTTTCCTGGGATGACATGATTTCATTCTCCCTCATGACTGAGTAAAACTCACATTTTCTCTATCCCTTCATCTTTTGACAGACGCCTAGGCTGGGTCCATGGTCGGGCTGTTGTGACTTGCGCATCACTGTAGCAAGCTGACTCTAATCCTGAGGGTGAATACCAAGAGCGGGATAGCTGGGTCATGTGGTGGTTCGATTCCTAGTGTTTGGAGGAACTTGCGCACTGATCTGCACAGTGCACGAGAGTTCCTTGTTCCCCGCATCCTCACCTGCATTTATGGTTATTTGTATTCTTGAGGGCTGCCATTCTATTGGAGATGAAATCTCAGTGTAGTTTTGACTTGCATTTCCCTGGTGGCTAAAGATATTGATCATTTTTTTCATAAATTCAGTGGTCATTTGCACCTCTTTTGAGAAGCGTCTCTCTGGTTCATTTGCCCGTTTATTGAATGGGTCGTGTGTTGGAGTGTTAATTGTTTTGAGTTCTTTACATATTCTGAATATTAATTCTGTTGGACCCGTAACTGGGAAAGGTTTTCTCCCATTCTGTAGCTTCTCTCTTCACATATCCTTTCCTTTCCTCTGCAGAAGCTTTTTAATCTGATGCCATTTTGTTTATTGGCTCCTGGTATTAATTGCTAAGCGTTAGGAGTGCTGAGGAAGTCGGCGTCTGTGCCTATGTGTCAGAGTGTCCCTTGGGTTTCTTGTGGCAGTGACAGTTTCTGGACTCATTCCCAGGTCTTTGATCCATTCTGAATTGACTTTCATGCAGGGTGAGAGAGAGGGATCTAGTTCCATTCTCCAGATGGCGATCCAGTTTTCCCAGTGCTGTTTGTTTAAAAGGCTGTTTTTTCCAATGTATGTTTTTGGCACCTTTGTCAAGGATCAGATGACTGTATCCACGACGGTTTGTCTCTTTGTAAGAAGGAGCATTTTAAGTAAGTACATGGAAGAACCAACACTCAGCATATTTTCTAGTGATGGACCTGGATTAATGAGTACTTAACGAATATAAAAATATGCTAACCAGTAGTTCCCCCTATGTCTGGATATACTCCTGTGACCTCCAGTGATGAAACCATATGTCTTCACCTGATGACCTAGTTGGCCACCAAGTGACTAACGGGTGGGTAGTATATACAGGGTGGATTCACAGGGGAGTGATTTACATCCTGGGCAGGACTGAGTGCAAAGGCGTGAGGTTTCCTCACACTACTCAGAATGCCGTGGTGACTGCAGATCACTCAGACTGCAGAAGGTGAAGTCGTGGTGAGGGGAGACACTGTAAAGAAAGGCTTCTTTGCTGTTGGAACTTTTTAAAAAATTTCCTGACTGAGGGATGTGACTCAGTGGTGGAGTACTTACTAGGCTGCAAGAGACCCCGAGTATGATCCCCAGTACTGCAAAAAACAAAAACCAACCAAAATAACCTCCAACCTTGAGTCAGAAATAGCAAGACACAGCTTAGACTTCTGAAGAACTCACGTCGGCTACCTCGCACTCCCCCAGAGACGTCTGAGTGAGAGCCACAGCCCAGCTCTGCCTGGCTCTCTGTTCCCACAGATGCTGACAACGGATGAGATGGAGTGGGGGTGAGGGGCTTCTGGGATGTGATCCCCAGTCTTAAAAGATAGCATATTTTTTTTTTTTGCTTTAATGCAAAAAAATAAAAAATAAATTGCCATTGTACTAGAAACATTTTGTGCATCAGTGGATTTCCGGGCTAACCCTAGCTAACCGGAAGCTTGCAGTCCCGTCTTTGAGACGTGCGTTCTGCAGCGATGTCTATGGCGTGTGTGGCCGAATGAAGGGCTGGTGTGTGTGGTTTAAAGCTAACCCTAGGCTTTTCCCGATACTTTCAATAAAGTTTTTCACGCCAATAGAAGAATGGCTCGCTCATGGACACTAACCACCCCGTTGGGGCAGTTGGGAATGCGCTGTGCACACGTGGCTGTGTGTGCAGTGTGAGCACGTGCTAGTCCGTGACCCATGCCTCGCAGTTGCCATTACGAACATCTCTTAAGGATAATGACATTTTCCTGCATAAATCTGATTTTACCACAGTAATTGCCCAGTATCATCCACCCCCAGTCCCTCTCCAGGGTTCCCCAGCAGCCCCGGGCGTCTTTTGGAGATGTGGTGCTGTATCCCCTCCGTGAGCTGCTGTGGCCCCAGCTCCTGTTCCCTGTCCTGAGAGTGAGCATCTGCACGTTGTGTTAGCAGCCCGCAGGGACGTCAATGCAGCTCCCTTGTGCCACCAGACCCTCTGTCCCCACTGGGAGAGCTGTGTCCAGCCAGCCTCCTCTGGCAGGGACGGGCTGCCCCCAGCCACGCTGGGCAGTACAGTCCTCCTGAGCCTCTGCAGCTCCTGGCTCACAACAACATTCCACTTTCATTTTCTGAGTCTGCCTGGATTTCCGGCAGGCTCACCCACGGTGGTTCGTAAGGCAGTTGCTGGTGCCCCCTGCTCTCATCCTGAGTGATCTTCGTGCGTGTTTCTACATGACACTCCTTCGCCTCTGAAGAGGCAGTCTGTCATTTTACAGGCATTCCCTGCAATTTGTCATCTCATGTTGTCCTGTTTTCCCTGTTTGAGAGCTTTTGGGGTTTTTGTTTTGTTTTGTTTTGTTGATATTGGGGTCTGAACCCAGGGGCACTTTACCTCTGAGCCACATCCCCAGCCCTGTTTATTTATTTTGAGCCAGGGTCTCACTGAGTTGCTTAGAGCCTCACTTGGTTGCTGAAGCTGGCCTCGGAACTTGCGATCCTCCGGCCTCAGCCTCCTGAGTTGCGGGCATTACAGGTGTGTGCCACGGTGCCCGGCAGCTTCCCAGTTCTGTGGGTAGTTGGTTTGTCATTGTCTTGCACAGCTTTGGCCTTTTCAGGTGAAGTGCGGTCATCCTGAGGTTGTAATTCTTGCCTAAGCTTCTTGTGCGGCAGCCTGCTTTTGCTCTTAATATTCGGAGATGGATCGTCTGCATCATGTGGTGGTGGAGCAGGGGTTCCGCCTTCTTTTGTGTGACCTTTTTGGAGAGTGTAGTTCTTCCTGTCTTTTTTTTTTTTTTTTTTTTTGGTACCAGGAATTGAACCCAGGGGTGCATAGCCACTGAGCCACATTCCCAGCCCTTTTTATGTTGCATTTGAGGCAGCGTCTTGCTAAGTTGCTTTGGGCCTCACTAAATTACTGAGGCTGGCTTTGAACTTGTGATCCTCCTGCTTCAGCCTCACAAGCTGCTGGGATCACAGGCATGGGCCGTGGCGCCCGGCTTCCTATCTTCATTGATACTAAAGTTCTGCCTATGGAATACATCCTGTGTTTGGCTTGCCCTTGCCCCTTGACTGCCCTGGAGCCACAGCCTGGCCTTCTCTGACTCACAGGTGAGTCAGCTGAGGCCAGGGCCCTGAGACGCTGGTGTGCAGACCTGAACGGGACCCACTGGGTCAGCACCTATTGGCTGTGCCCTCTCGGTCTGGCAGGAACAAAGACTCTGTAAAATTAAATGGTAGCAGACCATGTCATCCCCATGGAAAGGCCGATGTTTTAGATGCGTTTTCTTTTTTTTTTCAATTTCAGAACTTAGCATCCTTTAAGTTTCTGGGGAAAAACGAAGATGGCAAAGGAAGGTGTCCCTTTGACCCAGCACACAGCTACACGTCCGTCATGGTTGGTAAGTCCTGCTGCTCGGGCTCCTTCACCCCCATGGGCGTGGGTGAGGCAGGCCAGGCTGAGTCGTGAGGGTTGGCAGGGCAGGCGGATTAGACGCCATAAATCGGGAGTGCCTATTTTGCTATTGGTTGGATGCAGGGAATTTCCTGCCTCTTCACTCCCAACATGCAGCTGGATGAGGCACCTACACTTATCCAGGGCAAGGGGAAAGCACAAGATGTAGCAAGTGCAGGTCGCTTCCCGGAAGTTGGGGAGACCGTCTTTCCTGTTCTTGGGAGCTTGCTTAGGTGACCAAGAAGCGGTGTTGAAGAGTGTCCCGGGCCTGGGTGCCTAGTGGGAGGCTGACTCCCTCTCCTCTCTCCTCCCGGCTGCTGCAGATGGAGAGCTTTATTCTGGGACGTCGTATAATTTCTTGGGAAGTGAGCCCATCATCTCCCGAAACTCTTCCCACAGTCCCCTGAGAACGGAGTACGCCATCCCTTGGCTCAACGGTAAGAGGCTCGGCCGCCTGGTGGGAGGCCTGCGCCCTTCCATGTCTTCCTGTCCCCTCACATCCCCAGCTGGAGTCAGCCTGGGCAGCGGGGCTGTCTCCAGGTCTGCTTGGGACCCATGCTGGAATCCAGGGCTTCTCGTTTGTGTGTCCGGGAAACAGATTTGGGAGAGTTTTCACAAAAGTGAGACTCTGAGCTCAGCGCAGTGGTGCACGCCTGCAATCCCAGCAACCGGGAGGCTGAGGCAGGAAGATTACAAGTTCGAGGCCAGCCTCAGCAACGTAGGCCCTTAGTGAGACAGGGTCTCTAAGAAGGGCTGGGGAGGTAGCTCAGTGAAGGGTTCCTGGGTTCAGTCCCCAGTACTGCCCTCCACCCCCAAAAAAGTGAGATTCCGAGGTGAATGGAGAGCTCAGAGCACCAGGTTGGGATGTGGTTTGATTCCCAGCATGACATCAAGGCAGAGCCTTCGTGCCTGGCCTCTAGGGCCCAGGCAGGGGGTCAGGCTACCTGGGATTCGCAGACAGTTTGTGTTTCCTGTCTGGCTTTGGGGTGCCGGTGCTGGAAGACTGCTCATGGGGGCTGCCTTGAAGGTGAAGCTTTTTGGAGGTCTCTTGACTGAGGGCAGATCCCGAGGCCTGAGGTGCAGGGACAGCCGCTGCCCCTAGGTGTGGGCAGCCCAGCAGTCAGTCTTGAGCTCCTGCCTTGGCGGCGGAGGCTGCTCACTTGAGGCACTTGTTTAAACCAGCAAGTGGTCTGGCTCCAGGCAGCCCCGGCTGCTTCAGGACAGGTGGACCTGGGTTCTCAGGGTGGACCTGGGCAGCTGCTCCGCAGCACCACCTACAGGCACCCCTCCAGACTGGGGAGGCCTGATGGCATCCATACCTCTTGCTGGGGTCTGGAAGGCACGCACATGCTCCCGCCGTTCTTGCAGGGAGGCCCCTGGCCTCCAGGCTGTGCCGGCTGGGGAGCAGGCAGTGACCCAGCTCTGCCGTCTCTGCAGAGCCCAGCTTCGTGTTCGCCGACGTGATCCAGAAGAGCCCGGATGAGGGCGAGGACGACAGGGTCTACTTTTTCTTCACTGAGGCGTCCGTGGAGTACGAGTTCGTCTTCAAGCTGATGATCCCACGCATCGCCAGGGTGTGCAGGGTGAGCACCGATCTGCTTCTGCGTCCCCTGCATCCTGCCTGGGGACAGCAGGCCTGGACATGGTCCCTCCTGGCTCTGGTCGGATGTCACCTTCCCTGCCACTCTGTCCCTTTGTTACTTCCATTGATGGGCCTCGCGGGTGCCAGGCTTTCCTAGCTTAGGAATTCTGGTGGTTTCCCTGGGGACGAGGGGGCCATGGGACTCCACGTGTAACTGATTGGCCTGCAGTTTTGGGGGGACTTGGGGTTTTGACACACCTTCCCCAGACCGCCCAGGCTGTGCAAAGCCAGTTTTTGTTGAATGTATTCACCAGACTCTCCGGAACTGGAGTTTCACCGTGTCTCTGTCACAGCCTTCGAGGGGAACATTAGCCGTGGGCTTTCAGTTAAGGAGCAAGAACTGGCACTAACCATTTGCCAGACACAGAGCATCAAGCGCATGTCCAGGGAGCCAGGATGCTCTCAAAACAAGGAGCTTCAGCAGGTGCTTAGCACCAGAGAACTGCCGTGGGGTGGGGTTTAGGAAATCTTCAGGTGGCTCAGATGGCAGTTTGGGGAGGCAGGGTGACTGGCCTGGGAAGGAGCCATCCAGAGCCATGGGAGATAACAGCAGCAGTCACTGCAAGCTGGTCGGTTTGGAGCTGTTGGACATTTGTCCCCCATGGAAGTCACTGGACACACAGTTGCCATGTGGCCTTCTTGTAGAGGGCCACAGTGGGGACACCAGCTCAGAGCAAGGGTTCCTGCCCACAGCGCAGGTGCTTTGGATGCCCCTCCTCGCCTTCCACCTGCAAGGTAGAGGAGGTGCCCTGTGTACCTGAGCGTCTAGTGGGCTTTCTCCAGCCAGGGCTCGCTGACCCTGTCCCCCAAGGGTCTCCCATCTGTGGCTGCCTCGTTCCTCATCTTGCAGACCTGGAGGCTGCTGCACAGACAGGGCCAGGCTCCGAGTAGGTGCACACAGCACACTTGCAGCAGTGCTGGGGAGGGGCTCTGTAGCTTGCAGGAAACTGAGCTAGACTGACCTTGACCTTGACACCTGACACTGGGGAGTTTACAGAAGGGTCTGTAAAGAGGATCAAGCCGTGCCCAGAGCGTCCTGCCTCCCCTCCCACAAAGGCAAGTCACCAGCCTCTGCGGGTCTTAGGTGGGGTTCTGTTGGACCCTCAGATTCCTTTGCTTTTCCCACAACTGTTCTCACTGCTGGACTGAGCCCCCATTCCTGGCCTGCCCACCCTATAGGCAGACCCTTTGGCTGCTCCTCAGAATCTGAATACCAGAGAGAAAAATGGCCCTGGACACACTAGAATCATCCTTTGGTAAAACATCAAGGAAGAAAATGAAGCAGTTCATAAAAAAGAAAACACACCCTTCCGCGTCACACAGTCCAGATGAGAATGGGGTGCACTTTCATTAGGGCCAAAATAAGTAAGGACTTCTCCACGTCCTGTTCTTCTGCACTCGGAGGTCCTAGTTTATACCGCCATCCCCCCTTACCCTTACCCAAGGGGGATATGTCCTAAGAACCCCCTCAGATGCTGGAAGCCTCAGATAGCACCAAATCCATATGAATTTTTCCCATAATTTGTAAATTAAGTAAGAGATTAGCAAAAACGACCTTGATAAAAAAGAATTATACCCACACTGTAGTTAAAGTTGCGTGAACATGGTTTCTTTCTCTCAAATGAGTCAAAACAAATATTAACATTTTGGACAGCAGCTGAGTACAGGCGACTCAAACCATGGAAGGTGACCGCAGGTTGGGCTGTCTGGATGTCTCCCCAGACCACACCAGGTCATGTACTTGTCACCCCGTCTCAGTCATCAGCCTGCTAGAACTCGTTGAAGAACCTCGTAGCTGCAAAGTGCTTGAGCTATGATTTGGCAGGAGAGAGGAAGTAAAGGATTGAGCCTCTTAGAGGGACAACCACACGGTCCCCCAGACGGGCTGCAGGGCGGGTGCTGCAGAGTGGAAGGAGGACGTTCACTGGGGGGTCACGAGTGGCAGCTGCACAGCAGCCAAGGGCCAGCGCAGACAGGTGCCAAGGGCTTCCCTGCACCCTGGGGGACGTGGACCCTGTTGTTCAGCCGTCATCAAATGCGTTTTCAGGGAGAGGGGTCTTGTTTTATTTCTGAGCTGGTGTGGAATAGTGCTGTGGTCACCACACTGTCCAGGCCTGCTTTCCTTGGGCCAGCAGAGCTGCCCTGGGTCGGGCTGGGCTGGCGAGGGCCAGCGCTGCACTCCTGCTCCGGCACTGCCTCCGTGGGGGTGGCCTCTGCTCCCCCTCCACGTCCTGTCTTTGGGTTTCAGGGGGACCAGGGTGGCCTACGGACCTTGCAGAAGAAGTGGACCTCCTTCCTGAAGGCCCGACTGATCTGCGCCCGGCCAGACAGCGGCCTGGTCTTCAATGTGCTGCAGGACGTGTTCGTGCTGCGTTCCCCGGGCCTCAAGGAGCCCCTGTTCTACGCTCTCTTCACCCCACAGCTGTAAGTGCCTGTAGCTGATGGCGTGCATGCCCTCCTTGTGGCCACTGCCCTGGGGCACTCATGGCCTCCCCTCCCCAGGAACAACGTGGGGCTGTCGGCGGTGTGCGCCTACAACCTGTCCACGGTGGAGGCCGTCTTCTCCCGCGGGAAGTACATGCAGAGCGCCACGGTGGAGCAATCCCACACCAAGTGGGTGCGCTACAACGGCCCCGTGCCCAGCCCACGACCCGGAGCGGTGAGCCAGGGATGGGATCCTGGGAGGGCTGCTCTTGACCCAGAGTGTGGACCTGACTCAGGTGCCCGAGCCTCCTTGCTTGGGTCGCCTGGCCATGGGAGTCCGTACACACCAGGCCAAGCCTCTGCGAGCCTGGAGGCTGGGGCCCCCCTTGCATTTTCTTCTCTCCTGCGGGTTATGTAACAGCTCTTGCCACTCCCTGCCGGAGGAGGAGGCGTGCCATGGCAGGGCTGTTCTTGAGAAATAAAGATTGCGTAATACAGTTAGGGCCGTGTCATTGTCATGCAGACAAACATGACTTCTTGGCAAAGGGTTCCATGCCCTCCTGAGCTGCACTGTCCACTAATCGATGGATGTCACTTCTTTTCCCCTCCTAAGATAGTACATTTTAGGTATAAAAAATAAAAATTCTAAGCCAGGCGTGGTGGCGCATGCCTGTAATCCCAGCAGCTCGGGAGGCCGAGGCAGGAGGATTGTGGGTTCAAAGCCAGCCTCAGGACGGGCAAGGCGCTAAGCAACTCAGACCCTGTCTCTAAATAAAATACAAAACAGGGCTGGGGATGTGGCTCAGTGGCCGAGTGCCCCTGAGTTCAATCCCCGGTTCCAAAAACTAAATAAATAATAAAAAAATAAAAATTCTAGTCCAACCTCTGCACCCGCATGGTGACTCGGGGTTCTGTGAGCAACTCTTGCAAGGGGCTACCACCTGGTCCTCCAAGCTCCTTGGGCTCCAGCCCCCTCTGGGGGGGGTCTCCTGCCCACACCATCATTGCTTCTGGCAGTAAAATGTCGTTTGTCATACATTTTGGTTTCTGCACATCAGGCAGCGAGAACTGGGAAAAATCCTTCCTGCCTTGATCTGCTTAGACCTGGGCTGGTTTTTAGCAGTGTTTAGCATGCGTCTCTTTGGAGAGGAAAGCTAAGCTTTTTCATTTGTAAGTAGGTATTCCTCCACCGATTAGGTATCATAAAACAATTACATTTTGTGGATATGCTTTAAAACTGTGTCCTCCCATTCCTGGGAAAAGGCCCCCTCCGTGACTCACCTTTGCCCTGCTTTCTAGAAATTCAGTTCATGGTCCCCCAGCCGTGCACCCGATGGGCGCTCCAAGGCTGTGGGAAGCCAAGCGGGTTGCTGGTGGCGTGCGCGTTGATGTCAGTGGTTTTATTCCCACAGTGCATTGACAGAGAGGCACGGGCCGCCAACTACACCAGCTCTCTGAATTTGCCAGACAAGACGCTGCAATTCGTCAAAGACCACCCTCTGATGGACGACTCGGTGACCCCGATAGACAACAGACCCAGGCTAATCAAACAGGATGTGAACTACACTCAGATTGTGGTGGACAGGACCCAGGCCCTGGATGGGACCATCTATGACGTCATGTTTGTCAGCACAGGTGGGTCCTGAGGCCTGACTTTCAGAGTGGGTCTGGGTCCTTAGGTAAGAAAATTGGGAAGTGCACTTAATATTCTACAAGTCGATGCAGCATCTACCTCCAGATGGCCCCGCAGTTTGTGAAGGCATGAAAGGATCTCTGAGAAGTCACCACTCCTCAGCTTCCACATCTCTGTGACCATCAGGCCACTTGGGACACTCATTAACCATGAAGTCCTCACCCACATCCAGGCTGGACTGCAGAGGAGTCCCTGTTGCCTCAGAGCTGGGGTGATGACCGTGCCCGCTGCAGTTGCTGGCACCAGCCTGGGAGGAACCCTCCGTGTGGCCTGTCCCGTCTGCTGGCAGGAGACCTTGTTGCTGCCCCCTGCAAGGAACCAGACTGAGATACGCCCGAGCCTGCTGCCTCCCCTCACCTGTGGCAATGAAGCAAGTGTTTCTGGAATGGGGACAGTAGCCTGGAGCCATGGTAGCTGGCAGGGTGTCATGGCCCACCATGGAGTTTTGCAGCTGACCTTGCCTGGGCCTCGCCACCCTCGCCTGCTTGCCCTGGACGCCTTCTGACACTTCCCCCACCAGAGGCCGGTGGAGCGTCACAGCCGCTGCAGAGGGCTCGTGGTTGTTGGAACCAGCCTTGGAACAGGGGGTTATTCTTCATAAGAAAGTTGGAATAACCCACAACTTGGATTTCCAATTGTTTATTTTGCCCAAGTCTTTTAAAAAATGTATTTCTAATGCCAAGCTTTTCTCAACATTTGTGGAGGGAGTGATTTGAGAATGCAGAAGTGGGGAGGATTTGCCCCTGGGTCTGATGTCCTTGGTGTGGCCCTCTGGGCTATCTTGTTGATCTGTGGCTTTGATCTTGCAGACCGGGGTGCCCTGCACAAAGCTGTGAGCCTTGAGAATGACGTGCACATCGTTGAGGAGACCCAGCTGTTCCAGGACTCCGAACCCATCCAGACTCTGCTACTATCTTCGAAGAAGGTAAAGTGACCTGGGCAGCCAGGCTAGGTGGCCGTGCTGCTTGGAGGCTTGGTATCTCTATCATCTGCGATTGGCTGGACTGGGGTCAAGTGCCTGGGGATGGGCAGACCCCGATCTCCTTGCCCAGATGAAGTAGTCTTTAGGTTTACCAGAGTCACTCCATGAGCAGCGGATCTGAAGTTTTGGAAGACGGAGGGCAGAACCTCGTTGTTGCCGGTGCACTGTGCGGGGGATGGGGGAGGGCACTGCCCTACAAACACATTCTCATGCCCTGTGCTCGTGAGGTCACAGTGTCAGCAGGGTGTGCATCGGTGCTGCTGACCCAGCAGTGAGGAGCTCCAGAAGAGAGTTGACAGGCAGCTCCACTCAGCTGTCCCCACGCCCAGAGGGGACTTCCCCCACATCAGGGTGGGCGGTGGGCCAGAAGCTGAGACGCAGCTGGGTGGGCCTTACCCATCCCAAAATGTTCATAGATCACAAAATATGAATTTGATTTTTTTCAACCATTTGGAAATGTGAACCCCCTGAGCTCAGTAGACACTGCCAGGGACTGGGGGCTGGCGTTGCCCTCTGGCTGTAGCTTGCCATTCCCTGTCCCACATCCACAGTGTCTTTGGGAGGTGGTGCCGCTCCGTTCTGCAGCTGGCACGGAGCAGGGAGGAGCAGCAGCGGGTCCATCCAGACGCTGACCCCTGGGCAGGCCAGTTGTTTGTTCTGCGCTGGTTTCCTTGCTGGCATGTGGGAGTGGAAATCCCTCCTCGCTGGGTCATTGTGAGGGTCACACGAGCCTCATGAAGTGCTGAGGATGGAGCCCAGCACGGAGCAGGGTGCTTGGGAACTGGGGGCTGGGCAGGCCCCTGCTGTGAGCAGAGCAGAGGGACCCTGGGCCACACGACTTGCCTGCTCCTCACTTCCAAAGCCCAGCTCCCAACCAAGCCGAGCTGCCACCTGTGTGCCACCTTCCTCTAACACCGGGGTCTCTGGTTTGACCTGCAGTTCACCTGCAGCCCTCGGCACGTGTGGGTGGACGTGCATAGCAGCTTGAAGGGCTGCCTCCCAGAGCTTTCCTGCCGAAGGCCTCTGCCCCCTTGGGAGGAACCAGCTGACTCACCTCCAGCAGTGGGCAGCACCCCTCAGGGGCTCCCATCTCCCCCTTTATCCGCGTCTGCAAAGCTTGGGAAGCCTGGGGCTGGTTCTCCAACTCCTGTTTCCTGGCCTCCCTCTCTCCACCCCTCACCCCCAGCCACTTAGAGTGCATTTACTCCAGTTCTGAAAGGGAAAGAAAATCAATATAAGTGAGTTATAAGCCACCAGCTTCTGAGCATCTGTGCTGGCTTGGCCCAGCGCCCCGTGCATAAAGGGCCTGGAGATTTTCAGGAAGCGCTTTAGTCCGCCCCACCCCCAGCCGATCCCAGGAGCCTTCTGGAGTCTTTGTGTTGACCATTTGCTACAACC
Organism: Glaucomys volans; assembly: GCA_020662805.1. Classification (NCBI taxonomy): domain Eukaryota; kingdom Metazoa; phylum Chordata; class Mammalia; order Rodentia; family Sciuridae; genus Glaucomys; species Glaucomys volans. Next base: position 19,506 of record JAJEJO010000311.1, on the reverse strand, counting down.
AGGCTGGGGCGAGCGCCCAGGAAGCCCGTGGAATGGGCAGTGTCCATTGAGGAAGAGGTCTGCTCCAGGCTGTCACTCGGGACCCCGGCTGGTGGAGGCATGGGTGCCAGTCCTCGAAGGCATGGGGGAGGGGTCACGTGTAGGGTGTTCCAGGTCAGTCCTGTGCAGCTGCCCCGGCCAGAACCGAGAGACCTGGCCACACCAGGAAGGTCGGCCAGACGGAAAGGGCGGGCTGGTGGACCACCCGATTTGACTGTCCCAGTAGGAGCCTGGCTAGGTGAGGACGTGGCTCAGTTGTCAGGAGCAGAAACGGAAGCATTGCATACGCCATGGAGCCCCATGCCTTCTCCTCGGCCTGGGTGGGTGTCAGGTGGGTCTGGAATGCCTGGCCGAGTGCCACGGCAGCAGGAAGGTCTGACCCACGCCTCGCAGCAGCAGCCCTCGTCTACCCAGCACCAGCGCCCTCCCGTCACCTCGCCGGCTCCCTCTCCTCTGACGGCAAGTGAGACGTGCCGTCTGCTGTGGTAGATACCGTGACAGTCGCCACCTCACCTTCCTGAAGACAGCTTGGGGTCTTTGCCCCTCTGGCTCTTGGGCACAGTGCTGCTGTGAACTCAGGGGTGCGTGCCTCTCTTGAGCCCTCCTTGCTTCTTTGCGCACACATGGCTAGCGCACTGTGGGTGGCCCTCTGAGCAGAGGGCAGTGTGTCTCTGTGTTCACCAGGCGCTCTTTGATGGTGTGATCTGGCGTGTGTGGCCTCGGGAGCAGCGGAGCTCTGGGGGCTCATCCGCCTCACCTGCCCCCAGGGCTGTGTGTTCACATGACTCAGCAGAGATGAGAGGACACGTGGGTCCAGGTGCCGCAGCCCAGGGACAGTCACCCGACCAGGGAAAGGAGAGGCTGGAGAAGGGAGCAGGGACCACGGCGGGTGGAGGAGCGCATGAGGCGCGCCCCCTCAGTGCACCCCGCTAGCACTGCGAACCTCCCAGTTTCTTTTCTCTTGCCTTTATACGCTTTTTTTGAAATAATTTTGGATTTACCCAAGAACCGCAGTGATAGCAGAGGTTCCTGCCCAGCCCACCTTGAGTGGCGTGTCACAGAGGCGATATGTGTCCGTCGAAACCAGGAGCTGGCACGGACGCAGCCGTTACCTGGACCCCCACGCTGCACCCCCCACACTGTCCCCCTCCTTCTCAGCCCCAGGCCCAGGATGCACCTGGGCCTTGTGTCTCCTCACATCCCCATCTGTCCCTGGTCCCAGCCTGCCTGGTGAGACCTGGCCAGGTGTTCCATGGTGTCTGCCGTTTTCTCCTGACTCACAGGGTATGGGTTTGGGGAGAGCGCCACGGGGGTGTGTCCTGGGGGACAACATCCACGTGCCTCTCTGCTAGCGCCCTCAACATGGTCTCTCTGTCAATATCACCATGTGTCCTCTGCCTGCCCCACGCATCCGTGTGTCCAGCCCACACCTGGGGTAGGGAAAGTCAAGCCCCAGCCCCTGGGGAGGCATGACAAAGTGGGCACATGTTAAAACCCCCCGGCCATCCAACGCGTCTCGGGGGGACTTCTGACACCAGGTTGCTGCTGTTGGTCCTCTGCCTCCGTGGGCTTGGTGTGCGTGGTTCAGCCCACCTCAGGGCAGAAGCACTCAAAAGCAAAATGCATAGAGGACCTATAGAGAGACTTGTCCTTGTCCTGGTTTCCCTGACAGTACGTACTGCACAGCAGCTATTTCCTGAGCACTGACGTTGTCTCAGGTGTTCCAAGTCATCCAGAGAGGATTTAGAGTATGCAGTAGGTTGTGTAGGTGCTCGGAAAATTCTGTGCCACCTTTTATAAGGGACTTGAGCATCCCCAGATTTTGGTATGTCAGGGGATCCTGAAGCCAGCCCCCCGCAGTTAAGAGGGAAGACTCGGCCACACCCCTCTCGCCTGCCCACTGCACCTCCAGTGGGCCCGGCTGCAGCAGGCACTGGCCCTCCTGTGGAAGCTTCTGCTCCCCTCTTCCTTCCCTGTCACACTGTGGAATCCACGCAGCATGAGCAGACCGTGCCACTCGGCTTCCTTTGAGCTCCAGCCCATCTCCCATCAGGGAGAGGTGTTGCTGAGTGTCCTGGAGAGCAGGGAGGGCAGGAGCCCCTGGAATGGACCCTCCCTCCTCACAGTCCACCCCATCCTCCTTGGCCCTCACCCGCTTCTCGCTGGGGTGGAAGCTCAGGCAGGGCTCAACTTGACCTTGGCCCTGGGAAATATTTCTGCATTTTCACATCTCACGAGATGCCCCAAGCTGATCTGGGTGTTGTCTTACACTGTTTGTTAGGTGGTGAGCACGTGGTCACATCTGCTCAGGGCTGCAGTGACGGGGACAGCTAAGGCCAGGCCCTGTGGCAGCTTATTCTCATAGTCTGCATCCCAGGGGGTGGGGTATGTGTACCTCTGTGCTTGCTAGGTGGGATGTGTGACCTGGGACCTTCAGGGACCTCCAGCAATGAGCCCTGGCCTAAGTCAGCGCTGGGGACCACAAACTCCAGCCAGCCCGAAGCTTCACAGAATGCACCCTCTGAGGGTGAAGGTCATGCTTCATCTGAGTTTAAAATACTGTCTTGTGTATGTTTGGGAATCTGTGGTGCTAACCAAAAGGTTTTCCAGGATGTTAATGTGAGATGGAAACTCCCAGGCAACAGGGAAAAAAGACAGGGAACCGCTGCCCTGTGAGTCATGTGGGGCACCCTCCCTCCGACTCTCTTCATTAAAATTTAAAATAAAAAACAGTCATCATGGTGCAGTGGTGGACTCCTGCAATCTCAGTGGCAAAGGCTGAGGCAGGAAGATCCCAAGGTCAAGGCTAACGTCAGCAACTTGGGCCCTATTTCAAAATAAAAAATAAAAAGGGCTGGGGATATGGTTTAGTGGCAAAGCACCAGTACCCCCACCGCTGCCCCTGCCTAAAGCGGTTGTCCTGGATGCTGTGTGTGGGTATTCTGCAGTGCCAGGTGGGCTGCTGGCTCTGAGCATGGTACACTGGAGCTTGGCGATGGATTTCTTCCTTATAAATGTAGACATGTGGAAAGCAAATGGTGGCCTCCTTTTTTGATTTGATTTCTTCACACAGCGTGAATCAGCATCTCCTTGACACCTGCGTGCTGGGCCCGGGTCCCTGCGTGCAGGTGCCCACGTGCTGTCAGGAAGAACTCAGATTAGCATTGGACGCATGGCTCACCCATAGTGAGGTCAGGAAGGCAGCCTGGAACGTCAGGTGTGGGGATCCCCTCCATAGGCAGGGGCACCAGGAGGGCGTCTGAACGGCTTCATCCCCCAAAAGAGACAGGTGCAGAGAAGCAGGGGCAACCCAGGTAGGCAGCTTGTGCCTCGACAGGGGAGGGAGGGATTCAGGACCACAGCTGGATTCGGCTTGAACATGGAACATCACCTTTATCTTCTGACAGGCTGTAATTCGAGTTTTCCTTAGACCTCCCCGGGCCCGACTCTGGCTCCATGTTATGGAGGCCTGTCCTCTCTGACACGGGGCTTGCAGACGCTGTCACGTTCCCAGAAGCTGGTGAAGAAGCTCAGCCTCTGCCGTTGAGCGCTGCCCAACACCTGCCCCCACCTGTCTCCCACACACAGGGCAGAAGGTTTGTCTACGCGGGCTCCAACTCGGGTGTGGTCCAGGCTCCCCTGGCCTTCTGTGAAAAGCACAGCAGCTGCGAGGACTGTGTGCTGGCACGGGACCCCTACTGTGCCTGGAGCCCACCAGCTGCCGCCTGCGTCGCCCTGCACCAGGCCGAGGGCCCCCACAGGTACGAGGTGGGCACACCTGTGCATGTGCCCCTGTGCCTGGGCAGGTGAGTAACAAGTGCCGGTTGTCTTGCAGGGGCTGGATTCAGGAGATGAGTGGCGATGCATCCCTGTGTCCCGGTGAGTGGGTTCTCAGGAGCGGCCGTGTCGGTAACTGTTTCGAGGTGCTTCGGTTCTGTGGCTGTTAGTGTGCGTTTTGTTCTCCTTTCTCCATTCGGAACAGAGGTCGAGTGTCCTGTAGCAGAGCCGTGATCTTTCTCTGCCCCTTTGGTTGTTGGAAGAGTGTTTGAAGCTGCATGGGGTGTGTCGGCTGACGGTGGGAATCTCCATCCCTGACTGTCTTCTCTTCTCTTTGTTCAGCGTGGGGTTCATTAACAAAACCTGAACTCTAAGAATGGGAAGACAGGGCTGGAGTTGTGGCTCAGTGGTGGAGCACTTGCCTGGCACGTGTGAGGCACTGGGTTTGATTTTCAGCACCACACATAAATAAATGAATAAAAAATAAAGGCCTCTCAACATCTAAAAAGTATTTAAAAAAAAAAATGGGAAGAAAGGAGCCCATGGTTATAGGTTGAGCAGCCCTCACCCAAAAACCCCCAGTTCAGAACTTTCCGGCATGGACATGACACCACAGTGGAAAATGTCACACCAGAGAGCTTGGTTTCATGCACAAAGTTATTTAAAATGTGTAAAATCACCTTCAGGCTATGTGTATAAGGTGCATGTGAAACTTAAATAAATTTCGTGTGTAGACGTGGGTCTCCTCCCCAAGATGCTGCATTGTGTGTATGCAAGGAGTTCAAACTTTTAAAACAGGAAATCTGAAACACTTCTGGTCCCCAGCATTTCGGATGAGAGATCTGCAGCCTAGAACTAGTTTGGGCTGGCTGGCACCCCACAGCCTGCCAGTGCTGTGACCAGAGGCAGGGGAGGGATGGGGCTAGGATGTCCCTCCCACCTGTTCTTCCTTCTCACACCAGGCAGCTCTCCTCACATAAGGAAAGGTGAGCGTGGAGGGTGCCGGGCAGCACTGACAGCGTCCTTCCCACAGCCACCCACGGAAGCAGGTGCAGCTGGCCTGTGCCCAGCCTCCCTGGCCTGGTGTGCTTTGTCCTGGGACACAGGGTTGAGAAACAGGATTTCTGCTGCTCAGAGCTGTCTTCAGTTTCCTTTGTCTCCCCAGGGCTGCCATGTGGGGCTCATCTTTGCTTTTCGGTCACGCATGTCTTTATTTCCTTAGTTGTTCTGGAAGATTCCATCTTGCTCCAGTGGGTGTTGACCTATTTTTAAAAAGAAGTTAAGTAAGCGAACAGTTTGTTGACGCTGTGCACGTTTATTTTGATGTTCCAGATAAAGTTAAAGAAAGTTACCGGCAGCATTTTTTCAAGCATGGTGGCACAGCGGAACTCAGATGCGCGCTCAAGTCCAACCTGGCCCGGGTGGTGTGGAAGTTCCAGAACAGCGTGTTGAAGGCCGAGAGCCCCAAGTATGGTCTCATGGGCAGGAAAAACCTGCTCATCTTCAACCTGTCAGAAGGAGACAGTGGGGTGTACCAGTGCCTGGCAGAGGAGAGGGTCAGAAACAAGACGGTCTCCCAGGTGGTGGCCAAGCACATCCTGGAGGTGAAGGTGGTCCCGCGGACCCCGGCCGCCCCCACCTTACAGACCACCCAGACTGAAGGTGGTAGGATCTCCCCCAGAGCATCGGTGGCATCCACCCCAGGGTCTTCTCCTCCCACCCCAGCTGTGCGGGCCACCTCCCCCGGGGTTGTCACCCCACCTCCTAAGCCTGCACCCACCAGCACATCCTGTGAGCCAAAGATTGTCATCAACACTGTTCCCCAGCTCCACTCGGAGAAGACCATGTATCTCAAGTCCAGCGACAACCGCCTCCTCATGTCCCTCTTCCTCTTCATCTTCGTCCTCTTCCTCTGCCTCGTTTCCTACAACTGCTATCAGGGCTACCTGCCCGGACAGTGCTTAAAGTTCCGCTCGGCCCTGCTGCTGGGGAAGAAGAAGCCCAAGTCGGAATTTTCTGACCTGGAGCAGAGCGTGAAGGAGACGCTGGTAGAGCCAGGGAGCTTCTCCCAGCAGAATGGAGAGCAGCCCAAGCCAGCCCTGGACACTGGCTACGAGACAGAGCAGGACACCATCACCAGCAAGGTCCCCACGGACCGGGAGGACTCGCAGAAGATCGACGAGCTCTCTGCCAGGGACAGACCGTTTGACGTCAAGTGTGAACTGAAGTTCGCTGACTCGGACGCAGATGGAGACTGAGGCTGGCTGTGTCCCCGCTGGTGTCTTGAGTCCCCACGTGGAGAGTCTTGTGTTTCACCCGTTCAGTAGCTGAGTCTTGTCATCGTGCAGCCAACCTCAGTCCTCTGTCTTCTCTTGGGTTGAGTCTGTGACTTATTTCTCTTTGTCCTCTTGGAAAACAACAAGTGTCACGTCCCGTCCCGGTCTGAGTCCCGCAGTGGGCTGGAGCTTTAAGATGTCCCTATGGGCAGCAGCACTGATTCGCCTGAGCCCTGAGCGGCGTGGGGAGAGACGACTGGGCCTGGCTGTGTCTGTCGGCTGAGAAGAGTGCTCCCTCTGCCTCCCTCCTTGTCGCAGCCTCTAAAAGATAATTTAATTCCAGATTGGAAATGACATTTTAGTTTATCAGATTGGTAACTTATCGCCTGTTGTCCAGATTGGCACGAACCTTTCCTCCATTTAATTATTTTTTAGAATTTTTGCTTTGATTATATTAATGTCATAGATCATTTTTTTAAATTACTGAAGCAGATGTTTTAATATTTAGAAGATGTGCCTCTTCCAGATTTTGTTATATGTTGGGATAAAGTAAGGCTTATGTTGCTTAAGATTCTCAGGGACAGACTTACTTTTGCTAAATGCATTCTTTCTGCTTTTAGAAATGTAGACCTAAAACCATCTCTTGGACACACTTTTTTTCTTTTTTTACTTTTTTCTTTGAGGGAGGCATTACTTTCAGAGAGACTGTGTTTCTGTACTTTTTTTTTTCTTCACTCTTGAAGAGGAGGACTGTCCCACATCCATGAGGCGGGTTTGAGTGAGGGAAGGTGGCTTGATGGCTCCCGATGATGATCGGGCTGGCCCACGAGGGGAAGAGCATTTTACAACCCGATGCCCATGGCTGCTGATCGAACCCTCCCATCCAGATGGATGGCACCTTCACAAGGCTGTCTTTGGTTCTCTGATCATCTCCTGTCTCTTTTTGCTTCCATCTCACCCCCACTGCCCCGCCCAGACTTCCCTTGGGTCTACCGGAGCTGACCACCCTTGGAACAGAAGCTGTGACCCCAGCCACCCGGTGCTCGTGGCCACTGTTGCAGACCAGCTTCTGCCCCATGTGTAAAGATGTGAATGGGCGGTACGATTCCAGTGTTTGTTTCTCCCACACTCCATCTCCCTGCTTTGTGAACGCCCATTAAGAAGAGGCTTTTTTCCATGGCAAAGAGCAGTGAACTGGGTTCTGTGTGCCTGTGTGGAGCGTCTCATCTTCCAGCACACTATGATTTGACCATTTGGTGTAAACATTTGTGTTTTATAAAATTTTACTTTGTTTTTATTTTTCTACTTTGAATTGTATACATTTGGAAAGTAACCGAATAAATGAGAAGCTTCTATCATTGATTTGGGCAGGCTGTGACTTAGCAAAGGCTGTGCGTCCGCTCCCTGGGGGTGGCCCTGGCGGGGTCGCCCTGGGGACTTCCTTGCCTCATCCCCATGTGTCTGTTTCCTGCTGTGATCCACCTTCTTCAGCATGGGATGGGTTCCTGACGACTTTCGCCTCAGTGCCCTTTCTTTTCTGTCCTCTCTGTCTCACAGCCTCATCTCCTAAGCCCTTCCCTTCTCCTGGCTCCTCCTCCCTGTCCTGTCTGGGTCCTGACTGGTCTTCCTCTCCCCGGAGCCCCTGGCCAGCCTTGGGCTCAGGGCCCAACAGCCGCACACGGGTCGCCTTGCTGCCACCCTTCCTGAGTGACCAGGCACAGCAGGTGCATGCACTGGGGACCTTCCACCTCTTCTGCCAGGCCACAGGTGAGTTGGGGTCATCCCATCTGTTGCCCTGTCTTCCCAGAGGCAAGTGGGCGGGGCCTCTTCCATGTCCACTGGGTCTTCTTGCTCTGACTTTACTGTCCACTGCCTGCCGGGCTGTGGCTCTGTCATGCTTTCATGGTGGGTTGAGCCTGAGACCAATTGCAAACAACCAGCATAAAGTTATTCCTGGTGTACAGCATGGTCAACCAGCTTTCTCCCATAAGGGTCAGATGTTAACCATTTCAGGCTTTGTGGACCACAGGGTCTCTGTCACAATCACTCAGCCATGCTCTTACACTCAAAGCAACCATAGAGGATCCATAAGGAGTTGGCGGGGCCATTTGCCAATAAAACTTTATTTAGGAAACACAGCAGGAGGCTAGATTTGGCCCAAAAGCCACAGCTTGCCAACTTGTGTATGGGGTTGCTACTGTTTCTCTGACAAATGGGAGTTTAATAGATAAGGGCATTTGGAAATTTTTAGTAAGTGACTTTAGAGCTTCCAGAAGGGGAATTGTTAATGATTCATTCCATGAGGTTTCTACCTCTCTCGTAGCTGGGCTCAGTGCTTTGGGGTAAATCTTTCAGTCAGGTGACCAAGTACAGCAGGGGGGCATGCCACAACCTGCACAGCTGAACCCAAGGAATCAGTGAGGGGCGATGGAATGTCAAGAAAAACACACATATTAAGAAAAGCTGGGATCAGGTGGAACATGCACTCTGATGGAGAAACAGTGTCTGAGAGCTGGCCCAGGAAGTTTATTTATGTAGGGTCTCATAATCAAGAAGTTAGGTACTATAGAGGCATTGTTCCTTGTGACCCTGAAAGTTATAGGGCTAGAAACATTTTTGTAGCTATTTCACTGTTGCAATGCTTAGAACTTCTTGTGGCCCCCAGGAACCCTACTGTTCAAAATTACTGTTAAGTGGGTAGGCTCGCAAGTAGCAGCGCTGGTGAAACATTGTGGTTGTCTTGTCATGATCAGAATTCTTGTGTCCCCAGAAGCTGTGTGCCTGAGATCAAGGTTGAGACTGATAAGACTCTTGGCACAGAAACATTCCTGGGCAGGCAGGATGGAAGAGCAGAAAATATTGAAAAATAGTGTCCTACTCACAGACATAGTTGGGGTTTGCCCTGTGTCGGAGAATATTCTGATGGGACATCTAGAAAGATTGGTCAGCTAAAACCATGCTTGCATGTGTCCTTGGTTTAGGCAGTGCCCGGTGCTCTGGTCTTGTCTGACTGGTGGACTAAGCCCCTGCACAAAGAGGAAGAGAGAACTTGAGAAAGGAAAACAAATCCAGTTTGTCTTCTAAAAATTCTTTAGCAGATTATATAGTGTTAAGCTGTCGTTCACTTCTTGTTAACGTTCTAGGAGCTTTTGGGTGGCATGTGTCTGCTGTGAATGCATCGTGTCAGTTTTCAGCTGATGGTGCTAGACACGCCACAGGTGAGGGACAGGACTTGCCTGTTAATCAGTGATGTAGGGACAGACCTTAGAGTGACTGACTCTGTGGTCCAAGCTCTCTTTGAGATGGGGTCTTGCCATCTTGCTTGGGCTGACCCTGAATTCCTGGGCTGAAGCTGTCCTCCCACCTCAGCCTCCCACAACTGGGACCATGGTGTACACCACCATGCCCAGTGGTCCAGGCTCTTGCTTAGTGCTGTGGACCAAAGCCGCACTTAGACACCTGCCCTTCAGTCAGGCATTCGACCTCAGGACAGGCGGGATGGCAAAGTCTTCAGGTGGCTCTGGGGCCTGTGACCTGTGGCAGAAGTGGAGTCCATCACAGGTACTCAGGAACCTCCTTGGTGGTGGAGAAGCAGAGGAAGCTCACATTGGGTCCGTACAACATGGCAGAGGATCCAGGGCTCCTTCACTGGCTGGTGCAGGTGGGCTATGTGGCCAAGGGCCATTATATGTTTAAATGAGAGGTTCTCAGGTTGTTACTTGTCAGCCAGGTGTCCATATGAGCACCTGGGCTTCGGGAAAATGGGCCTTGGTTATATCAGCAGAAACCACTCCAGGTATTTCACACATGGAGAATTCAATGCAGGGGGTTGGTTAACTTGACAGAAAGGCTAGGACCAGAATAGACAGTTGCATTACCCCAAAATGTTTAAGAGCCACAGGAAGTCACCACCAGGATGGGCAGGATGAGCAGAAGGAAAATGGTGCTACCCAGCCTCACTTACCAAGCCACTGAGGCTGGGACTCAATCTGCAGCCTCCCCCTGCTGGCAAGGGGTCCTGGTGACAGGTGTCTTCCTTCAGACTTCTATCTCCTGTCAGTGCTCCCAGGACCAGACCTGACAGGAAGCTTGTGGCCAGGGATCTGGGAGGTGCAACTGTGGTCAGAAGCGTCCAGAGCATGGCTGAGAATCGAGGGATAGAGGAACCTAAGGTAGAAGGAATGGACAAACCAGACCAGACTGAGGCCTCCAGCCTCCTCCGCCCTCTTCCTCACGTGGTCATTATTCTCTATCCAGAAACATTTGGCCTCATCTGGGACTTCTATTTTGTTCCCTTGTTCCATGTGGCTATTTGTGAGATTCCCCTGGAAAGGGGTGCTGGCCTTGGTCCTGCAGAGGGGATCAAAGGGCAGGTGGCCCATCGTGCACCCAGAGGGGCCCTTGGGGCCTACAGACTGAACCCCACCTGGAGCTCTGAGGAGCCACCGGAGCCATGCCAAGTCCCCCTCTGGCATCCTCTCTCAAGAGAGTAGCAGGTGCCGTTCCAGGCGAGGCCCAGGCTCCGAAGTTTGCCCCAGGCCTTGTGGAGGAGGGAGCTCCTCTGTGCAGAGCTTTCTCCCAGCCTCCCTGCTGCCACGGGGATGGGGGTTGGGAACCCTGGTGCAGGATTTTCCCTTTCCCAGTTTTTTTGTGGTAAGTGTCATAAGTGGCTTGGGGCTGTCTAATTAAGGCCTAGCAGAGTGTTCCTAGGACTGAACTTACGGAAAGGGCGAATGTGGAATCTGCAGTTCCCCAGCTGCTTCCTGGCACCCACAGCTCTACTGGGAGACCCTTCATCTCAGGGAGTGTCTCACTGACCAGAGGTCAGGCCCACACTTTGAGGACAGGGCCTCCCCCACTCCCACCCAGGGCCTGTGTGACACCTGGGAGACAGTCCCACCTGCCCCGACATGCTCCAGGCCAGGGGTTGGGACATGTCCCTGTGGACTCAGCCATATGGGATGGGGCAGGCCAAAGCCTTGCTGAAGGGGGTCAGGCTGGTCCTCCCCAAGTGCCCCATGGCATGTGCAGAGGAGGAGGTGCCAGGGAGGATGCCAGTGAGGGAGGCCTGGCATGGAGGTGGCAGGGTGGGAAGCAGCTGCACAAGCAGGGTATGTGGATATCTCCTGTGCTGGGACAGCACCTCGTGAGACCAGGGCAGGGAGTCAGGGGACTCCAGAGGCCTCCAGTGGCCTCTGAGCTTAGTGACAGGAACACTGGGCAGGGTGAGGCACTGCCCTTTCTCAGGCCTTCATGCCCAAGTCCCTGGAGACCAGGGTGCCACCAGGCCCTGAAGCAGCCACAGTGGCCACCATGCCCAAGGCACTAAACGAGACCTGGGAGCCTGTGGGACTGCCCCACTGTGCCAGAGGTGTGCGGGCTTGTGACTGCTTCCCTGTCGTTACTAACCATGCTGCCAGCTACAGTGGATCGGAACACACACACACACACACACACACACACACACACACACACACTACAGACAGTACCACGCCCCACAACCAGGTCCACAGATTATCCAGGATGATGTCAATGTCTGTTGCAAGACGTTCATAGTCACACCTGCAAAGTGTCTTTTGTAAATACAGGGCTCCAGGAATCAGGACCTCAGTATTTGGGGTCATTGTTCAGGTGGCTTCAAGACATTGACAGTTTGGGAAGGGGTTGAGAACCCCTCAGGAGGAAAGCTGAGGGAACTGGGGCAGTGGAAACCTGGACAGAGGCCCTTCTCCCTGCTGGCCCGCTGCAGACCCTAGACTCTGCAGAGGCTCTGTGGGTCTGCGTCCCACCTTGTTCTTAGCGCTCACGGGTGGATGGGACTAGAGCGTCGGCATCCTTGATGCCCCTTACTAGGTCATTTTGTGCCTTTGCCCCTTTCTCAAGAAAGGCAGGGGCATACTAGGAAGGCACCCTCCAGGGTTCCCTGCCCATTCCAGGATCCTATATCCATGGCCATTGACAAATGTTCTGGCCATCTGGCGCTCCCCTTTCTTTCCCTTTGCTAGGAGGTGGTAAAGATCATGTGACTACTTCTGCCCTGTGGTTCTGGGCTAGGTGCCTGGTGACATTTGCTGGCTTGGGATCCATGCCTGGGTGCGGGCTGCCTGTTAGGTGAATTAACTTTCCTGAGTTCAGATAGACACTGAAGAGAATCAGAGATGTTCCTGAGGAGTGTGCTGTGACCACCCAGGGTCCTGAGCCTGGATGATCCTTGCACAGTGTGCCTGCTGGTCCTCAGATGTCCAGGCTCCCAGGAATCCCTATTGACAACTGCCATCACCTCTCAGGACTGCCTGGTGCCGTCCTGACCACTGGGTGGAAGCTGGAGTGTCTTAGGGGAGGTTCAGCTCAGGGCTGTCCCTCTGAGAAATGCCCGTCATCAAGGCTGCAGAGAGGGCCCGACACACTTGAGACTTGGGCTCCATCCCCTTGGGGACAACGGGTGTTTGACCCGGGATGGGGTTCGGGTCTGACCCATATCTCCAAACCCTACTTGCCAAGGACAGAACAAGGTGACATCTGAGCTGGCGGCACACACTCCACAAAACACAGAGCTGGTACCAACGTGGTGTGGCTGCCAGGGAAGTCCTGAGTTTTCAGGCTACAGCATAAGGGAAATTTCCAGAAGGAAAAAGTGTTGACAGCCCAGCCCTGCCCTGCCCTGGCCCGTCGGGCTGCGGATGCAGGGATAAGCATCCAAGGGAGAGAGGACAGGAGTGCCCACCAGCTGGCAAGAGCAGAGTCTGGAAAAGAGGAGGGATGGAAATCCCTGCCCAGGAAAGGAAGAGGCCTGCCTCAAGGAGTGGGCCAAGCAGGACGCAGGCTCTCTGAGAAAGTGGGGAGCAGGTGTCAGGGCTGCCCTGGGCAATGGGCAGGGACAGGGACAGGCCACGCAGTTCAGGAGCCTGCCTTGGGTCCTCAGAGGACAGCCCATTACCTGCAGGAGGGCTGCCAGGGCATGGGAGACAGAGTGGGCTGCATATAAGGCAACCCCTGGGAGGACACAGGTGCCACACAGAACAGCAGTGGGCCACTCTCTGGGAGTGGCCCCAGCAATTTCAGCACGGGGTGAGGCCCTCACACTCCCTCCACCCACCCAGGGACTCAACTCCAGGCCCAATCAGCCTCCACAGGGAGGCCATTGCTCTGGGAGGCTGGTTTGTGGCAGCCAAAGCAGCTGTGTGCTTCCAGTCACGGCTGAGGCTCCGAAGCCACAGTGCGCTTGGCACCCGCAGTCCTGTGGGGTGGCACAGGCCGGGTGGGCACGGGGTGATGTGCTGGAGCCCCAGGCTGTGGGAAGCTTCATGAGCCTTTCCAAAGCTGGAGGGGATAAACTGGCCTTTGTCATGTTGGGGAACGGAGGGCAGGTATCCAGTCGCCTGACCTCAAGATCCCCTCTCAGACCCTTCCAAGTCAGAGGCGGTTCCCTCCCTTGAAGGTCAGTCAGTGAGCGGCGTCATTGACTTGATGCCAGCAACGGCTGACATGAATCCAGGTCGGTGGTGGCTTGGCCACTGCTGCCCAGACTGAGACTCCTGCCTGACCCGCTTCTCAGAGGCCCGCGGGGCGGGGCAGCAGCCAGCTTGGCTGACCTTGAGCAGATTGGATGGTGGGGGGATTCAGTCTGGCCCAAGGTGAAGCAGATGCTTTCCACAGACTCCAGCTGGAAGGGGCAAGAAAGACAGGCTGCCACCCCATGGCGTGGTGCCGTGGTGCCAAGGGGGTGGTCCTGCAGGCTGGTTTTAACTCTTGCTTTCCCTCTCTCTCTTAATCTCTGCACTCAGACTGAGATGGCTAGTTTAAAAGGAATGAGTGGAACGTAAGTACTTCTTCCATGTCTTCCATGTCATGACTGAGCACATTTTTAAGTAACATCTAGAGACCGTCCTGAGGATGGCAGGGTCTGTACCTGGCGTGTTTCACGCTGTCCCTGCTCATGCCCAGGAGTGTGGGCCTTTGAGGAATTAAGGTCCCCACTCATGGGGTTTGAGTGCGCTCCATCTCAGCTACCTGGATTCTTCATCCCTGGGGTTTGGTCAGGAGACCTTCCAGAGGCCCCTGTCCTCACTGTTGGGTGGTGCTGGTGGATGAGGGAGGACACTGGGCTTTTTAGAACTGGCTTAAGTGTCTGATATTCAAACTCTTATTGATCATCAAACCTCCAGAGAATCAGTTTCATAAAGTTAGATTCTAGCTAGGTGTGGCAGGAGTGGCTGGGTAAAATGTGGTATCATGAAAGACATCCAGTTGTTGGGGAAAAAGTCAACTCTGTATCCACAGGTTCCACACCTATGCATTCAACCAACTGTGGATCGAAAATATTCAGAAAAAAATTGCTTCTAAACTGAACATGTACAGGCTGGTAATTTACACAGCATTCATATTAGGGCTTATAGGTGATCTAGAGATGCTGCAGTGTACAGGATAGGCACAAGTGACATCCAAACACTGCCATTTTCTATGAGGACTTAAGCGCCTGTGGCTTGTGGCTTCCTCGGAACGCAATCCCCACTGATACTGAGGGGCAATATGGACATCCCCCACTTAATGGGCATCTACATACATAGAGAAAGGTATGTCTACAAGAATGTAGATATGCATTCATATACTTTTATAAACTTGGGGTTAGAGTTCAAAACACTTCGATGAGAAAAAATTGGATAAAAAAATTCACACACACACACACAAGGTCAGATGTGCAGCAGTGTAAAACACTTTCCGAATTTCCCTCAGAGCTATGCTATCTTTCCAATTAGCACTTATGAAGGTTAGTTTAGTAGTACCTGTCGCAGTGAATCTGTGAACCCCAAGAAAATCTAAAGAAAAATTTTAAATACTCCAAATGTAGCCATCCTGTGGCAGCCAATCACCACCATCAGCCGCATCTAGGCCTTTTGTGTGTGTGTGCATGAATGTATCCACACAAGACACACGCACAGACGTGAGCACGTGTGTGACTGCACACATTTTCCCATTTCGCATTATAAAATTTTGTTCTGAAACATTCCTACTCGAGATTCCTAATGAATGAGTGTGGCTGACTTCATATCATTGCCTTGGAATCCATTCCCAAGATCGTCCAGTTAGATGTCTGCACTTGGTCTGGCACTTTGGAAATGCTCCAACAATCGTGAAGGGTGGGGGATTGTTGAAGGGATGGGACAAAAGAGGACAGATGCCACAGTTGATAAAAATTGGGAAATCCACCACAAAAGTAACCTTAAATTAGAAATCTTTTTTTTAACACCAGGAATTGAACCCAGGTGCACTTAACCACTAACCACATCCCCGGCCCTTTCTACTGAGACAGGGTCTTGCTAAGTTGCTTAGGGCCTCACTAAGTTGCAGAGGCTGGCCTTGAATTTGTGATCCTCCTCCTCTGCCTCCAAAGTCCCTGGGATTACAGGCATGGGCCACCATGCCAGGCTAAATTCTTTTCAAAACCCAGCACCTCTGGCCAGCACCAGAATGGGTGCTGTGAGTCCTCCCACCTCTGGACACCTGTGCTTGCCCACCCACACTACCCACCTGGCACAGAAATCCTTCATCTCTGTGATGTTCCCCTGCCTAGTGTTTTGAGCTTCAGTTACGGCAAGCAGTTCCTCCCTTTTCCCTGCTGAGTATCCTCCATGCTACCCCCGTTGGCCTCTCCAGGTACACAGGCATCTAGGGAAACTGATTTCTTAAGACTGATCCTCATGAGGTGCTATGGTCAAGAAGGGGTCGGCCTCAGGACCTGCATGGCTGCACTGGTCTGGGTGACCCCTCGGCCCCTCTGGGGAGTGGGAGGGCACAGAGGAAGAGCAGGTGTGTCAGGGAGCCAGGGCCCTGGGGAAGAGGTGCCCTCATCCACTGTTGGGGTACCCGGCCTAATGCAGGCAGCTGTGCCCCACCCCACTCGGAAGGGACTCCTGCACGCTGCACAGGGTCGCTGTGGGGCCTGGCCTTTCCCTGCCACACCAGCTGAGCTCGGCCTCTGCCACACCTGGGCAGCTGGGCAAGCACGACTGCCGCGCTGGCTCCAGTGGCCCTTGGCTTGCTTCTGCGATCTCCAGCTGGAGCTGCCCCAGCGTGCTTTCTCTGGGGAGGCAGGGTATGGGGCCCGTCCCAGCATGGCCAGTAATCTTGGCCTCGGAAGTTTCTGAGACCCACAGACTGGACACGTGGGGAAGGCGACTTGTTGAGGACACTGCTGGCTCTGGCTCTGGGACCAGAGCCTGGACCTTGCTCACGGCTTCCCACACAAAGGCTTCACTGCCCCCACCCTCGCTGACCTGGAATGAATGCAGGGCTGGAGGATGGCCTCTCAAGGTTGGCCTAGCCTCTGGCCTCAGCCCTCTTCTACTCAGGGCCACACAACCTTCCTGCCTAAAACCTGTTGGCTGGGGAGGCCCTGGGGAAAGGCCAGCCTCACAGATGAGGCTGGGTCAAGGCTGCTGTCCCTGCCTCACTCACTTTCTGGGTGTCTGCCCATCAGACAAGCTAAAGTTGGCTTGTCTGATGCTGGGGACTCCACCTTGGATGGGTGAAACCTGAGTTTTAAATAGGTGTCCCTAATCTTTATTTTTTTCAGTAAGCAATTAAGATCAAAGGTCCAGAAAGGAAAAAAGAGTTCTGGGGTAGAGGTGACTGATGTCGGCTGGCTCTCCCTTGGTTCCAGGCCTGCTGAGGTGGGAAGCCCAGTGGGTGAAGGGGAAGCTGGGGTGATGGGCCGGAACCCAACCAAGGCCCGAGTTCTGCAGTCAGCAGTGTCTCCAAGCCCTCCCCAAGGTCCTGGGGTCTCCTCTGGACAAGAAAGGCCTTCAGGGTCCCTACCCAGTGCCCTGGTGACAAGCCCCAACCCCCTCTCTGAGCAACCAGCATATGGCAGGCCAGGTTCTGGGCCTGTCAGTGCTATAGAATATGGTTGTAGCCTGGGGGGATGGCAGTACCTTTGGGGTCTTTCCATATAGGTGGCCACAGGACCAGGGAGGGGCAGGGTGCCATTCCAGGCTTCAGAATGGAAAGCTCATCCCCCAGCATTGTCTCCAGGGATGCCACTAGGAGTGTACATGGGTACACAGCCAGAAATGGGGGGATGTCCCAGGATATGACTGCCCTCTTGAGTCCTGGGGGACACAGGCTGTGATGGTCTACTTTGAATGAGAGACACCCAAGGTGAAGGAGCAGGAAACAGGTGGGGCAGGGAAGCCAAGACACCTGCAGCCCTTTTTCCCCACTGGTCACTTGGTGGGAGGGAAGCCCAGGACTGAATTGGAAGCTGCCTCAAAACACTTTTGATCTAGCGAGGACTAAAGGCCCCTCTCTGGGCAACCTCCGCCACCCCTACCGGGGCAGCTCCTATGGGTTCCTGGTGGGGCTTCAGAGGCTCGGAGGTGGAGATGGTCACACACCCACAGGTCCAGACGATGTCCGCTTCATCTGGGAGAAGAACGGGCGTGCCCTGGAGATGTGCGTGCCCATGCAGACCCACGCGCTGCCTGATGGAAGGGCCCACGTACTCAGCTGGCTGCGGGACGCCATCCAGGAAAGCACCGAGTACCGCTGCTCCGCCCTGTCCTCAGCAGGGAACCAGACCTCAGGAGTGCGGGTCTCCGTGACCAGACGTGGTAAGTGGCGCCCGTGCCCACTGCTCCCCACTAGTGGTGCCTTTCACTACTTACCCTGTCTCGAGAAGCATGCTTCTGGGCTAGCATTTGTTTTGCAATTACCTGTTGGCTTTCCACTGAGATGGTGTAGCTTGTTTTCCCTTTACACACTCGGACCACCTCGCACACGTGCCCACTGCCCATCTCCCCTGTTCCCGCATGGGAATTTACTTCTGTTACTAGGATTTCTGAGCCCTCGAGGCCTCTTTTCATTTCATTTCCTGTGCTGTTCCCCGTGTGGTAATCGCTGTGCTGATTTCCATTTGCCTGAATCATGAATTCAACACCAGATTCTGCAGTTGCCCAAATCCCTTCATGAGTGACATCAGTGTCATTAGCCTCCCTAGGACGTCCTGGTCAGCCCGTCCCTGCTGTGTGCTGCACCAGGAGCCCAGGTACATCCTGGGATTGCCTTTGCCTGAGGCTCCATTCTCTCCTGTCGGATCAGGTGTTCTTTTCTAGATTTACTCCGCTGTTGGTGGTGTGTTTCCAGAACACCTCAGAAAAGGCCCATGAAAGAGTTTTAAGAGCCTGTGAACCCTTGATCTTCACGCTCACCTGAGTCTGGGGGGAATCAGCTCTGGCCTGCAGATCACCACCCTGCAGTGTCTGAGATGCTGCTCCATGCTCTCAGGTGCCTGGTACTTCGCTGGGAGCCCATTCTTTTTCTCTGCAGGTTTGCAACCTGTTTTCTTCTATCATCTCTTTTCTCAAGTACTGTCAATCTCGTGCTGGCCTGGTCTTTTCGTGCTGTTGCTTTGCCAGTTAAATGTGGAAGCCCCTACTTTCAATTCTGGGTCAGTTTAATGAACATCTGTTACTATTCTTCATTTCATCTTCTGTTCTTTCTGGAACTTCCAAGATGTGTGAAACGACATGGCTGCCCCTCTGCTGTTCCACCTTTTTCTTGTCGTCACTTTTTCCCTCCTCTTCCTGTTTCTATACCTTCATGAGTCTTTTCATTTCCAGGATCACATTTTGGTTTCTTTGTGTTGCACTGTTTCACAGATGGAGCATCTTCTCTCACTCAGATACTCAACCAACAGGATTTTTGTGTTGTTTGCAGTTTTCTCTCTCCACTTGGCTTTTCTGACTATGTATCATGTGTCATGTGATCCTTGATTTTAGGGAAAAGGGGACAATGATCCCCACATCTCAGCCAGGAATGTGTTGTTCTCCCCCAGGGTGAGGCTCTGGCTCCTGTGGTGAGGGGCTCAGGTCCTGTCCAGGTGACTCCCTTGCACATTGAGGGAGCCAAGGCCAGCTCTCCACCATAGTATGTTCCACTCCCCAGGTTCTTGCTAGACTCACTGGACCTGGAGCTGGGGGCTCAGTCTTTCTAAGCACCTGAGCCCACACAGGGCCAGTAGCAGGGCCCAACAGGGTCCAGGTTGCCTTACTCAAGTGCCCACTTCCACGCCTGCTCCCCTGGCATGGAGTGGCCGCTGCACCTGCTGGCTTTGTACTCATTCTGGTGACCCTCTGTCCTGGCTGGGCATCCAAGTGCTGTGAAGCCACGTGCCCGTCAGCACCCTTCTCCCCACTGGGAGTGCAATGCTCTGGGCATCGCTATGAGGCTGGCCATGAGTTCCATGTTCCGAGGTCTGCTGTGTCACTTTGCACACCCCCTTTTTCAAAAACACACACACACACACACACACACACACACGAAGGGTCCCCTTATTGTCCTCTTACTGGAGGTTTGGGTGGAGAAAAGTCGCAAGGGTTTGCTCTGCAGCGCCTCAGGTCTTCACTTTCTGTGAAGT
>JAJEJO010000310.1:762267-868843 GCA_020662805.1 Glaucomys volans | reverse complement strand
GGTCTGATAAGTGAATGATGATGCATAATGTGGGGTGGAATGATGGCATAAATGGAGAAAGGATAGAGAGCATAGAAGGAAGGGGTGGGGGTTGAGGTTGGGGGGGTAAGAATAATAACAGAATGTGTGACAGATACCATTGCCCTGTGTACATGTGTGAATGCACAGATGGGGTGACTCTACTTTGTGTACAACCAGAAAAACAATTGCTGTACTCCATTTGTGTTCAATGAATCAAAAAATTAAATAAAAAAATATTAACATTAAAAAAAGAAAATCTGAATAGTTCTTCAACTCTTAGAGAAATTCAAACTGTAAATAAAAACCATTTGTAGAGAAAATCCCAATCCCACACAGCTCTACAAGTAAATGCTATCAATCATTACAGGAGAAGCAACTCAAGTACTATAGAAATGCTCCTAAAGAAAAGAAAAGAAAAAAAGAAAATGTCTCCCAACTCAACTTAGGTTAGTAACACCTTAACATACCTGAGAAGGACAGAAAGGAAAACTATAGGCCAGTCTCACTTATGAACCACAAATAAGTGAAAAGGAAGAAAACATTAGCAAACTGAAACCATTGAAACATACAAAGTTAACATAGCACGACCAGGTTGGGGTTAATCTCAGAAATTTAAAGCTTTTTTCAGGATTAGAAATCAATCAAGAAACAAAACTGTAATTTTCTCTAGAAGAAATAATTATTTATGTAGAAAATTCAAAATTACCTACAAATAAACTATTAGAGTTAATAAGTGATTTATCAAGGCCACTGAGTATAAGGTTCAACATGCAAAACTCAATCACATTTCTATGTATCAGCAATGAACATTTAGGAAATGAAATTTATAAACAATACCATTTAAAACGGCATCCTAAAATGTAAAACATGTAGGAATAAATCCAACGAAAGATGTTTAAGAAATGACAAAATATTATTGAAATTTAAGAAAACACAAGAATGCAGGAATGTAGTATACATATGAATTAAGAGACTCAATTTATTCAGGATGTCAAACGCTCTCCAAATTAACCTAAAAATTCAATACAACTCAACAAAAGAAAGCCCCAGAAGAATTTTTGGGTGGCTATTGAAAAGCTGATTACAAAACTTACATAGAAAAGGACCAAGAATAGACAAGATACATTTAAAGAACAATAGAGGGGGGCTTGCTACATCAGGAAGAAGGGCATTATAATTATGTTACTCTAAACCATAAACTGTTTCTTATCACAGTACTTAAGATAAGATATTAGGACCAGATTGACCATAAAAGCAAATGTAAGAGATTTGAAAGCCCATAAGTCGATTGTTAAATATATGGTCACTTGATTAATGACAAAAGCAACACTATAAAGCATCAGAAAAGGGCATGGTCTCTTCAATAAGTGGTGTTAACTGGATAATCCTGATGAAAAAATTAACTCCTATTTCACAGCATTCCAGGATACCAAAGCACTGAGCTTACCAAAGCACCCAAAAGGTAAAAAACCAAAATTTTTAAAGAAGATCTAGAAGAATACCTTCATGATCTTAGAGAATATAAAGTTTCTTTTAAATGGGACACAAAAAATAAAAAATGTAAAGCCAAAATATATTGCTATATTGAAATATAAAACTTACATTCATCAAAAGTTACCTTCTGAGAAATAAAAGCAAGTCAAGAAGTGGTAGATTACTTTTTTTTTTAACCTGGAAACAAGTTTTATTGGGGAGAGTTATAATTGTGTTAAAGCTGCAGTTTATTTCAGTATTACAGTTCTAGAGGCACAGGAGTTTCAGAGATCCCAGTGTTGAAAAATATATTTCAAAATTAATAACCAAACCCACACCAAAAGGAAATAGCTTTTAGATTGGTTTGGAATGTGTTTTACCACTGATTTAAGTTATTCTCATGAACAGGCTCAACCTCTCCATGGAAATCAGGTGGGATAGAGTCCATGCCCACAGGAGGAAATGCCTTAAACATGTGATCTACTTGGACAAGATTATTCTCTCCTTAGAAAATACAGTAAGGTCGTAAGTCCCAGCTGGCAGGGATGTGGAGGAGCACCAGTTTCACAGGGAGCTTGTGAGATCCTGGAATTAGGAGTTGTTGCTTCATGGCACACAAAACAATAACAGTCATTGGAAATGGGCAGAGAATGTTGAAGGGTAGGGGTCTCCCACTGTCTACTCAGTCTTTAATCTTGTGGAAAAGAGGCAGGGTTCTGAAGCATCTTTGGGAGAATATCTACAGTTAAAAAAAAAAAAAAAACCCTGGTCTTATTCTCTAGAAAGTCTGTGTCTGAAGAGAAAGAGGAATGGTCAGGGTTCCCAGGGGGGCTGTGCCTCCCATCCACTTCTGTCTCCACAGGACACAAGATATCAGGCAGAGTGTGTTCTGCCACAGCACCCCAGCCCATGTCACTCATAGCGTGGTTAGTGAGATCCTTTGGAGGATATTTGAAGCATGATCCAAAGTGAATGGAAACCGTGCAACTTAATGGAAACCTTGTACAATGAGGTGGCTGGAAAGTAAACTCCCTCAAAAATCTCTCTGAAAGCCACACCTTGACTGACATCATTTTTATAAAATATTAACTCACTATGTGGAGTCTGCTTTAGGCACTTCTCTGCTTTATTCTCAAAGTCTTTTTCCTCAAAATAGAAATAACTTTTGAACTTTATCAAAGCCTTATCTTTATAAGTATCAGGCAGTGACTTGGCTGTCTCTGTGTCTTCAGGAAGATTGATATGAAATCCCAGGCCATCCCCCTGTCCATAACCAGAAGAGTCATGTTTTCCAACAGACGTGTGGAATTTGGTTCCTTTTTTGCTTCTCCAAGAATAGCTAAATTTATCATAACCCAAGGGAGCTTGAAGATTACCTAGAGGCTGGGACCAACCCAGTCTGGTGGCAGTGTCCAGTGGCATCTCATCCACGGTGATTTCAAAGTACCAGGCACCTTTCCACACTCCATGAGAGGCCCACACCATGAAGTAGCCCTTCTCTTCAGCCACGGTCAGCAGGTCATCAGAGATTTTTAACTGGGGAGCTTGATCATGTAGGGCTAACAATACTCATTCATACAAGCAGGTTCTGTACAGATCTCCAGGAATAGGATTTCATGCCCAGAAGTCACGTTCAGGTTTCTCAGGGTCAGGAGCATGGAGATCAGGCTCAGCTAGAATATACCAGTAGCCATCTTTGTTGAAGGGGTGTTCCAAAGGGTAGCCATGAGAGGGAAGATGCTGAGCAGAAAACAAAGGGTCACTCCGGGCCTTTTTGCTGGTCCCTGTAGTCCCTCCATCCTACTTTTGCACTTAGCTCCTCTTCCTTTTCCACTGCTTCCTGCTGTAATTCCCCCATTTAGATTCCCACTGGTAGACACAGCACTAGTCTGTTTTTGGTTGTCATAGCAGGACCAATGTTACTAAGATCCCGATCCAAAAGTCCAAATTTGGGGTAATCTTCTTCTGGGTCTTTACCCCCTGGATCAGGGTGTTCCTTCACCAAGAATACATCTCTTTCTTATCTCATCGTTTTGACAATGTTATTTGGCTAAGTCATTTTCCCAGGTCTCTGTATGGTTGTCATGCACTCCCAATATTTGTCCATAAACTGTAGAATATCCTTATCTTTGGAGAACATGGTTTTTGGATATTCATCCTGTGTTCGAGACTGCCATGTTAGGTTGGCCAAGGTACTAAGGCACATTTCCTTTAAATTTGCTTGCTTCCGGAGGAAATAAGTATTCCCACTATGATGGCACACATTGCAATGGAAACTAGAGTTGGTCATGAAAGGTAGACAGGATGAGGTATCTATGCCAAAGGTGTCTGCTATGAACCATTTTGTACATATTCCACACTGCAATTCCACCTTTCGCAACTGTTGGCCATTCTCTTCATCCACCGATCCTGCCTGCATATCCATCTCCTCTGAAGTATCCCCAGCACCTTCTAGTGCATCTTTTCCATTAAAGGATTCTGTCTTCAAACTACCGCTTACATCAACCAAGTTTGCATCCGCAGGTTCTTAGAATACTGAGAAGCCTACTCGGGCAACTTGATTAGACAAGTCTGAGTGAGCTAGTCCTGGGTGAGATTCACAGAGATGCAGCTCTCCCCCTCTGTTGTTGAAAGGACCATTAGGACCATTAGGACCAAAAGGACCACTTTTTCCAGTCTGGCCCTGCAAAGTGATTTCTTTCCTGGGTATTGGAGGATCTCCTGCTTTCAGCCTTGCCAGAACTGGGCTCAGCCACTGGAGCAGCAGGCGTCCCCTCACCAGCCGGAGTGACTGCTACCACTGTCACCAGTTTCGTTTCTCCTTCTTCTGCCATTGTTACATTTGCTGCCACTCCTGGGCCAGGTCCAGTACCCGCTCCCAGGCAGGGTCCGGTTCCAGCAGCTGCCATCACTGCCGCTTCCCAGTCTTCTCGCTGGTAGATTATTTATAATACATATAACTGATAAAGGATTAGTCTCCAGAACATACGACGAACTTCCACGAATTAGTAATAAATGTACAAAAAACATCAAGAAATGTATAAAAGACAAGAGCCAAGAGGCTAATAAACATATGAAAAGATGCTCAACCTCATTATAAAGAAATTGCAAATTAAACCACAGGGTAACAGCACCATATTCCCAATAAAACAATTCAAATTAAAGAGGTTGACAATACTAAGTTTATTGAAATTCTCAAACACAGCTAGTGAGAGTGTAAATTGGTACACTTTGGAAAACCAGCCATTACCTACAAAAACCAAAACATATGCTTCACCTGTGTCCTAGAAATTCTACTTCTATGTATATATGCCCAATGGAAATATGTACATGTGCATTAAAATGTGTGTATAGGAGTGGTCATAACAGCTTCATTTGTAACAGTCAAAAGGTGGAGTCAACCAAATGCTTATCAGCAGTAAAATGTGTAAACAAATTGTGTTATTGTCATACATGGAATATATCATAGCAAAAAATGAACAAATCACTGTGAAACACAAGAAATGAATCTCAGACCATAGTATTGAGTGAAGTGAGCCAGAAATTAAAGAGAATATACAGCATTATTTTATTATGTAAAGGAAAAACTAACTTATAAAGTAAGAAATAGAACAGCATTCCTTTTGGGAAATAGGGAGAGATGTGCTCAAGGAGGCCAATAATGTCACGTTACTTTTCTTAATATGTCAAGTAGATATATGAGCACATTTACTTTGTTTAATTCATCAAACTATATGCTCTTTCACAAAGAGTTACACTGAGAATCATGGAGAATCCCTGCTGCCCTGCTGGTCTGGGACAATACTCAACACTAACTGCCTTCAAACCAGCAAGTCTCAGAAGAATTACCTTCTTTCAAAAATTATTATTATTATTAGTAGTAGTAGTAGTAGTAACAATGTTCATGAAAAATAAAGCCAAGATATATCAAAATAATTAAGAAAGTAATTAAGTAGTAATAGTACTAGTAGTAACAATATTCATGAAAAATAAAGCCAAGATATATCAAAATAATTAAGAAAAGAATATTGTCAGACAAACCAATAAGGCTCATTTCTGATTTCTCAACTCAGGTCCTAAAATCAAGGAGACTCTGGAATGAGACATTCCATGTTCTAAAAGAAAACAATTGCAAACCAATTATATGATGTTTGAAAAAGACTCATCTAATAGGCAAAAAACACTCATACGCTAAGAGCAAAAGGATGGAAAAAATATTCCACA
Organism: Glaucomys volans; assembly: GCA_020662805.1. Classification (NCBI taxonomy): domain Eukaryota; kingdom Metazoa; phylum Chordata; class Mammalia; order Rodentia; family Sciuridae; genus Glaucomys; species Glaucomys volans. The sequence goes on along the minus strand of JAJEJO010000310.1, from coordinate 863,125 downwards.
TAAAAGGAGTCTGAAAATAAGCAGCAGTAGTTATTTTCTTATCTGACAAAGCAATTCAAGCAAAAACTAATCAGAAGAGACAAAGATTGGAACAATCCAACAAGAAAATATAATAATAGTAAATGTATATGCCGCAAATGTCAATGCATCTAATTACATTTAAAAAAATACTTCTTGATTTTAAATCCTAGATAGACCCCAGTACAATAATACTGGGTGATTTCAACACACCTCTATTATCAACAGACAGGTCATTCAAATATAAAATCAATAAAGATATTTCTGATTTAGCTATATATTGAATGGACCTAATAAACATATATATATAATATTTCATCCCAAAACAGCTGAATTTACTTTCTTTTCAGCAGCTCATGGAACCTTTTCCAAAACTGACCATATTCTAGGTCACAATGCAAGTCTTATTATATAGCAAAAAAACTGATAATCCTGTGCACTCTATCAGATCATAACAAAATGAAAGTAGAAATCAAAAGGAAGAAAATAATAAAAACCACCTAAAACATGGAAATTTAACAATATTCTTTTAAATGAAGAATTAATCATAGAAGAAATGAAAAAAAGAAATCACGAAATTCTTGAAAACAAATGAGAACAGAGACATAATAAATTAAAATCTCTGGGACAGTAGGAAGTCAGTTCTAAGAGGAACATTTATAGTATTGAGTACCTCAATTAAAAAAATAGATTCCAAATAAATAATCTAATGACCCACCTCAAGGCTTAGAAAGAACAAATTAATTACAAAATCAGTAGAAGACAGGAAATAATTATGGTTAGAACCAAAATTAGTGAAAATGAGAATTTAAAAAAATACACAAGATCAAAGCAACAAAGAATTGGTTCTTTGAAAAGATAAATCCACTTTATAAATCTTTAAATTAACCAAACTAAAGAGAGAGAAGACCCAACTAAACAAAATAGGACATGAAAAAGGAGATATTACCACAAGCACTTCTGAAATCCAGAGTATCATTAGAAACTATTTTGAAAATTTATACTCCAATAAACTGGAAAATCTAGAAAATACTGATGAATTTCTAGACACATATGACCTGCCCAATTTGAACCAGGAAGATATAGAAAACCTAAACAAATCAATATAGAGTAATGAAATTGAAATAGAAATTTAGAGCATTCCAACAAAGAAAAGTCCAGGACCAGATGGATTTCAACAGAGTTTTACCAGACTTTTAAACAAGAACGAACAGCAGTTTTTCTCAAATTATTCCATGAAATCAAAAGGGAGGGACCATCTAAATATATTCTATGAAGCCAGTATAACCCTGATGCTAAAACCAGACAAGACTTATCAAAGAACAAATACTATAGACCAATATCTCCTATGAATAAATACTTAATAAAATATTAGTAAATGGCCTTCAAAAACACATCAAGTAGACAGCATATGCCATGATCAAGTGGATTTCATCCCAGGAATGCCAGGTCAGTTCAATACATGTAAACCAAATGTAATTAACCACTTAAATAAAATTAAGAACAAGAACCAAATGATCATCTCAATAATAAAACCCAACACCCAATCAAGTTAAAATACAGGAGAAACTAGGGATGGAAGGAACTTCCATCAACATTATAAAGGCCATTATAAAACTATTTACAACAAACCCAAAGCCAACATCATCCTGAAAAGACTGAAGCATTTCCTCTAAAGAAAGGAACAAGGCAAGGATGTCTACTCTGACCACTCCCATTCAATATAGTTCTTAAGAAAGCAGACAAGAGAAGGAAATTAAAGAGGTATAAATAGGAAAAGAAAAGTCAAATATTCTGTTTGCTGATGACATGATCCTGTATCTAGAAGACACTCCCCCCAAAAAAATACCAGAAGACTTCCAGAGTTGGTAAATGAATTCATAAAGTAGAATGAAGGATACAAGATCAAAGTTCATAAATCAATAGCTCTCCTATACTCCAATACTGATTCTGCTGAGGAAGAAATCAGGAAAACTGTCCCATTTACAATACACACACACACACACACACACACACACACAGAAATTAATCTAACCAAGGAGATGAAATATCACTACAATTAAAATTATAGAACACTAAGGAAAGAAATTGAAGAAAACCTTAGAAGATGGAAACATCTTCCATGTTCTTGGATAGGTAGAATTAATATTGTCCAAATGGCCATTTTATTAAAAGTGTTGTAGATTTAATGTAATCCTCAAAATTCCAAGGACATTCTTTGCAGAACTAGAAAATACAGTCCTAAAATTCATTTGGAAGAACAAGAGACCCAGAAGAGCCAAAGCAACCCTGAGCAAGAAGAGTAATACAGGAGGCATCAAAATACCAGATCTCAAATTATACTACAGAGTGATAGTAACAACATAGCATAGTATTGGCATCAAAATAGACATGAAAATCAGTGGAATAGAAGACATAGAGACAAATCCACATACTTACATGCCACAACCATTGCGACTAAACTTGCAGTTCCAGCGAGGGGTGAGGGGGCATTAGAAAATAAAGACTCACATACACAGATTTTGAAGATTAAGCTGGGATCAGGTGGAACTCTGCTCTCTAATGGAGATGCAGATCTAAAGAGTTAAGCCAGCAATCTTTATTTATATATGTTTCATTATCAGGTTAAAGACTATGCAACCATTATTCTTTGTAGTCAGGAACGTTACAGAAACTAGGACATACATGTAGCTTTTCCACAGTTGAAATCCACAGTTGAAAAGTGCAATGTTAGGAGCTTTGTGCAGCTCTCAAGAAAGTCCATTCTTTTATAAAAGTTACTGTAGAGAAAGCAGGAACAGGAAAAGTGGAGCTGGTGAAACATTGTGGTTGTCTAGCATAACAATTCCTTCATTCCCAGGAGCTATGTACCTGAGATCAAGGTCAGAGCTGATAGGACTCTTGCAGAGACTCCTCATATAGGGCACTGCTATAGCAGCTAAGAATCCTGTGCCCTGCACAGAAACATTCCCAGGCACCAGTCACGCCACAGCCACGAGGTCATCAGAGACCCCCAATCTCAGTCACTGCTCTCTCATGCTCTGTCACCACTCTCCACACTTACAGTTATCTGATAACTGACATAGGTGCCAAAAATATAGGTTGGAGAAAAGAAAGCCTTTTAAACAAATGGTGCTGGGAAAACTGGATATCCATATGTAGAAGAATGAAACTAGGCCCCTATCTCTTGTCCTGTACAAAAGTCAAATCAAAGTGGATCAGACTTAGAAATTAGACCAGAGACTCTGGAATTGCTAGAGGAAAATATAGGGTCAACACTTGACCATATTGGTGCAAGTACCAACTTCCTTCACAAGACCTCTTAAGCTCAAGAAATAAAACCAAGAATCAGTAAGTGGAATGCAGTAAAATTTAAAAAGTGTCTATATAGCAAAGAAAATAATTAAAAGTGTGAACAGAGAGGCTACAAAAAGGGAGTAAATCTTTGCCAGCCAGTCCTCTCACAGGGAATTAATATCCAGAATACATAAAGAACTCAAAAAAATTAACACAAAAAACAAAAACCCAATCAATAAATGGGCAAAAGAATTAAACAGAAATTTCTGAAGGAGGAGGAAAAGGAAGAGGAAGAGGAGGAGGAGGAGGAGGAGGAGGAAGGGGAGGAGGAGGGAGATGGGGAGGAAGAACAGCACAATGGCCAATAAGTAAATAAAAAAATGTTCAACATCTCTAGGGAAGTGCAAACCAAAATTACACTACTCTTTCATCTCACTCCAGTGAGAATGGCAATGATCAAGAAAATAAACTACAATAAATGGTGGGGATATGGGGAAAAGGGACACTCATACATTGTTGGTGGACTGCAAATTAGTACAACCACTTTGAAAAGCAGTGTGGAGATTCCTCCAAAGAATAGGAATGGGTCCACCATATGACCTAGCTATTTCACTCCTCAGTATTTATCCAAAAGAACTAAAATCAGCACATTACAGTATATAGCCACATCAATGTTCATAGCAGCAAAACTCACAATAGACAAACCATGGAAACAGTCCTTGGTGCCCTTCAACAAATGAATGGATAAAGAAAATGGTATATATACACAGTGGAGTTTTTCTCAGCCATAAATAAGTATAAAATTATGGCATTTTCTGGCAAATGGATGGAAATGGAGAACATCATGCTAAGTGAAATAAGCCTGGCTCAGAAATTCAAGGGATGAAGTGGCACTGAATGTCATAAATATATAGAGAAGATCAGTGGAGTAGAAGGAGATTGAGGGGTAGTGGGTAGGAATAGGAGGAGGAGAAAATGTGTAATGAATTTATCAAAATCACACTATGTGCATGTATAAATGTACCAAAGTGAATTCCACTTTTATGTATATGCAAGAAGCACCAATCAAAAACAAATAAATGAACAAGTGAAATGAAGAGCAGTAGAGTAGAGGAAGATGATGAGAGAGGGAGGAATTGGGGTGGGGGAGTGGCAGCACCAGGGACAGAAATGGAATAAAGCAAATTCCATGCATGTATGACTTTGCCAAAATGAACCCAAATATTATGTACAAATACAATGCACTAGTAAAACAGAAAAAAAGAATATTTGTCAGAAAACTGTGGCAACAAAGCAATGAAATCTTAACTGCACCATTTCACCATAAACTCAAATTCAAAGAACATAATAGGGAAAAAAATCAAAGAACACAAAGCAAATATTCAAGAACGTAGGAAGGATATAAGCAGTTAGAAGAGAAAAATAGTGCTTTAATTGAATAAATACTGAATTTCCAAGATGTGCTGGGTTCCTTTCCAGGTGCTGAACATAAAGCCAAGAATCAAGCCCAGGAAGCTCCCACCCTAGTGGAGCAGATGTCCTCACCCCGAGGACTTTGCACTTGCTCTTCCTCCTGACTGGAATGCTCCTCCCTTGGATGTCTGCTAGGCGCCAGCTCCTCAGTCTGTCCTTCCCCTTGGCTACCTGTCAAAAAGAGCAACCACCCCTCTTTCACTCAGGGAAGTAAGCTTCACATTCTAAGGTGCAACAAGAGGCAAGTGCAGTTAGTAGAGAACAAGCTGAACACAGCAGTGGAAGGAAAAGGTCCCATGAAGGAGGCTGAGCTACGAGACCCGGCACCTGAGAGTCCAGGGCACTGAGTTCAGATATTTTTTATGACAGGAATGGGAGGTAACTGGGTAGTTTTAGACATGTTCTGATTTCATGTTTACAAATTGATCTGAATGTCTTGTGGAGAGATAAAGGAGCATTGGATAGAAGCAGGGAGGGTGCTTCTTGATAATGATGGCTTGAACTGGAATGCTGGTGGAGGAGGTGAGGAAAAGTGCAAATATATTACAGATATATTTGCAAAGGCAGAATTTATAACACTTGCAACTGAACTATAAGATGGGAAAGCAGGCTCCTGGAGAGATCTGACCTGGAGCAAAGGGAGTCGCCAGTTCCAGTGGGGCGTTTAGGCCCTTTGGCACTATTTTACAGCTTCCCTGGCAGAGAATGACCACCTGCCACCGACTGAGCCCCCAGCGAGGAGCTCAGGCCTGCCTGGGCTCTCAAGCCCAGTGTCTCCATCACTGAGCACAGTTCTGTGCCCCGACCCCAACTTGGTCTAGTGCCCAGGTCCACACCCTGGCCCAGGGTCTAGCACCTTGCTGTATCTGATTGTCTATCAACACCAGGCTGCCTCTGCCCAGAAGCATTGATCGTTCCCAACCTGGAGGTAGTGGGACAGCAGCTTTCTTGGGTCACCACTTGATCAAGCACCTCTCAAACATCAGGTGAGTTACTGGAAATCTGCAGGGACACTTTAAGTCTTTACAGGGAAATTGCAATCCCTCTGATTTGCACTACTAGAGGGGAAGATACATGAGCAACATGAGAAAACACGGGAAGAAAGTGTCCCAAATAAACCTAGATGATATATCAAAAGAACCCAAAGACAGCATGGTAGAAGGAATGACAGAAAAGGAGTTCAGAATGTTCATAATTAAAATGATCCGAGAAGAGAATGAGGTGACGAGAGAGCAGATTCAGGCTACGAATAATCAGCTAGCTAATAGAGCAACTGCAGGAAGCAAAAAATCATTTCAATAAAGAGATAGAAGTTCTGAGAAAAAACAAACAGAAATCCTTGAAGGAAACAAGGAAATGAAGGAAACAATCAACCAAGTTAAAAACTCAATAGAAAGCATAATTAACAGAATAGATCACTTGGAAGACAGAACCTCAGACAATGAAGACAAAATATTTAATCTTGAAAACAAAGTCGAACAAACAGAGAAGATGGTTAGGAATCATGAACGAACCCTCCAAGAAATATGGGACATCATGAAAAGACCAAATTTAAGAGTTATTGGGATTGAGGAAGGCACAGAGATACAAATCAAGGGTATGAATAATCTGTTCAATGAAATAATATCAGAAAATTTCCCAAATATGACAAATGAGATGGAAAATCAATTACAAGAGGCTTACAGGACACCAAATGCACAGAATTACAACAGATCCACACCAAGGCACATTATAATGAAAATACCTAACGTACAAAACAAAGATAGAATTTTAAAGGCTGCGAGAGAAAAGCATCAGATTACCTACAGGGGGAAACCAATACTGATATCAGCAGATTTCTCAACCCAGACCCTAAAAGCAAGAAGGGCCTGGAACAACATATTTCAAGCTCTGAAAGAAAACAGATACCAACCAAGAATCTTATACCCAGCAAAACTTACCTTCAGATTTGATGACAAATTAAAATCCTTCCATGATAAACAAAAGCTTAAAGAATTCACAAAGAGAAAGCCTGCCCTACAGAACATTCTCAACAAAATATTCGAAGAGGAGAAATGAAAAATAACAATCTCAGTCAACATGGGGAGGAATTACCATAAAGAAAGAGTCAATCAAAGGAGAAACAAAGTTAAGCTAAAAACCCCAAAAAAGCTAAAATGGCAGGAAATACAAGTCATATCTCAATAATAACCCTGAATGTAAATGGCCTAAACTCATCAATCAAAAGACATAGACTGGCAGATTTGATTAAAAACTCAACAGAAAGCATAATTAACAGAATAGATCACTTGGAAGACAGAACTTCAGACAATGAAGACAAAATATTTAATCTTGAAAACAAAGATCTTAATATTTAATCTTGAAAACAAAGATCTTTAATCTTGAAACAAAGAAAGACCCAACAATATGCTGCCTTCAAGAGACTCATCTCATAGAAAAACATGCCCACAGACTAAAGGTGAAAGGTTGGGAAAAAACATACCATGCACATGGACTGAGTTAAAAAGCAGGAGTTTCCATCCTCATTTCAGATAAAGCAGACTTCAAGCCAAAGTTAGTCAGAAGGGATAAAGAAGGACATTTCGTACTGCTTAAAGGAAGCATAAATCAGCAAGACATAACAATCATAAATATTTATGCACCAAACAATGGTGCATCCAAGTATGTAAATCAGATCCTTCTCAATTTCAGGAATCAAATAGACCAAAACACAATAATACTGGGGGACTTTAACACTCCTCTCTCACCATTGGACAGATCTTCTAAGCAAAAATTGAACAAAGAAAGTAGGTCTCAATGACACAATCACTAATTTAGACTTAACATACATATATAGAATATTCCATCCATCAAAAAGCGAATACACTTTCTTCTCAGCAGCTCATGGTTCCTTCTCTAAAATAGACCATATGTTATGCCACAAAGCTTCTCTTAGCAAATACAAAAACATAGAGATACTACCTTGTATACTATCAGATCATAATGGAATGAAATTAGATATCAATGATAAAGTTAAAAACAGAAACTACTCCAAGACCTGGAGATTAAATAATATGCTATTGAATGATGCATGGATAACAGAAGACATCAGGGGGAAAATGAAAAGATTCTTAGAGGTAAACGAGAACAAAGATACAACATATCAAAATCACTGGGATACTATGAAAGCAGTGCTAAGAGGAAAATTCAGGGCATGGAGTGCATTTAATAAAAGAATGAAAAGTCAACAAATCAATGACCTCACATTAGAGCTCAAAGCCCTAGAAAAAGAGGAACAGATCATCACCAAAAGTAGTAGAAGACAGGAAATAATCAAAATCAGAGCTGAAATCAATGAAATTGAAACAAAAGAAACAATTCAAAAAATTGACAAAACAAAAAGTTGGTTCTTTGAAAAAATAATCAAAATTGATAAACCCTTAGCCACGCTAATGAAGAGAAGGAGAGAGAAACTCTAAATTACTAAAATTCGTGATGGAAATGGAAATATTACACCAGATACAATTGAAATACAAAACATAATAAGAAGTTACTTTGAAAATTTATACTCCAACAAAACAGAAAACCTGGAAGACATCAACAGGTTCCTAAAGGCATATGAGCCACCCAAACTGAATCTGGAGGACATACACAATTTAAACAGATTAATTTCAAGCAATGAAATAAAAGAAGTCATCAAAAGCCTACCAACAAAGAAAAGTCCAGGACCGGATGGATTCACAGCTGAGTTCTACAAGACCTTCAAAGAAGAGTTCATTCCAATACTCCTCAAAGTATTTCGTGAAATAGAGGAGGAGGGAACCCTTCCAAACTCATTCTATGAAGCTAATATCACCCTGATACCAAAACCAGAGAAGGACACGTCAAGGAAAGAAAATTTCAGACCAATATCCCTAATGACCATAGATGCAAAAATTCTTAACAAAATTTTAGCAAATCGCATACAAAAGCATATTAAAAAGATAGTGCACCATGATCAAGTGAGTTTCATCCTGGGGATGCAAGGTTGGTTCAACATCCAGAAATCAATAAATGTAATTCACCACATCAACAGACTTAAAGACCACATGATTGATTATTTCAATAGACGCAGAGAAAGCATTTGATAAAATACAGCACCCCTTCATGCTCAAAACACTAGAAAAAATAGGGATAGTTGGGACTTCCTTAACATTGTAAAGGCTATCTATGCTAAGCCCACAGCTAATATCATTCTATATGGAGAAAAATTGAAAGCATTCCCCCTGAGAACTGGAACAAGGCAGGGATGCCCTCTTTCGCCACTACTATTCAACATTGTTCTTGAAACTCTAGCCAGAGCAAGTAGACAGACCAAAGAAATTAGAGGAATACGAATAGGAAAAGAAGAGCTCAAACTACCCCTATTTGCTGATGAAATGGATTCTCTATTTGGAAGACCCTAAGAATTCCACCAGAAAACTTCTGGAACTCATAAATGGATTCAGTAAAGTAGTAGGATATAAAATTAATGCTCATAAATCTAATGCATTTTTATTCATAAATGATGCATCCTCTGAGAGAGAAATTAGGAAAATTACCCCATTCACAATAACCTCAAAAAAATAAAATACTTGGGAATCAATCTAACAAAAGAAGTGAAAGACCTCTACAATGAGAACTACAGAACACTAAAGAAAGAAGTTAAAGAGAATCTGAGAAGATGGAAAGATCTCCCATGTTCTTGGATAGGCAGAATTAATATTGTCAAAATGGCCATACTTCCAAAAGCACTATACAAATTCAATGCAATTCCAATTAAAATTCCAATGAAGGACCTCATAGAAATAGAGCAAGCAATCATGAAATTCATTTGGAGGAATAAGAGACCCAGAATAGTTAAAGCAATCCTTAGCAAGAAGAGTGAAGCAGGGGGTATCACAATACCAGACCTTCAACTATATTACAGAGCATTAGTAACAAAAACAGCATGGTATTGGCACCAAAATAGGCAGGTAGATCAACGGTACAGAATAGAGGACAGAGAGACAAACCCACATAAATACAGGTATCTCATACTTGACAAAGGAGCCAAAAACATACAATGGAGAAAAGACAGTCTCTTCAACAAATGGTGCTGGGAAAACTGGAAATCCATATGCAGCAAAATAAAACTAAACCCATATCTCTCACCCTGTACAAAACTCAACTCAAAGTGGATCAAGGACCTAGAAATTAGACCAGAGACCCTGCACCTAATAGATGAGAAAATAGGTCCAAATCTTCATCATGTTGGCCTAGGACCAGATTTCCTTAACATGACTCCCAAAGCGCAAGAAATAAAAGCAGGGATCAATGATTGGGATAGAGTCAAACTAAAAAGCTTTTTCTCAGCAAAGGAAATAATCAGCAATGTGAAGAGAGAGCCTTCAGAGTGGCAGAAAATCTTTGCCACACACACTTCAGACAAAGCACTAATCTCCAGAATCTACAAAGTGCTCAGAAATCTTTACACCAAGAACACTAATAACCCAATCAATAAATGGGCCAAGGAAATGAACAGACACTTTACAGAGGAAGATCTACAAGCAATCAACAGATATATGAATAAATGTTCAACATCCCTCATTATAAGAGAAATGCAAATCAAAACCACCTTAAGATTTCATCTTACCCCAATTAGAATGTCTTTTATTAAGAATACAGGCAACAACAGGTGTTGGCGAGGATGTGGGGAAAAGGGTATACTCATACATTGCTGGTGGGAGTGCAAGTTGGTGCAGCCACTCTGGAGAGCAGTGTGGAGATTCCTTAGAAAACTTGGAATGGATCCACCATTTGACCCAGCTATCCCACTCCTTGGCCTATACCCAAAGGACTTAAAATCAGCATACTACAGTGATGCAGCCACATCAATGTTCATAGCTGCTCAATTCACAATAGCTAGATTGTGGAACCAACCTAGATGTCTTTCAATAGATGAATGGATAAAGAAACTGTGGCATATATACACAATGGAATATTTCTCAGCCATAAAGAAGAATAAAATTATGGCATTTGTAGGTAAATGGATGATGTTGGAGACTATTATGCTAAGTGAGATCAGCCAATCCCAAAAATCCAAAGGCCAAATGGTCTCTCTGATAAGTGAATGATGATGCATAATATGGGGTAGAATGATGGCAAGAATGGAGAAAGGATAGAGAGCATAGAGGGAAGGGGTGGGTTTGAGGTTGTGGTGTAAGAATAATAACAGTATGTGTGACAGACATCATTGCCCTGTGTACATGTATGAATGAATAGATGGGATGACTCTACTTTGTGTACAACCAGAGAAACAATAGCTGTACTCCATTTGTGTTCAATGAATCAAAAACTTAAATAAAAAAAATAAAATACTTTCTATATGCTTTAACCCCCCTTCCCCCAAAAATGAAAAAATGGGAAAGGCCATGTTCCCTCCCCTCAGATGTGGAGGGTGGTTACAGGAAAGACACAATTAATGATAAAAGCTAGCAATGCTCAGAAGAGCAAATTGTATGTGAACTCCAGACAGGGAGACAATGGCATGCAAAGTTCTTGGAGTGGCAAGAGCAAATGAGCCTCAGGGACTCCTTCCCATGTGGGATATAGCTCAAAACTCTCAGGAAGAGCTGGGGAATCCTTCTAAAAGAGGCTGATTTCCAGCACTCAAATCAATGGAGTTCAACCATAATTTGTGCATAAATTATGCTTAAAATGAAGCATTTTACTTAAAAAATTAATTTAAAAGTAGGACATGAGACCTTCTTTTATAATTATAAACTCCTAAAACCTAGCACATATGGCTTGCATTACGATGCACAAATTAAATAGCTATTTTTAGACTGAAAAGATATAATTGTTATTGAAAATAAGCCAAAATGGACAATGAATGTCCACTTTAATTAACAAGGCCAACTTCTTCTTTCCTACTACACAGCTCAGTAAGAAGGGATTGTTTGTTATCCTAAATGAGTAACTTAATTGGGCGTGGCTAATGTAGTTCTTGGAATAACTCCTAACCTGAAAGTAATAGGTTCAAACAGTGTCCAGAAGTACCTAAAGAAAGACTGATCAAAAAGTTTTATATATTTATAAAATTATTACATACTAATTGTGGCTCTCATCACACCAAGAAATCAGGATAACAGAGGTAGAAAAGGAGCACAGGTAGAAAAGGCTGGGTAGCCAGAGACAATCATTTTCATTTAGTCACTGCTCTGGAATGTTCACATGATCGAGGTACAGGCTCATCTACCTTTTGATGCGTGGTCTCCCCCATATCTAAGAGTTCCACGATCTGTGGCCGGTACATCACCCGCATATTTGCCAGTCTCTGCTCTGTGGTGAGGGACATTTCCTTCAGGAACTCTGAGGGTGTCAGCTAGGATTCAAAACAACAAGCGCCAAAGAGTTACAGTAGAGAAGTGTTTCTATAAGTGCCAGCAATGAATAATTTGTATTTGTAGCTCTCAAGATAATTCTGGAATGCCACTAAGTTCCCTTTTAAAATATTTAAAATAACTGAATTATACAAGAGAGTGCCCTATGCACTTTTGAGGTCTTTGCGCAATAACTTAAAGTGACATGTGGTTGCCTTTCCCTTACAATTGAGAAGGAATCGCACAAAGGAACCCTCGAGAAAAAAAAAGTCAAGAAATTGTACAGGAACCTGTCCAAAGAACTTAACATTTTATGCTCAGAAAAAGCATCTGAGCGTAAAACTCTTAAGTTTGTAAAATCACTTACAGGCTTCAGAGCTAAGGAGTTTGAAATACTTCTATTTCTCAGCTGAAGATACATGCAAACAAAGCTTTTGGGGGGTGTTTAACTATCATGTTAAAGGGAAACCTTATAAATGTAAAGAATCTTGAAGTGTGGTTCTACTATTTAGAAAGGAGTTTGAACTTTTTAGAAATCACAAGAGCACATTTAGACTAACTAGAAAGAGCTTTAAGTCAATCATCAGATCCAATACCAGTCACACTCACATCCCCCCCAAAACAACACTAATATCGTGAGAAGGAAGTGTAACCTGTCATTTAATAAAACTAACTGATTGAGGATCAGTTAGAACCAAATAATATTACTCAGTTGTTTCTGTTCTAGAATGTTCACATGGTTCCAGGGCCTACTTGATATGCAAGGAGATTTACAATCCCTGGCAGAAACCTAATGCCAAAATATATGCCAAGGCTTTTGAAAACACTCCAGAGAATATAATTACGCTGATTAATATTGCCCTGGGTTAAAGTCAGGGCTCTTCAAGAATGCTTGTCTTCCTACAAATTTGATTTCTGTGATTGAATTCACTTAAATGAAAGCATATTTCTAACACAGTTTTTGCCTTGGTTTTTATGTTCTTTTTGATTGGAACACAGATTAGAGTAATAGAGTGTTGAGGTATCAGTACATTGCAATTCAAATTAAAATAATGAGGTCTTAAAAGCAAAGTCAGAAGTTTCTATAGAAACTTGTACCAACAGCCACCACAAGAGAGGATGGGTGATTTTGCATTTCTAATTGGAACACAACTTAAGTTTAATTTTTTAAATGTAGTGAATACTATTCCCAGCACTTTTTTATTAGTATTTTCTATACCATGCAGTTCATAATTCAGTTCTCAACAGATCATTATAATTAAAGCTATAATTATTTTTTATTTTAAAAGAGAAAAATTATGCATTTCTCCTAGATAGCACTCATTATTTTAATGTTCAGTGTTCTACAAATATATAAACAAAAATAACTTGCCAATGTAGAAATAATAAATTATTAGCTTGAATCCTGTGAAATTCTGTTTCTGAACTAAACAAAAGACAATTTTATCTAGTTATACCTGATATTAAGAAAATCTTAAGTTTGTGTATACAGAGTTAGGGTTTGAGTGTGTCCTCCGAATTCAGGTGTTGGAAACTTAATTCATCACGTTAGAGCCCTTGTGAATAAAATAACACTTTTCTCAGAGTCCTTTCCCTTTTCTTGCTTCTGCACATGCCTGCTTGTTTCTCCAGTTTCCTGCCATGCTAGGATGTGGCATAAGGCCCTTTACCAGATAAAGTCACCCAATCTTGGACTTCCATGCTCCAGAATCATGAACTGAAATAAACCTCTTTTCTTTATAAATTATCCCATTTTAGGTGTTCTGTTACAGCAACAGAAAATGGACTAAGGCATACAGTCTTAACCCCAACTGATTAATTTAAGCAATTCAAGCCTGCACTTTGAAGTCTGTATGCAATTTCAAAATTTCTCAAGTTTTAAAAGCTAATTATGCTCTGCAACAAGCTACTATTCTAACTAAATTAATACTAATCAGTCAGTAATTCTGATAGTCTGGGAATGCCATGATCTGAGGAGGTTACATTAATTATTTTATATACAATTTCTCTGATACCTTACCATTTGGTTTACTTCCTCTTCTGTGACCACCCTGGGACTCAGGGGTGGCAAAACCTTGCTTTGGAACCCTTTGAACATTTTGACTAAGCCCATCTGAACAGCCCCCATGGACTCCTCCAGTCTTCTACTTGTCATTTTTAGATCTTTTCTTTGATCACCTAAGAGTGAAAAACAAATTTTAGAAAAAATACAGTTAATTCCTGAATATAGGTCACAATTTTCTAAAGAATTTTCAAATACAGAAAGGTTTAAAAATACTGATCCTCAAAAAATACATCCAGTGCTTGAACCAAATATTTTAACTAAAGGTTTTTACTCTATGTGACTAGTCTATATTTATTCTTATCCCAAAGTCTCGAATCCACTTTAGGCTGACCAAGGGATTCTAAACTAAGCTCAGGAACACATGGGAACACAAGCTGCTCCTACATGTTGGCACTTTTATCTTCCCAATGAGATAAACAAATGCTGCCCAATAAATATACTAAATCATCTGCTATTTATCTGCTTATTTGAAAGTTCTTCCTCATGACAATAAACCCTTCAAACAGACCAGCACATGTCCACAGATCTTGGTAGCTTTGCAGAGATTCAAAAACATCAGCATAAGATAGATAGGGAAGAGGAAATTTCAATGTTAAAGTTTATAGTCATAAATAAGCTATTAGGCAGTCACTCAGTCTCTCCAAATCAAAGAGATAGGGCATCTCCTTTCTGTATATCCTTCATCAGACTTTTGGTAAGACATTTGCAACTTTAGGAATACATCTCTGATTGGATAAAGTTCCTGTTTTTATTAACAGCAGGCTAGATTATTCAACCCTGTGCTAAACAATGACAAAAAAATTCCTAAAATTTCTTAGTAAAATGTCAAATTAAAAAAAAAAAACTAAAACCATTAAAAAGCTCACAAGATAGTAAGGCATTTATTTACAGACCAAAACACAGGGGAAAGAGATACATAAAGGAAAATAGATATGAATGAAAATGTAATAAGTTACATTGAAATAAAGCAGTAAAATTCCCAAGAAAATGGATATAAAACTTTCCAAAAGGAAAATTACTAATTTTGGTAGAAAGTCTTCAAAGTGGCATCCAATGCCATCACAGATATCTACTGTGTAATATTTTGATCAATGATGCACCACATTTACAAAGGTAGTCTTATAAGATTCTAAAGCCTAGTGATATGTCAGGTCATCTTAATTTGTGTAATAATGCTGCACGATGTTTACAAGATGACACAATTGCTTGACAATGCATTGAGAACATGACTCTCAAAGGCAGTGAAAGAAGATCCAATGTGCTATAATTGGAGCTTGTGAAGAAGAAAAGAAGCCTCTTCAACAAATGGTGCTGGGAAAACTAGAAATCCACATGTAACAAAATGGAATTAAACCTCTATCTCTTACTCTGCACAAAAATCAACCTAAAGTGGATCAGAGACTTAGGTACTAGAACAGAGATCCTGAACCTAATAGAAGAAAAAGTAGGCCCAAATCTCCACCATGTCAGCATTGGAACTCCCTTCCTAAACAAGACTCCTAAGGTGCAAGAAGTAAAATCAAGAATCAATAAATGGGATGGATTCAAACTAAAAAGCTTCTTCTCAGCAAACAATCAGTAATGTGAAAAGACAGCCTAGAGAATGGGAGAAAATCTTTACCACATGCACACCAGATAAAGCATTAATCTTCAGGATATATAAAGAACTCAAAAAACAACACACACACACACATACACACACACACAAAAACCAATAACCCAAACAATAAAGGGGCTAAGGAACCAAACAGACACTTCACAGAGGAGAAAATACAATCTATCAAAAAACATGAAAAAAATGTTCAACATCTCTAGCAATTAGAGAAATGCAAATCAAAACTAAGATTTCATCTCACTCCAGTCAGAATGGCAATTATCAAGAAAAAAAAGCAATAATAAGTGTTGGCGAGGATGTGGGCAAAAAGGTACACTCATCCATTGCTTGTGGGACTGCAAATTGGTGCAACCACTATGGAAAGCAGTATAGAGATTACTCAGAAAACTTGGAATGGAACCACCATTTGACCCAGCTACCCCACTCCTCAGTTCAATCCCAAGGGACTTAAAATCAGCATACTACAGTGACTCAGTCATATCAACATTTATAGCAGCTTAATTCACAATAGCTAAACTATGGAACCAACCTAGGTGCCTCCAACAGATGAATGGATAAAGAAAATGTGGCATATCACAATGGAATATTACTCAGCTTTAAAGAAGAATGAAATTATGGCATTTGCTGATAATGAATGGAGCTGGAGAATATCATGCTAAGCAAAAGAGGCCAATCCCCCAAAACCATATTTTCTCTGATATGCAGATGCTAATTCACAATAAGTGGTGGTGGCTAGGGAAGAATAGAGGTACTTTGAATTAGGCACAGGGGAGTGAAGGGAGGGGAGCAGATATGGGGAAAGAAAGGATAATAGAATGAATCAGACATTATTACTCTATGTGCCTATATGACTACATGACTGGTGTGTTTCTACATCATGTACGACCAGAAGAATGAGAACTTATACTCCATTTGTGTATGATGTATCAAAATGCACTCTACTCTCCTGTATAACTAATTAGAACAAACTAAAATTTTTTTAAAAAGAAGAAAAGTAATGGAATGGATATTTAAAATACAATCCAAGAAAAATTTCCAGAAATAAAATAAAACACAAAGTGGTACAGAAGCTGCCCAGGAAGACTGACTCAGATCGATCAACTATGAATCATATCTTAACAGAACTTACAGACTTTAAAGTTTTAGAAACCCTCATAGTCTGCAGGCAAAAAGGTAAAATTATTTACAAAGGCCAAAGAACGAGACGTCACTGATTTTTTAAAGATCAACCTATTAAGTGGGACAATAGGGGAGCAGCACATTCCAAAAACTTTAAAAATGTAAGATATGGATTTTATATGCAGTAAGCTCTTGTTCAGTTATCAAAACTACCAAAAAAGGGTTGAACCTGCAGAAAGTGTCCGGATATTATGAACAGATTCCCTTCCTGAGGAATCTATCAGAGGGCGGACTCATCCAATCAAAAGATGCCTGGGGAATTTCAGCCAAAGTACGGACAACGAGCATGTCTTGAGTTTAACTGTATAGCTAGGAACAAAATGAAGTTGAGGACATGAGGATAACAGTATTTAAACATATTTTCTCAGAGAATAGAATGAATGCAATTTTGAAATGAAAGGAAAGCAGAGAAAGAAAGCAAAAAGCAGAATAAGACCTTGGGAGTCAAACTGGATTAAGGGGATTATTATGAGAAGCCTCTAAGGAGGCAGGCGATAATTCCTGCTCCGTGGTACTCATGAGTTTGTGTAGAGCAGTCCCTCTGAGCATGGGCTGTACTTAAATATTCACTTCTTATTGAATACAACACAGTGTAAGAGATACAATGTTATTCTGAGATTAGGTTATAAAGACACTGCTTAAAACCTATAGCTTTCCATCTTGGGCTTCCTCTAGCTCTCTCTTGGATCACCAGCTGCCACCCTGTGAAGGTCCCCGGGAAACCTCTAGAGAGGCCCATGCCCTGAGGACCAAGGCCTGCCAGCAGCAGAGTGAGAAAGCCTGCTACTGAATTTTCTGAGGCCTGTCAACAGACACGTGAATGGGCTCAACGGCAGATTTTCCAGCCCCAGCTGACCCTTGTGATGACTTAAATCCCTGCTCACTGGAAGAGTGTTTGCCTAGCATGTATAAGGCCTTGGGTTTGATTCCTAGCACCAAAAAAGAAAAAAAATCCATGAAAAAAAGAAAAATGATCATTTCTGTTTATGTGATTATAATTACAAAGAGCTAAGAGTAAACCACAGTGGCATAAATGTCTAAAATCACATATAAATGTACATTTGACCCGGAATCCCTGTCGTAGATATCTATCCAAATGATATCCTAGATAAAATATGAAATGACACTTAAACAAATACAACTGGTTATCTACTGGTGGAGTAAAGGAATGGGGTAGAGCAGAGAAAAGGGAAAGAAAGATTTCCCTGAATGTACCTCACAACAGTGTGGACTTTTGAACCATGTAAATGTTTAATACATTAAAACCCAAAAAGAACCAAGAGGAAAGAAATCGATTCTTGAAAATTGAAAATGAATTGAAACAAATGAACCTTGCTGTATATCAGGTTGGTATTATAACCACAGAGAAAACAATTATCCTAACTGACCTTAGAACAGTGTTTTAACTGTATATCCTCCATGGGACAAAGAACAGCAGAGAAATCTTACCATTTATTCAATAGTCTTAGTGTTGCTTATAATATTAGCAATAATATTTTAAATAGTCATATCAACAGGAACCAAGCATTTTAGCATTTAAAAGATATATATATAAGTCAAAGAATTTCTTAAAATAAGCAGCCCTATAATTTGTTTTTCTTTCCTTTATGGTGCTGAGGATCAACTCAGAGTCTTGTACATGCTAAGCCTGTGCTCTCTCACTGCGTTGTACTTCCAGCCCTGGAATTCCCATAATCTTAAATTTAAATTGAGTACAGGAGTGCAAGTCCATGAGAGTTCTCTTTTTAAAACAACCTTCTCACTTAAAAAGAGTCTAGAAGCAATGGGAGCCCAGTAGAGTAGCAATGATGGTCCAGAGACCACAGTGGTCCACAAATACCACTTAGCACTAAAAGAAATCAAGTTCCTTGGAGAAATGGGTAATTCAAGGCCACGAAACATATGAAATGAACACAGTCTATCATACATAAAATAAGGAAGTCATCAAAGGCTACTACAACTGGTCAAGGACCCAGAGCAACTTGAAAGAGTTCTCATTCACCAGAGATCAAATAATTTGAGCATTAAAAAAAAGAGAGATAGTCTACAATGAATTCCTTTTTTAAAATCTTAGCTCAAGTGACACTAAAAAATAACATTGATTATCTTTGGAAGTCTAAGACATCAAACTAAATATCTTGGAAATAATAAATGGAGAGAACATTTATTTTGCACTTTTTTGTATAAATTGCATTGTAAGTTAACCAAATAGTTGATGAAAGAAAATTATTCTTCATAAAAGAATTCCAGTTGATGAATTCAGAAAAAAAATGACAGAAAAATAACCACCGTTTTGCACCCTTTAATGAAACAGAGGATCATCATTGCTAAAACAATTAGGGAAGATGTTGCTGAAGAACTTTATAATGGCTCAATCAGGCTGACAACACCTGAGCCCTCTAAATCAACCTTAACCTTACAAGAGTATAAAAACAAACATAATGTGCTTCCCGACACAACGCAGTACACACCACCACTTGTGAGGTACTACTAGCAAAAATCTAGACCTAAATCTAAATAAGCTTCTAGACCTACCAGTAGGTTGCAGGATATAGGCAGAATGGAGAAACAGGTACATTCTACAAGAACACAATTCAGCCAAATCCAGAATATGGAAAATGTTTCAGAAAAATGATCTAGTTTATTCAACTAATAACAGCATGAGAGAGAAAAAACAATTATGAATTGGGTCTTTAACCCAGCGATGCAAGCGTGGATCTTGTTCAGATTATGATTGAAAAACTGAGCAATAGATGATAAAAGTAATTATTGTTCATTGAATTAAATGTTTTTTATTTTTAACTCATTAAGTTATACTGTCGTCAAACTATATCCATTCCATCCTGATAAGAAATGTTGAATCTTAGTTTCTTTTTCAATTGTGCATGAGGCAAAATCTTTTGATGTTTCAGAACTTTGGTAGTCATTTCTTCCCTCCTTCCATGACAACTCAATGACTGGCCTGCCTATTAAAAAGATAATACCTATGGGAGATCTCGACTTTAACAGGAATTTACTGGAGAGGAGCTAAACCTACAGCTCACCTGCTTTAATCATGGGAAATGTGGCTCCTTCCCTCCATGGCCTCTCTGATGCTGATATAATTCCAACTGCTGCTCCGAAATTTCCTCTGTAGTGAGGCCTTGGGCCCAAGGGCACCTTGATGCTGGGTGAATTATGGAGAACCCCCTCAGGCCCATGCTCCAGCATCTCCTATCCTGATGTAGGCTGCCCATAATTACATGGTTGCACATGGACAGACTTCCAAGTTCAAACATTCCTTATATCTCCCTGCCCTAGTGGGAAGTTGATAAAATCTGCTCTCTCTCCAGGGTGAAAAAATAATATATGTGTGTGTGTGTGTGTGTGTGTGCATTTGTACACACACACATGCACATACACACATATATATGTATGTGTGTGTGTGTATATATATATATATATATATACATATATATATATTTATATATATACACATATATATTTATATATATATATATTCCAAAAGATTAGGAGTGTTAGGAGTGCTAGTGTTATTATTATTTGCTAAATATGTCATTAACTTAAAATACTTGAAAAACTATTGTTCACTTTGTGGGGTAGGAAAATGGGATGATGATTATGATTTTTTTAAGGAAGTTCCTATCTGTTAGATATTTAGGGAAGTATTTACAGGTAAAGAGAAATTATGTCTGAGATTTACTTTAAAGTACTTCAGGAAGTGTGCGTGTGTGTGTGAGATAAAATAAGAATGGGAGAATGCTGGGAACTACCAAAGCTGGAGCATAATATTTCTGAGTTTTACATGTTTTAAAATTTTCATAATTAAAAGTAAAACACTAAATCTATTTATTAAACTGGAAAGGTATTTCACTACTGATAAAAACAGAGTAGAAATACTTCCCCCCATTCCTTCTACTAAGTATAGCTAAAATCCTGAACATTATACATACAATAACCAAAGGAAGACTGAAAGGTCAAGAGAAGAAAGCAGATCAGCTAGGGACCTCAGACTCGGAACCATAGAGCTGTGATTCTCTCAGCTTTCTTTTGCCTCACAGGCCTCAGCCTGGGTGCTGGACAAGCCAGCAATTAAAGGCTGACATGCATGACCAAAAGAAGTCCCAAGAAAAGCATGCTCTCTCTAGCAAAAACAAGCAAACAAAAAACAGTAAAGGAGCAGCCCAGAAAAACCTTTTAGATAAAACTACTCTACTCAAGTCACACACTAGGGGAAAAATTGCAGTCCTACCACAAACCCCACCAGCAGAGGAAAAATGGAGACCTAGACTTTTACCCTCTCCAGGTTATAACAAGGTACTCCGACTACTGTGCCAACATGACATCACAGAAGGCTGAGTGAGGAAGAGACTTTGTTCCTGTTAGGAAGTACTGAGAAAGACCCCCCCCCCCCCCCCCCCCACACACAGGATTCAGGTAAGATACAGCCTCATGACCTCATACGCCATGGAAAATCACTCATCATTGCAAGAAACAGGGCAATGTGAACATTAATGAAAACCAACGATCAACAGATGTCAACAGTGAGATGAGACAAATGTAAGAATGACCTAAAAAGCATTCTAAAATCATCATTAAAAAGTGCTTCAACAAACAACTAGGAGCACATGTAAAACAAATGAAAAAATGGGAAGTCTCTGCAAAGAAATGGAAGCTATAAAGAAAGCAAATAGACATTTTAGAACCAATGGGACAATAACAAAAATTGAACATGCATGTCCTCAGCATCCCAGGAAAAGAGGAGGAAGAGCATGAAGCTGAAGAGTTATTTGAAGAGATAATGGCTGAAGAGGAATGAAGGGAAGGGAGGGGGGATGGGAAGAGGAAAGACAGTGGAATGAATCGGATGTCACTTTCCTATGTTCATATACGAATACATGACCAGTGTAACTTCACATCATATACAATCACAAGAATGGAATCAAAATAGGAATGGGTTACACTCCATGGATGTATAATATGTCAAAATACACCCTACTGCCATGTGTATATAAAAACAACAAATTAAAAAAAGAAACAGAATGAACCCTAAACAGGATAAACCTAAAGACAACCAAGTCAAAACCCAGGCACCAACAATTCAGGGAATGGGGACGCTATTCTGCCTAAGACATAATCCAAATAGAAATGGGTGAAAAATACAAAATCTCACCAAAGAGGATATGCAGATAGCAGAAAGCACATGAAAAAGATGCTCAATTTCACTAGCCATCAAGGCTAAATCTATTTATCAAATTAGAAAGGTATTTCTGATCAAAATAAAGGAGAAAAACTTATCCCATTCCTTCTACTAAATATAGCTAACAATCCTGAACATTATATATACAGTAACCAAATTGATACCCTAAATAGATAATGCCACATACTTATCAGAACAGTTGACATAAACATATGGACAATACCAAATGCTGACTGTGAGGCAGAGACACTGGTTTTCTCCTTGTTGATGGGAGGTAAAGGGGTACAGCCACTCTGGAAAAACACGTGGTCAATTTCTTAGAACACTACACACATACTTAGCCAGATGACCCAACATTCACATTCCTGGGCATTTATTCCAGAGAAAACTTATGTCCACATGAAAATGTATGCATGATAATTCATAGTAGCTTCATCTGTAATAGCCCCAAACCACAAACAACCAAATGCCTCTCAACAGGTGAATAATGAAACAAACTGTAGTCCATCCTTACCATGGGGTATTACTCAGCGATCAAAACAGAACAGAATAAAACAAACAAAACACCCTCACACCAGTTGAATGGGTCTCGGGGACAAAAAAAAAAAAACATGAAAAAGCCAGTCTCAAAAGGTCACATATTGTGATTCCATTTATTAAAAGTATAGAGATGAGGGACAAATCAGTGGTTGCCAGGGGCTAGGGATGGTGATGGGTGAGGGGAGAAGGCAATTGTAGAGGGGTAGCAACAAGCACCTGTTTGTGGTGATGAAACAGATGCATAAAAAAGAAATAAAATAATTGGCAAAATCTTCAGGCATATGTACTTGGAGTAAATACGGGAAATTTTGCTAGTAATATAGTTTTTCACTTCTTACAAACCATGAGTTTATTTCCAAATAATATCACTGAAATGTATAAAGGAATTTCTAAAACTTGATTGTGTTGGTAGCTATACAAATCTACGTTTGTGATAAAATCACATAGAACCATACACACATTGTACCAATGAGAGTTTTCTGATTTTGATACTGTACCACAGTTAATGTAAAATGTAGCCACTGGAGGAATTGGGGGCTCAAGGGTATGAGGGACCTCTTAGTACTTTCTTTGCTGCTTCCTTGGCAGCAATTGTTTCAAAATAATTTTTTTTAGTTTTTTAAGAGAGGAAGATAAGCAAAATTCATTGTCGATGAGGATGTTGTGAAGGTGGGTACTCTCATGCACTAAGAGGCAGAATGGAAATCTGCAATTACATGGCAATTCTTAAAAACTGCACATCCTTTGATGTACAGATATTATTTGCTAGGATTTATTCCAAGTATGCAAACACGTATTCACAAGCTATGCTGAAATTTAAATTGACAGTCTAATTCCACAAAATGTCCTTTTATCAAACCAAAGTACAGTTATCTTAGTAAAGTCTGATGACCCAAGTCTTTGATCAAAACCCACTTACGTGTATAACCGATTTTCTTAACTTCACAAATTCCTAGAACTTTATTTTCATTAAATAGCCATCTGATTCCTTCTGGCCCCTTTCCTACTGTGCACACCTGCACATGCACACATGTGCACACACGCTTCTTGTTCTCCCTCTTCCTGTTTTTCATCATCTCATGCACCATCATTTCTCAAGCCAGTAGTCTGAGAGAATCCTCCTCACCTGCTCCTGCTTCCTCACCTCACCCCATCAGTCCTGAGCTGCTATCCAGTGGGCCTCTTGAGCATCTCTCTTATTCCTGTCTTGCTTTTTTTCTAAACTCAGTACGACAGCCTCCAAACTAGGCTGCCTGCCTCCAGTCTTTCACATTCTTACATAAAGAGTCTTCAAAGAATATAAATTTCAGCCAGGTGTGGTGGTGCATGCCTGTAATCCCAGCTACTTACTTGGGAGGCTGAGGCAGAAGGATCACAAGTTCTAAGGGCAGCCTCAGCAATTCAGTGAAGCCCTAAGTAACTTAGTTAGACTCTGTCTCAAAATTAAAAACAAAAAGGACTTGGGATGTGGCTCACTGGTAAAGCACCCCTGGGTTAAATCCCCAGTACTGGGGTGGAGAGAGATAAATTTCATATTTTAATGCCCTACTCCAACAGGATGAAGGTCACCCCTCTGGTGATGAAGCAGGCCCTTTCCCCCATCTGCTTCCTGTTGTCTGCAGCCTCCCACATGCTACTCCAGATGGCTCCCCATCCACCTCTGCCACCCCCTTCCCTGCCCTCCTCTCTTCTGTCCTTGCATTCCCACTTAGGATGGTCCTGCCCCTGGGTCACAGACCTCTCTTCCTTTCCAACTCCTGTAGCATCTGGGGAGCTGAAACAATTCCTCCATTATAATTCAACTTGCATTCCCATCCATGCCTGCTAGGCCTCAGCATCACCACCTGCTGCTCTGGATCTAAATAAAGGTTTTCATTTAAATGTCACTCAAAGGTTTATAGGTAACGGGAAAATTTAAAACCCAAGATACATTAGGAAAAAAAGCAAATTGCAGAACAGCATGTATGACATGATTTCATTTTTGAAAGAGTACTATGAAATAATGCACAGAAAAATATGGAAGAACATATACCAAACTACTAGCAGTACATATAAAATAATAATTATTAAAATTATAAGTGACTTTCACTTCCTAAGTGAATTTGACTGTCCTAAAACATTTGAAGTTTTCACTAAAATCAGTGGTATTTTTTAATACTTAAAAATTCTCAAAATTAAACACTGTGCTGAGGAGTGGGGAGGGCATTCTCCTCTCTCCACATTCCTGCACTTTCTCTCTAGGACTTCCCCAAACCTGGTTTCAGCCTCCTGGTGCCCATTCACCTCCTGGCCATTCTTGCCTCTCTCAACCCTCTTCACTCTCTTCCCTCTCCAGTTGAGATCTCACCGTTAATTTTGTGGCCCAGTCTCTTCCCTCTGTAAATGGGGATCATCAGCCATGCAATTGCCCAGGCCCTGAGCTCTGGGTGTCCTCTCTGACTTCACCCCTCCAACTAAACACATAACAACTAAAGGTTCATTAACAATTTCGGTATACCAGTGTTCCCGATAGCAACAGTTTGGTCCTTGTCCCTGTTGCCAATCCAAATTTTTAAGAAAAAAGAAATAAGAAGTTTTATTGCTTTGCTAGCAGAAGAGAAAGGCAATAGACTCACATCACAGAGGTCCATCCCCGAGGCTGGTGGGAATTGAGGGCTGTAAAAAGGGGGATACAAGGACTGTTTTCCAAGTATTGTTATCAGTAGATCTAATAAATTATATACTTGCAAGAGCTGCTGTTCCACTTTCCAGGTCGAGAGTTTCTTTATTCTTATAGATAGTGAGTAGAAGGACAGATAACTAGGTTTACAACAGGAAGAATGCTAACCTTGCTTCCCACATGGTGGGGAGGAGAAGAGGAAGGAGAGGAAGGGAAAAAATGTCAACTAGTGGCTGAGCAGCAAGTTTAATACTCAAAGCATGAAGTGGATCCCCCTTTACATGAAAGGGACCCTGTTACATTCTAAGTTCTGTATGTGTTAATTAATCCCCACAACCACCTGGATGAAGATACTATTACATTCCCCCATACCACTGATAAGGAGCCTGGGGCACAGAGATGATAAGAAACATGCCCCAGTTCACACACTAGGAAAGGGAAGAGCTGGCTCCCGAGTCTACACTCTTTATCACATTATTTCACTCCTCCTTGTAATCCTAGCTCCTTGGTATCTCACAGATCCACCCATCCTTTCTGTTCCTGATGCACCTTTTTAAACCTCACTATCACATCTTCCCTGGTTGACTGTGACGGCTTCCTGACTGACCTCCCTGACTCCAGAACAGCACCTCCACTTCTAGCTCAGCCTGCACACCCTAGCCATTCTCTACACGGCAGCCAGAGTGACCTTTCCAAAGGGCAGGTCTGGTTGGGCCATTTTCCATGCCTGGTATCTTGAATCCAGAATACTCTCAGAGCTCCTAATCACGGCATTCATCCCAGAAACCCGCCCTTTTCTTGCACTTTATGCTCAAACTGGAGTCTAGAATGTGCCATGTGCTCATACACTTGGGATGCTTTTATCAGTCCCCTTCCCCACCACACCCCAGCTGATTCCCACTGGCCTTTCTGGAGTTAGCTATAACCTTTCTGGACTCAAAAGTCCTTCTTATGGAAAGCCTTCCCTGAGTCCCCAAGGCTGCTCACCTCTGTTGTGGTCTGTTATTCATCTCCTCCCCACTGGGCTGGAAGTGCCTTGAGGACAGGAACTTCGTTTCTCTACATTACTGTACTCCCAGCACCCAGGACAAGACCTCAAACACATGCTGATTTAATAAATGTGCTCAATTTATTTATTTATTTGTTTTTATTTGTTTATTTTTTAATTTTAGGTCATTGTATACAAATAGAATATGACTGTCCTTTTTCTGGTTGTACACAAAGTAGAGTCATACAATTTGCATATCATACATATACATAGGGCATAGATATTTGTCTCATTCTATTGTCTTTCCTTTCCCACCCCCTCCCTCCCTCATTTTCTTGTGTACAATCCATCCCTTCTCCATTCTTCCCGTGCCAACCCCCACCCCTGCTATGTGTCATCAACCACTTATAAGAGAGATCATTCAGCCTTTGGTTTTTTGGGGTTGACTTATTTCACTTAACATGATCTCCAATTCCATCCATTTATCTGCAAATGTCATAATTTTATTATTCTTTATGACTGAATAATATTCCATTGTTAATATATACCACAATTTCTTTATCCATTCATGTGTTGAAGGGCATCTAGGTTGGTTCCACAATCTAGCTATAAAGAATTGGGCTGCTATAAACATTGACGTGGCTGCATCACTGTAGTATGCTGATTTTAAGTCCTTTGGGTATAGGCCAAGGAGTGGGATAGCTGGGTCAAATGGTGGTTCCATTCCAAGTTTTCAAAGGACTCTCCACACTGCTTTCCAGAGTGGCTGCACCAATTTGCAACCAGACCAGCAATGTATGAGGGTACCTTTTTCCCCACATCCTCGCCAACACCTATTGTTGCTTGTATTCTTGATAACAGACATTCTAATTGGGGTGAGATGATATCTTAGGGTAGTTTTGATTTGCATTTCTCTTATTACTAGAGATGTTGAACATTTTTTCATTTATCTGTTGATTGCTTGTAGATCCTCTTCTGTGAAGTCTCTGCTCGTTTCCTTAGCCCATTTATTGATTGGGTTATTTGTATTCTTGGGGTAAAGTTTTTTGAGTTCTTTATAGATTCTGGAGATTAGTGCTCTATCTGTCATGTGTGTGGCAAAGATTTTCTCCCACTCTGTAGGCTCTCCAAATTGATGACTGTTTCCTTTGCTGAGAAAAAACTTTTTAGTTTGAATCTATCCCAATTATTGATTCCTGCTTTTATTTCTTGTGCTTTGGGAGTCACTTTAAGGAAGTCTGGTCCTAGGCCGATATGATGAAGATTTGGACCTACTTTTTCTTCTATTAGGTGCAGGGTCTCTTGTCTAATTCCTAGGTCTTTGACCCATTTTGACCCATTTTGTGCAGGGTGAGAGATAGGGGTTTAGTTTCATTTTGCTGCATACGGATTTCCAGTTTTCCCAGCACCATTTTGTTGAAGAGGCTGTCTTTTCTCCATTGTATGTTTTTGGTGCCTTTTTCTAGTATGAGAAAACTGTATTATGTGGGTTTGTTTCTGTGTCCTCTATTCTGTACCATTGATCTACCTGCCTATTTTGGTGCCAATACCATGCTGTTTTTGTTACTATTGCTCTGCAATATAGTTGAAGGTCTGGTATTGTGATACCTCCTGCTTCGCTCTTCTTGCTAAGAATTGCTTTAACAATTCTAGGACTCTTATTCCTCCAAATGAATTTCACAATTGCTTGCTCTATTTCTATGAGGTCCGTTATTGGAATTTTAATTGGAATTGCATTGAATTTGTATAGCACTTTTGGTAGTATGGCCATTTTGACAATATTAATTCTGCCTATCCAAGAACACGATCTTTCCATCTTCTCAGATTTTTTAAAATTTCTTTCTTTAATGTTCTGTAGTTCTCATTGTAGAGGTCTTTCACCTCTCTTGTTAGATTGATTCCCAAATATTTTATTTTATTTTTCGAGGCTATTGTGAATGGGGTAGTTTTCCTAATTTCTCTTTCAGAGAATTCATCATTTATGAATAAAAATGCATTAGATTTATGAGCATTAATTTTATATCCTGCTACTTTACTGAATTCATTTAAAAGTTCCAGAAGTTTTCTGGTGGAATTTTTTGGCTCCTCTAAATATAGAATCATGTCATCAGCAAAAAGGGTTAATTTTAGCTCTTCTTTTCCTATTTGTATCCCTTTAATTTCTTTGGTCTGTCTAATTGCTCTGGCTAGCGTTTCAAGGATGATGTTGAATAGAAATGGTGAAAGAGGGCATCCCTGCCTAGTTCTAGTTTTCAGGGGGAACGCTTTGTATTTTTCTTCATTTAGAATGATCTCGAAGACATCAACAGGTTTCTAGAGGCATATGAGTCACCCAAACTGAATCTAGAGGATATATGTAATTTAAATTGATTAATTTCAAGCAGTGAAATAGAAGAAGTCATCAAAAGTCTACCAACAAAGAAAAGTCCATGACCAGATGGATTCACAGCTGAGCTCTACAAGACCTTCAAAGAAGAGCTCATTCCAATACTTCTCAAAGTATTCCATGAAATAGAAAAGGAGGGAACCCTTCCAAATTCACTCTATGAAGCCAATATCACCCTGATACCGAAACCAGACAAAGACACATCAAGAAAATTTCAGACCAATATCTCTAATGAACATAGGTGCAAAAATTCTTAACAAAATTTTAGTGAATTGCATACAAAAGCATATTAAAAAGATTGTGCTCAATTTATTAATCCATAAAATGACTTTCCACAGTACATGCCAGGCTATTTTACATCTCTATACCTTTATACAGGCTCTTCCTTTCTCACATCCCAGTCCCCATCTGTCAGCAAGCTTCTACTCATCCTATAAGATCCATCTCAAGAATTCCCAGAAGCAAGACTTTCTCTGATGCATTTAAAGAGTACCAATTGCTCCTCAACATATACCTCTAATAACTGCACTAAATTTTGTACTGTATTGCAATTATTTGCTTATGAGCCTATCTTTACCTCCTGAATGTAAGCTTATTGACTGCGAGGACCATGTGTGATTGGCATATAGAAGAGGCTCGGTAAATAATTGTTGAATGGGATAATTATTAAATTGTACTTATTAAAGAGAATTTTTACCAGGCCAAAGAGGAACTGTTTCCTTCTTTTGCTTTGTTTTTTTTTTTAATATTTAAATGTCAACCTCCAACATCTTCTAGTGTTTCAAGTACCCATGACCTAATATGTTCTTTGAAAGAATACTGAAAATATAGGAAAATGTCTTCTCAACTAACTCTAAGTAAGGATAACCAGGTAGGATGGGATTTGCCATTAAAGCTCTGCCTTTATATATTAGCACCACTGAATTCTCTTTTTAAAAATGTTTGGGAATAAACACCCTTAGGCACAAAATTTGATTCTGGTAGGGAGTTGTGATCTGTTAGAAACTCACAAGGGAAGACAGGGTCTAAAAGAGTTAAAAGTCAGAGTGGGACTGCTGCCTGGTATAGCAGAATTTCATGATGTGACAGGGATGTGCACATGTCACAGTAATAACTATCATGATCAGCATAATCATATCCCTACTCCCATCTCTATGGTTTCCTTTCATTCTAAACATCTCAAAACTTATTTTCTTGTATTTTTCTTCTACCATCTTCCATTCCTAGTCCTCCCCTACTTTGCAGAAAAGCCAAGACAACACCCCCTATACACAAAACGGCATATTTGCTTTCAGTTTAATCTCAGAAAAGTGAAAATTCTTTCTCTCCAGTGAACAATGTGTAAAATGTAAACAAATCTCAAAGAACTTCAATGCCAAACACAGAATTTCATATTTATACATGCATTTCAGTAGTCTATATACCTTTAATACATTTAATAAAATATAATCTTAGTGATGAAATGCTATTCTCTAGTTTTAAAAATGTTTTATTTTCAGAAAGAACTGTCAGCAGTAATAAACCAAAACCCTGAGAAAGTCTCTTGTTTCAACTAGGACCAAAGATTTTGGAATTATAAGACCTGATTTAATCTTCCTGGGCTTTGGTTTCCTCCTCTGAATAATGGTAATAATAATAGAGAGCCTACCCTAATAGTTACCAATTTCCACACAATAAATTAACCCAAAGCTTACTGGCTAAAACCCACAATATTTAAATAATAGTTATTCAAAACTTTAGAAGATGCTTGACTAGGTGATTCTGCCTTGGGATCTCCCATGATGTTGTAGTCAAAGGTGGCAGCCAGGGCTGCAGTTTCTGAAGGGTTGACTAGTGTTGGAAAATCCACTTCTAAGGAGGCTCACTCACAAGGCTAGCAAGTTGGTCCTGGCTGTTGGTGGGAGGGCTCAGTTCTTCCCCTCATGAACCTCTCAACGGGACTGCTTGGGTATCTTCAAAGTGCAGAGTAAGCAACCTAAGAGACCATAGGAGAAGTTTCTGGGACATCCCTTTTGGCCCAGAAATCACATACTGTCATTTACACAGCATCTATTGGTCACACAGATCATTCTAATTTAATGTGGGAGAGGCCACATAAGAATGTAAGTGCTACAAGTGAGGATAACTGGGGACCATCTTAGAAACCTTCTACCACATCCACCTTATACTTTTATCATGAAGATTAAATGAAACTATATCTATAAAGTATTCCACTTTGTATAGTCTCTGATATAAAATTGTTCTTGGTGTTACCATTAGCATGAAATGTGGTTTGATCCACATCAAACCACCACCACTAAACAACAAAAATTAAGAGAATGGAATTCCATTCAATTAACCTTGCTTGCTGGAAGTAACTGAGTATATAAACCTTCACACATCTTCAACTTCTATTACTGCTATGGTGGGGGCAGAGGCTATTATACTGTGGGATGTTGAATAGCATTTTATCAAGAAAATGTCCAAATTAAAAAGAAGGAAAATACTCAAGTCAGTACAACTTGACTTTTGTTGTCAATGGTGGTGGTGGGGGGGGGGGTTGGAGGTGGAACTTGCTGGGTAAAAAGATTGATTTTCATTTTATAATCCTGCTTCATCTTCTGGTTTTTGACTATCTCTAAAGCTGTTATGCTCCTTTACTTTCTATTTGTTTGATCTCTTTTCTATTGGATTACTTCAGATTGCATAGGTTTCACATTGGCCTCTGCTCTCTTCTCCTTGAAATACTTCTTAAAAACAACATGTCTCTGCAGGATGTGTGACTTCTTATAGCTGAGGTAGATCAAAGAGAGACATATTTCAGAAAGAATCCTCTTATTTGACCCATGTCGAAGAAAAGGAAATTCAGATGTACAAGGAAAAGTAACTTTTCCAAGGTCTTAAATTATCAAAGAACTCCTTTTCCATAGGAAATATCAAGTGGTAGAAACTTGTTGAAACCGTAGGAGCCTTCAGGCCTGACACAGATGGGGAAAACAGAGAGCCAACCAAGAGTCACTTGGGAAGAGGGTGACAACAGGAACAGCGAGAGCTACAGTTGCAAAAGGTGCTTATTATGGTTTGTGAGCCCCAAATCACATCATTGTTTTACCAAGAATGATAGTATTATAGTTCCAACTAGATTTTCTCACATGGGAATTCAATGATCTTATCTTTTACTTTTATATAGAGTAGATGCCACAGATAATTTTATGTGTCAACTTAACTGGATCACAGGATGCCCAGATATGTGGCTTAAAGTTATTTCTGAGGGTGTCTATGTGGATGCTTCTAGAAGAGATCAGCATTTGAGCTGGTGACTATGTAGAGTGTATTGCCCTTCTCAATGTGAGCGGGCAGCATCTGATTTATTGAAAGCCTGAAAAGAATAAAAAGGTGGAAGAAGAGAGAATTTGCCCTCTCTTTAGCTGCTTCAGCTGGGACATAGTCTTCTCCTGCCATTGTTGTTCCTGGTTTTCAGGTCTCAGATGTGGGCTGAAATCTACACCAGTGACTTTTCAGTGCTCAGTCTTCCTGGGTTTCTAGCTTGCAGATGGCAGATCATGGGATTTCTCAGCTTCCATATTCCTATGAATCAACACCTTAGAGTAAATCTCTTCCTAGATGTAGATATCAGTGAAGCTATATAGATATGTTATTAATACTGCAGAGTATTCACTATATGTGAAGCACTGTATTAATTATAAATAGAATCATACTGTTTTTGAAGAGTGAAGTTGAAACTTAACGATACAGCTATTACCATATGGTAATAAGCATCCAGAAATCTAACTGGATTTTGACCTTGACTACTTATGTGCTCACATTCAGGCTTGGTTCACATCTATAAATGAAAAATCACTGCTAAAATGTGATTGACCAAGTGATAAATTCTGATTTTAATTTCAATGAGATGGATAAAAGATAAAGTAATAATTCTTAAACAATTTTCACTATGCCCTTTCTCCCCACTGAAGGCAACCACTATCCCCATCTTCATAGAATCACTTCCTTGATTCCTTTTCATGATTTGAGCATGCATCTGTGAACATTGTAGTTTTGCCTGGTATTTAATATTTAGAAGGCTGAAGTCACACAGTGTATATTCTTCTGTGTCTAGTTTATTATTCTACGTATCTATTTTGTTGAATGCAGTTATAATCTGTTCACTTTAAAGTATGAATAACAGTCTACTGTTCGAACATACTGCAACTTATTTTTCCATTCTGCCATGGATTAACATTTGGGTTGTTGCCAACTTGAGGTTATCATGAATAATGGTGCCATAAACATTTTTTAAACTCTCTCCATGCACAAAGGCAAGCAGAGCAGGAACTGACAGATCAGAGGGTACATGCAGGACAGTTCTCTGGGTGGCCTTGGACTGACTCAGTTCTCTCCACTTTTTCACTTGCAGTTCTCAAGAATAACCACTGAGTGTGCTGAGAAAGCAGTCCTGAGACAGGGAGGGAGTGGCTGGAACAGCCTGCACTCTGTTCCCATACCTCCTAAAACAGGATGATGTCCCTCAGTGTTTTAGCCCAGCAACTCATGTGATCCTGGTGTATAAAACCCAGGGTGCGCTGCTTTATAGGTCTCTCACCTGTAATGCAAGATTAGATTTCATCTACTCTGGGCAGATTTCCTGAGCCTAGGGGAACTGGTTTGCAATGAATCCTAGGCTTCTGCTGAACCTTGATGCCTATCTGTAAGTAATAAACTCACCTCACAACTTGTTAAATTAGTTACCATTACACAAGAGAAACTGCTTCATGATATGCTTATCTCAAACTATGGTAGACAATGCTGAACAGTTTTCCAAGGTGGCTGTATCTGTTTCTGATCCCACCAGCAGTATTCAAGTATTTAGCATTTTCAATCTTGCAAACACTTGGCTATTAGCATCTGATTTTAGCTAGTTGGGCTAGTATGCTGTGCTCACTTGTTATGCTTTTAATTGCATTTCTCTGATTATTAATGAGATCAAGTATATTTTCACATTTCTATTCAGATATCTCCTTTGGTGAAATGTTCAACTCTCCAGACTTTTTTCTATTAGGTTGTCTTTTTTCTTATTGACTTATGGAAGTCCTTTATATGTTCTGGATAGAAACCCCTTGTCAGTTATGTGTTTTTGTAAATATCTTTGCTCATTTTATAGCTTAGTTTTGCATTTCCAGTGGCTTTGTGGACCTACTTCCCATTTATCCCTACTCCTTTGAGTTCAAACCCAAAGGTGAGGGGATACATCAGGCTCCCTCTGTCCTTGGCAGGCCCTGATCTTAGAGGTCTCAGTTGAAACATCGCTTAATCTAGAAAGTCTTCCCTGACATCCCAGAAGTCTCGCTGTTGCATATTCTCAGAGCAATGTGCTTTTCACTCACTCACTCCTTTGTGTGCAATTAGATTTTATACCTGCCTTCCTCAGCAAAAGGCAAGCTCCGTGAGGTCTGAGATCTCAACCTTCTTGTTTATCACTGGGTAGGTGCCTAGCATTGTGATTGGCATGGATTCACTAAATATTATTTGTTGAGTGATTAAAATGGCAGCTGAATTACTCTTCATTACATTTTACTTCTCAAAGATATCTTCATTTTCAAAAGGTAGATTGGCAGATATTTATTGTTTTTCACTGTTCTGCATCCATCTTCCCAGCCCTCTCTGGAATGTTGCTATGATTTTCCTTAAGGAAACATCCCAATCCTTATTTCGATCCAGTGGTGGCCTTTCCCATTATTACACATCACTAGCCATGGTGATTGGTTCAGAGTGCATGACCCAAGTCAAACCAGTCAAAACCAATAAAGCTTAATCCAGATTTGATTGGAACTGCTGCAAAAGAGACATGCTTTCTTTCCACTCAGGTGCTGAGATGTGGTCTGTGCCCTGAACCTGTGGGCAGCCTTTTTGCCCCACAATGGGCGAGGCTGTCTGAGAAAAAGTCACACAAACGCAAGCAGTGCTGAGAGACTGAGTTCTGATGACATCACCTGAATCCCTACATCCAGCCAGGAACTTCTGAGTTGTCTGAGCCAATTAAGGTTCTTTGACACAATTGTCATCTGAGCTGTCTGCTGTGACCATAGACTCTAGACAAAGTGAATTCTTTATAAATAATTGTGGTCTGTCTATTATTTGCAATGTATTGCCATGGCATGAATAACTTGAACAGGCATCCAGACCGTAACTTGCAAAAGCAGTTTTTGATGTTCTTGTTCTATTTGTCAAATGTGCTAATTTAAATATGGTAGACAGGCTATTTTAAAGCCATGTTTGCCTTACAAAAATATATTACCTTCTATTTTATATGCTATTGATTCTGTCAGCAGCAGAGCCTGAAAGACTGGTAGGCTTTAAGAAACGTGCAGTGAGAACAGCTCTGGTTTCTACAGCTATTGCACATTATGAATGCTCATTTGGAGTGCTTGCTTCAGTTTATACACCACACACACACACACACACACACACACACACACACGCACACACTACTCAAGGTTAATCTACTATATAAACTTAATATGAATGCTATGCAATTCATATTATTTTCACTGAAAATTAAATCTGCATTGAAGAAGGGATCCTGAAAAGACCATTTATTGATAACAACAATTTCTCACCTTGGATCTAACCATGAAATCAATGAGGGTTTATGCATATTTTATATAAACAAAAGATATAATGACCCCTTTCTGCTATGTTAATAATAAGTAAGTAAATAAGCTGGAGTCCACCATTTCTTAGTGACTTCTTTGCGTAAGAAGTCTAAATAAAAGAAAATCTTGGGCACATTCATTTCTTTTCCTAACACTTGAAACAATCCCCAATGCAAGTGTTCTTCCATCGAGTTGCTGTGTCAATTCCTCTAATTTATGGAATTTTCTTAGGTGAGGAAATATCTTTTCCTATGCCAGAATGAATTTGTAGATCATTTTTTCAACTTTATCTATCCTGCTTGGAATCAATACTGTGTACTCAATCAGAAATATAATTAGCAGCTTTTTCCCCATTTAACAATGTGCATGTGGGAAAGGATTTCTTGCAGCTGCCCAGTGTAACTCCCTTCTCTTCCTTCTCCTTCTGGTAAGAACCTATTGCCCTGTCCAGAAGGGTAAGCAGACGTGACCAATCAGGGAGTCCTATTCTCCTCTGTAATGCTGACTTTGGGGGCAAACATGCAACCCTAATAATGCCTGTCAGAATCCTTATCTCCAGTGATAGCTGGATATTGGGAAAGAGTTCTTTCATTGAACTGCCTGGTCTAAAAATGGATTTAAAGCTACTGTCAGCCATCTTCCCCAATACATAGAGAAACTCTCTGTAGAACAAAGCTAAGCAGAAAAAAGCAGAAGTATGAACGGAATGGACACATCCATGAAAGAAAGACCAATGAGTGAACTATAGTAGGCACTGAGAGCGGTTCTCCACGTCAAGGCTCTGGGGTCCATGGCTTATCTCTTCATACCGTGAGACATTGTGGTGTCCTAACTAATCAGACCAATAAATTCCTTATTTTGATTATACTGTATTGAAGTAGGTTTATCACTTGAAATCAAGCACTTCCTACGATAAATACCATATTTATAGGTCGCATATATTTATCTGAAATGTAACCACAGAAAACCACTATGCAATAGCTTGAGCTGCCATTTCAAGCAAGCTGAAAAAATTTCATTTCTATTAGGAAAGAATAAGATTACAGCATTTGCATCTATGTACAGAGCAATTAATAATATATAGACCAATTAATCTGTGCCAAGGATGGCAAATGTGTTTCACAATACCTTGAAATCTGAAAATTATGAAAAAAAAATCACTGGATATCTGAAATAGGTAACCCAAGACAGTTAATTCCACACACATATTATTCTGCTCTTATAAAGTCCACATTTGAATGTAACTAGTCTTTGCAGAAGCTAATAGAGATCCAAAGTTTCCTGGTATTTGGATGTGTGAGTCCAAATTCACAGAATCTGTGTCTAGAAGAAAAAATTTCATTTTCAGATTCTAAATATCAGGAAATGGATACATTTTACATGCATTTTCTCAAAGTACTAACCACTTCATTTGCAAACATTAAAAAGTGGTCTTATTCGTTAACCAAAAAAAAAAAAAAATAGTGCCTGAGAACCGGGTTCCCTTCCACAGAAAATGTCTAGAATCCCTCTAATAAAGCTGTCTGTACACATGAGAGCAAAGTTGAATTTACTTACTGACCCTGCCACGGTGCCCGCTGACATCAGTAAAAAAGGGACCAGTGCTTTCATCTGCCTCACCAGCCATTAGGATAGGGCAATTCCCCAAAGCAAGTGAACAATGAGCTGTTGTGACCCTCATCAATCGAGAGTTTCAACCCTGATCACTGGTTCGTACGTCCTCACTAGTAGCTACTTGTTAAGTGCTGCATGTCTACCTGTTATTAAAATGTCAAATGCAATTCCTTTAATTCCTATTGGATGGCTGTCATAACAGAATTCAGTAATGAAAACTAGTGACAGAGATTGGTTACATACTATAACACTGTATTTGAGCTGTATGGTGCATAACAGGATCATTTTTCTTCTTTCAGTTATCATATTGCTAAACACTAAATAGGAAATTCTTAGTGCGTCACTTTCACAGGGTTTAGACAGATAGATTATGATTAAAAACATTAAAAATATCTGTATCCAGCCTACTTCTGTAATAAGCACAATAATAAGATACTCTTCTAAAATTAAAGAGGATTTCCATTCCCAAGAATGGCAAGTTCTGGACCAACCATGCACTTGAATGCAATTAAAAGTCCTAGGTGAAAAAGTCTAATCTTAAAAGCATTAAAGAGCAGACAAGATAGTGAGAAGTTGCCAGACCAAACCTTTAACAAAAATGAGCACCAGAGAAGTAAGCAAAGTTCTAGAAACGCACAGCAGCTTCTGCCCTAGGGGCACTTGCCAATCCAGAAAAATTGGGGCTTGGATTTTGGTGGCTTTGCTGGGCAAAGCAGTAGAAGTCAATGATTAAAGCCTGTTCAAGATGGGAAGTATGACAAGGGACCTTCTCTACCTTAGGCCAGGACCCGGAATTAAAGCTGGCCATCATCATCCTTAGCAAGCCACAGTGAAGCCTGCCGTGGTGCTGAGCAGAAAGAAAGAGTAAAAAGAAACACAGAGAATTGAGAATGCTCAGAGAATTTGGTTTACTTCTGACTCAAATTTTCAGTGAAATCCATACCACTTAGATTGTCCAGAGAGCTTCAAGTCACCATCTAGGTTTAGGGGAGTCCCAGACTAAAAGATACTGAGGGGCCTGCAGAAGCAAATATAAATCTCCTATGAAGGAAATCATCATTGTTCCAGACCTCAGAGAGCAAGAAGCCTTCCAAATACATTTCAAGGACAATGGGGAACACCCAGTCAGAAGAAATTAAAGGGATATGAATAAGAAAAGAAGAACTCAAACTATCGCTATTTGCTGATGATGCGATTCTATATTTAGAAGATCCAAAAAATTCCATAAGAAAATTTCTAGATCTCATAAATGAATTCAACAAAGTAGCAGGATATAAAATCAATACCCATAAATCAAATGCATTTCTATACATAAGTGATGAATCCTCTAAAAGAGAAATTAGAAAAAATATTCCATTCATAATAGCCTCTAAAACAAAATACTTTGGAATCAATCTCACAAAATAGGTGAAAGACCTCAACATTGAAAACAACAGAACACTAAAGAAAGAAATTAAAGAAGACCTTAGAAGAAGGAAAGACCTCCCACGTTCTTAGATAGGCAGAATGAATATTGTCAAAAAGGCCATACGACCAAGTGTTATACAGATTCAATGCAATTCCTATTAAAATTCCAATGACATTCTTCATGGAACTAGAAAAAGCAATCAAGAGATTCATTTGGAAAAATAAGAGACCCAGAATAGCCAAGGGAATCCTTCACAAGAAGAGTGAAGCAGGAGGCATCACAAATACCAGAACTTAAACTATACTATAGAATCATAGTAACAAAAACAGCATGGTATTGGCTAAAGCAATCCTTAGCAAGAAGAGCGAAGCAGGGGGTATCACAATACCAGATCTTCAACTACACTACAGAGCAATAGTAACGAAAACAGCTTGGTATTGGCACCAAAATAGACAGGCAGATCAATGGTACAAAACAGAAGACACAGAGACAAACCCACATAAATACGGTTATATCATACTAGACAAAGGTGCCAAAAACATACAGTGGAGAAAAGGTAGCCTCATCGAAAAATGGTGCTGGGAAAATTGGAAATTCATATGTAACAAAATGAAGTTAAACTTCTATCTCTCACCCTGCACAAAATGGATCAAGGACCTAGGAATTAGACCAGAGACCCTGCACCTAATAGAAGAAAAAGTAGGACAAATCTTCATCACGTCTTTTTAGGACCAGATTTCCTTAACATAATTCCCAAAGCACAAGAAGTAAAATTAAGAATCAATAAATGGGATGGATTCAAACTAAAAAGCTTCTTCTCAGCAAAGGAAGCAATCAATAACATGAAAAGAGAGCCTACAGATTGAGAGAAAATCTTTACCACGCACACACCTTAGAGCACTAATCTCTAGGATATATAAAGAACTCAAAAACTTAGTAACAAAAACTCAAATAACCCAGTCAATAAATGGACTAAGGAACTGAACAGATGCTTCACAGAAGTACAATTGATCAGCAAACATATGAAAAAGTGTTCATCATCTCTTGCAATTAGAGAAATGCAAATCAAAACTACTCCAAGATTTCATCTCACTCCAGTCAGAATGGCAATTATCAAGAATATAAGCAATAATAAATGTTGGCGAGGATGTTGGGGAAAAGGTATACTCATACACTGTTGGTGGACTGCAGATTGGTGCAATAACTATGGAAAGCAGTGTGGAGATTCCTCAGAAAACTTGGAATGGAACCACCATTTGACCCAGCCATCCCACTGCTTGGTTTAAACACAAAGGACTTAAAGTCAGCATACTATAGTAATGTAGCCACATCAATGTTTAGGGCAGTTCAATTCACAATAGCTAAACTATGGAACCAACCTAGATGCCCTTTAACAGATGAATGGATAAATAAAATATGTTACATGTACACAATGGAATATTACTCAGCCTTGAAGAAGAATGAAATTATGGCATTTGCTGGTAAATGGATGGATCTAGGGAATATCATGTTAAGTGAAAAAAGCCAATCCCCAAAACCCAAAGGCTGAATGTTTTCTCTAATAAGCAGATGCTGATCCACAGTGAGGGATGGGTAGGAAGAATGAAGGAACTTTGGATTGTGCAGAGGGGAGTGAGGACAGGGGTGGGGCAGTGGGAATTGGAAGGACAGTAGAATGAAACAGACATTATTAATTTATATACATGTACGATTACACTACTGGTGTGACTCAGTACCACATACAGCCAAAGGAATGAGAAGTTATGCTCCATTTGTATACAATGTGTGAAAATGCATTCTATTGTCATGTATAACCAATTAGAACAGATTTTAAAAATTTAAAAAAATACTTTAGAGAATAAAGGTTTGAGATAATGTTAAGCCAGACCCACAAAAAATATAGACAATGTTTTATGGGTATGGTTCATGATAAAAAAGGATTTACATTTCCCAATCAGCAGTCTATTTCAAATAAAAAGTCTAAATTCTCTAATAAAGTATGGCAATGCTTATGTTGGAATTAAAGTATGAAGTTTAAGGAAAAATAATAAAAGATAAAGATAAGTAAAAATGTATATATGTGTGTGTGTGTGTGTGTGTGTGTGTGTGTGTGTGTGTATAATCACCTAATCCTTGACGAAGGTGCCAAAAACATACATTGGAGAAAGGACAGCCTTTTTAATAAATGGTGCTGGGAAAACTAGTTATCCATATGTAAAAGAATGAGACGAG
This sequence comes from Glaucomys volans, assembly GCA_020662805.1. Classification (NCBI taxonomy): domain Eukaryota; kingdom Metazoa; phylum Chordata; class Mammalia; order Rodentia; family Sciuridae; genus Glaucomys; species Glaucomys volans. Next base: position 822,458 of record JAJEJO010000310.1, on the reverse strand, counting down.
ACCCTTATCTCTCACCCTGAACAAAAGTTACCTCAAAATGAGTCAAAGATGTAGGAATTAGATCAGAAATTATGCAGATCCTAGAAGAAAACATAGGATCAACACTCCAACATATAGGCACAGGCAAAGACTTTTTCAATGGAACCCCTAAAATATTCATAATTTATTTATATTATTATTAATAAATGGGGTGGCATCAAATTAAAAAGTTTATGCACAGCAAAGGAAACAGCATAAAGAGAAAACCTACAGATTGGGAGAAAACCCTTGTGAGGTATTCTTCTCACAAAGGATTAATATTCAGAATACATAAAGAACTCAAAAAAATTAACGCCAAAAAAATACCCAGTTAATAAATGGGCAAATGAACTAAACAGACATTTCTCAAAATAAAAAATACAAATGGCCAACAAATATAAGAAAAAATGTTCAACATCATTAACAATTAAGAAGCTGCAAATTAAAACTACACTGAGATTTCATCACACACCAGTCGGAATGGCAATCATCAAGAATATAGATGTTAATAAATTCTGTAGGGAATATGAAGAATAATGAGCACATCTACCAAGTTGATGGGAGTGTAATTTACTACACCACTATGGAAATTAGTATGGAGGTTCCTCAAAGACTAGGCATGGATCCTCCATATGACCCAGCTATACCACTCCTCAGGATTTATCCTGAAGAATTAAAGACATCACACTACAGTGATACACATATACCCATGGTTATAACACCATAATTCACAATAGCCAAACTATGGGACCAGCCTACTTGTCCCATTCGTGGATGACTTTCTGAGTTTGGTTTATTTTGTTTAACATAATATTCCCAAATTCCATCAAATTTCCTGCAAGTGACATAACTTCATTGTGTATATATGCCACATTTTCTTTATCCATTTATCCATTGATAGACAGCTGGGCTGGTTCCACAGTTTGGCTGTTATGAGCTCTGATGCTATAAACACGAGTATGCACATATTGCTATAGTACGATGACCTGAATTCTTCAGGATAAATACTGAGGAGTGGTATAGCTAAGTCATATTGTGGTTCCATTCCTAGTCTTTAGAGGAACCTCTCATATGTGGAAGCTAGAGAGGAAGAAGGAAGGGGGCCAGGTCTCATGAAAATCGAAGGGAGATCAGTAGAGTAGAGGAAAAGGACCAAAAACATGACATTTCTTTGTACTCATGAAAAGTTAGAAATTCAACCTAAAAATTAATTTTGATCCATAAAAATTCAGATTCCCAGGACTATATCTAATAAAAGATGTTCAAAATCTCTGCAGATAAAATGGTAATATATTATTGAGAGATCAATAATAGCCCAAGAAGAGATACACCATATTCATTTGTGTGATACAGCAAAGTTATCAATTTTCCCCATATTTGTCTATAGATTTACAGAAATCAAAAATAAACACTAAAAATCCCCTAATCCCTAAAAACCTAGAAATTTTAATGGAATTTAATGAGTTGAGTCTAAAATTCTGAAGAGAATAAAAAGGGCCTAAAGAAACCAAGATTATGTTGAAGAACAAATGAAACATACTGGACATTCTTTCATGACCAACCTCACATCCTCCAGGTCTGCCCACGGCTTCCCACAGCGTAACCTGGAAGCATCTCAACTGGGCTACGCGTCATCATTTCACCTTCTCTGATTACACTCTTCCAGCCTTCTCACACCCGCAGCCTAGCAGTGTGGAGGTCACAGCTCTGGCCCCGTGGGAGACAGATGGTGGTGCGTAAAAGTTCTACGCCTCCATTCTTCAGGCAATCTTGGGGTGCATTTTATAGCCTCTTCAGTGGTCCCAGTGGGACAGAGCCTCTGCTGCCTATGCTGTTGGCCAACTTAAGAACACAGTCTTACATTGGGCTTCTTTCTTTCCCTTCCTCACTCTCGTGGTCCCTCAATCCTGTCCCTGCAATCATTACCCAAAATCAACCATCAACATCCAAGTCCTAGCCTCAGGTTCTGTCTCAGGATAAGATATTGGAGAGATCTGCTCTATCGGACATCAACACTTATTATAATGCCAAGACTGGGCCAGGAAATAGGGAAGATGAGTCAGAAACACCTGGTCAGACTTTTAAGTAAGGAAACGACCAGACTATGCAAAAACAAAAAGGCATAGAGACCAACTTCAAGGGCTCTGCCATTGGCCAAAGCAGGAACAGCAACAAATGCATTAATTCATAATTAAACTAAACTCATTAGTCATCTTTGACGGTCATTAGAGCACTGATGTATTATTCTAAAGATAGCTAGATAGATATAGATGGAATAGCCAGGAATTCATCTCTCCTGTCCTGTACGAATGTATTTAACAGTAGCAAAATAGTAAATTAGGAAAAAAATTTGCTTCTATAGAGAAAAAGTCTGGCTGATGATCACATAAGAAATGATAGCATTGGGAATCATCACATGGCCACCCCCTATTGGAAGGATTTAAAGCCCTGTGCCAAAACTATTAGGTGACCTCTTGATGAAGAAAATGATAATCAGTTGATGGGGCTGACGACACCTGAACCCTATACAGTCATAATATTATTAAAAGAAAAACGAGATGCTGCCTTCCTCCTCATGTGATGGAATAGGAGGTACACCCACTAAGAACTATTGTTTTGAGAAAAGGTCTATCTTGAAATCTGATTAAACCTTCAGATGTAATTCCAGTTTACAAGAAATATGGAGAAATGTTAAACTACCAATTATACCACAAGGATATAAAATCAGAATGTGGAAACTCTACAGGATAAATGACCTGATTTCTTCTACAATTGAAAAACAACTATGAAAAAAGAAAGCAAGAGAGGGCAAACCAATGAACTAAAAGCAACATGCCCACCAAAGGTAACGTGGGAACCTTATTTTGGATCATTCTTTGTATAGTACCAACTGTTGAAAAAACATGAGACAAAATTTGAGAAATGTAAATAATGACTAGAAATTTGACAGTACTGAGGAATTATTTTTCATTTTTAGGTGTGCTCATGGTCTTGTGGTTATATTTTAAAATGGTCCTTAGCTATCTTAACCTTTGAAGTTGTTCAACAGGACACCTGAGCACATTATAACACTCTTCTACTTCGGCAAATAGTTAAAATTTTCCATAATAAATTAAAGACAAAGACAGAAAACTTTAAGGAAATACCAACCAAATAATTTTGAGACCTTCTTGAACACTGCTTTGAACAAAAAAAAAAGACTATGTTTAAAAAGCAAAAGTTTCAGAGACAATCAAGGAAAATGGCATGTGGTTTACATTAGATGATATTAAGAAATTGCTTTTAATTTTGTAAGAGTGCAAATGAAATTTTAATTATTAGAAAATCCTTTCTCATAAAAAGATAGGCAATCTGTAACTTTCCACAAAATGCCTGAGCAAAATCTCAAAAGGGGGTGAAGGATGAGGGCAGGATAGGATGGAAACACAATGTCAAAATTGCTGAAGGGGTTATAGGTATGTGGGCATTCTATATTGTCTTCCCGTTTTTGTTAATATCAATTCCCTAATTTCAGGTGTGGGCCTATATACGTATATGTGCAGTGTCAGCACAGGTTTGGACAAATAATGAAAACAACACCCAGAATTTATAAATACTTGCTTTATGACTAAAGTGAACTAGAACAGTAAGAAAACAATATGCTTTCCAGTAAATAATGCTGGGACAACTAGGTATTCACGTAAGAAAAAGGCAGGGTGGAGGTGGGGCTCCCAGTCCTACCTTATATAAGACACATAATTCCAGGCAAAATGTAAATGTAAATGGCAAAACAGTAACCAGAAGGAGATTTGGAGGAGATCTATTCATTAAAGAAAGGATCTCTTAAACATGAGAAGTATTAACCACAAAGAAAGAGAGCTCTGATGACATTCAGTTAGAAATTAGTATTAAAACTACAATTATGTTTTATCAAATGACACCATATCAAAAAAGTGAAAGTCAAACTTCAAATGGGAGAAAGTGTTTGCAACAAAACTATAATGCCTATCAATAATTTTAAAGAATTCCAACAAAAAGCAGATAACCCAATAGGAACAACAACAACAACAAAAAAAAAACAATAAAATAAAACAAAAGACAAAACAAGGAACAGACACTTTACTAGGGACTATCTGAATGGCCAGTAAATATAGGAAACATGCTCAAACTTATCAAAAATTGGAGAAATGCAATTAAAATCAGAAGATAACTACACATCTACTAGATGGGCAAAATTTGAGTCTGATAATTGTGAATATGGGCTCTCCTGTGTTGTGAAAAGAAATCATAACAGTTGCTGGTGGGACTGCATCTGAGTAAAACCATATCAGAAAGCAAGTTTTCATTATCTCGTAAGTCTAAAGATAAGTGTGCCCCATGGCCAACAGTTTTGCCCCTGTATACAGTTTGAAGAAATGTAAGCATGCACGTGCTAGAGATGCATGAGCAAGTCTGCCTCGTGCTACTCATGACAGTGAGATATTAGAAACAGCTCATGTTTCATCAACATGATCACAAATCAATAAAGATGATATACATCTTCCAACCAATGGAAGCATTTCACATTAAGTTGAAAGAAATGGGCAACACAAAACACGAGAGCATATGGTGTGGTTCAATTTGTACGAAGCTCAGACACAGGAAACACTGCACTATGCTTTTAGGAATGCATACAAAATAGTGAAACGATAAAGCTACTAAAAGTCAGGAGAGCAATTTCTCTGAGACTGAGAAAGGAGGTGGAAAGATTTCTGGGATGCTCCCATTTTAATCCTGGTCCAGATAGAGGTTATACTTCCATTAATAATTATTGGCTAAGTGGTGTATATATAAGGGTGTGGGTGTGTGTGTGTGTGTGTGTGTGTGTGTGTGTGAGAGAGAGAGAGAGAGAGCATGAGCAAAATATGCATTTATATGTATGCTATATTTTACAATTAAAACTCTGAGTGTTCATTTTAAAGATTAAACATTTCTTAAAACTGAGAAAAACTGAGAAAGCATCTTAGAAATGATGCAACCCAGTTTTTCCCAAGCCTCACCTCAGGACCACCCTGACCTACTGCAGAGATGCTGATTCAGTAGGTCCACAGTCACTACGTAGGTCCCAGGCACTACGATTTTCAAATAGGTACGCTGCTTTGGAAAGTCCTGGCGCCTGGACTCCATGGGAGGGTAAGGTATTTGCCCTGGGATGCGCTATGATAGGACTAGAGCCAGCTCATGGCTCCTCAAACCCCACCCACGGCCTCTCCCCTACGTCCATGGGGACTGGAGAACCCTTGCCTTTGTCTCGGCCACAGTCCTATGTAGTTTTATAGGCATCAGGTTTACAGATTTGGCACATGACGTGATAGCAGTAGGTACATCATTGGACAGATTCCTGTAAATCTGTAATGAGATGATGCTTAATGTCCAGTGGATTAGTCTTGACCCTTACTTAATTTGACCCACACTAAAATTTGAGATTCTCCTTTCCAGTATTCTATTATTCTCTCTGATAAAACACAAGAGTAATACACAATTGCTGGAAATGATTTTAAACTGGTTAATACACACATTTACCCCAGTTTAAGTCTCACTGATGCTCCAAGTTGTCATTCAGACAAGTTCATGAATACATTTACACCTATATTGATGTACTGCTCTCGGGAAATGAGGAAACAAAATAATTTGAACGAAGCAGGGATTGCCTTTGTTCCTGGCCAATAATAATGTATCTGCCCTACAGTTGTGTATTAATTACTTTACCCACACAGAAATGCCACTACCCACCTATGAATTTCTCTTACGAATAAAACAAAAATCTGAGTGGTGACCTCAGAATGAACTGGTTAAATTTAAGGACTCATTTTTAAAGATCAGTGTCCTCTGCTGCAAATACAGTTCCTATGCAGATGAGGAGCTGAACCTGCCCCATGGCACTGAGCATAATTAGCCAGCTGCACCCTCATAATAAGGTGCAGATGGTTAATTGCACCAGCAAATAACTGCTTACTTGTGGGCACAAAAGCCTGTACCTAAAATCATTGAAAGTATACTTGGGCCTGTTTACGCTCATGCAAACAAAACACATTCCCAAGGTTTCATCTGTGAGCCAACCACAGCAGCGCCAACTCCAGGGCTCTGGGGACAGCCCTTCACACTGCCGAGGTCAGGAAGGAACCTCTGGTTCAAAACAGGAACCACAGGTCACAAAGTCACATTTGAACTGGTGAAATACTTTTTGGGGTGTTGAATCTTGGTTGAAAAAAAATCCTCTAATTTATTACAAGAGGAATCAATAAATAAAGTGAGATTTTGGTTTCTGTAGAACTCAAATTCTACATTTAAAAAAAAAAAAAAACTTTGGACTGAAGTTTGGATCTTGAATGTCCCACAAAGACCCATGTGTTAAATAAAGGCTTAATCCCCAGCCCATGGCACTACTAGGAGGGGTGGAAGCTCTAAGAGGTGCGGCCTACTATGTGGTTTCAGGTGACTGGTGGGGAGACATGGTGAAGGGGATTATGAAACACAAGTCTCTTCCTCTCTCTTGCATATCTCACTGTGAGCAAACAGGCCTCCTCTGTCATACATTTCAGCTATGATGTACTCTGCCACCACAGACCCAAAGCAATGAGGCCAATCAGTCATGGACTAAACCTCTAAAACTGTAAGCTAAAGTAAACCTTTCCTCTTTATAAATTGATTTATCTCTGGTATGCAATATAGTAATGGAAAGCTGACTAACATACCCTGAAATGAAATAATTTTTTTCACAAGAAAATCTATCAACATTAGTTTTCTGAGTAAAAAACAAAGAGACAATCTTCCCAAGCCCTTGAGGAATTTAATGCGCCACTGGTTGAACTCCCATAATTTAGCCAGCCATATTAGATACAACACACTCAATGATTTTGAGAGACTCTTCCAAAGATCCCATATTAAAACATATTCTATTAATCCCTGTATGGCAAAATAGAATTCTGGAAGAAAGCAGAGAAGGGGTAACTACTTTATAAAACCTGTGTTTGTTTGGAAGCCCTCTGCCAGCTGCAAAACTCTCAGTTTGGCAAGGGGTCAAGATGATAGGGCTGACAAACGGAATACTAATCTATTGAAATCTACACAAATCCTTTCTTCTGAAGAACCCCCTGGGTTATGTGATTCTGTTCAGTTTAATTGTATGTTGGGGAGGAGAAAAAGCTGCTTGCCGTGGTTTTAATTGCTGAGAACACACTATCTTTTTCAGAACCATCTGTTTAATTGTAATTACAAACAGCGATGTAAAAACAGGATGATTAACAAGTACAAAATTCCCTACCACCAACAGCTTTAACATAGCAAGCCATATTGTAGAAGAGTATGTTGCCTTTCTCTCTCTCTGCAATATTTCATGATTTAACAACTGACAACCTACCATTTATTACAGACTCTCACTCTGGTAGAGCTAAAATTAATAATTAGTATTCTTAGATTACATCCTCCTGTTATTCCTTTTTATTAAACCTTAATTCCTTCTGGTAGTGAAAGGGATTATGTTAGAAATGAAATATGTAAGGGCCCTTCCTCTCCACCTCCCACCAAAATCTTTGAGGTTTCATATAAAGCCCTTCACCTATAATTAATTACCAGGCACAATCCAAAGCATTGCAAGACTAATTTTTTGGCTTTCATAAACACAAATTTCTGCCTCCCTGGTTTTGAAATATGCTTACCACACTGTTATTATTTTAAAAGCTACAAGTATTTGGTGAGTGTTTTCAGGCATGAATAAAAATAGCTTAACCTTGAAATCTATTTTAATTAGGGATTTTTCAGAGCCACTGCTGCAAATTTGGGTGGATTGTTTATAATAAAAACAAGCATCAACAACGTAGTTGTACAGAACATGGAATTAAGCAAAGTTGTTTAACTTGGGCTTACAATAACAGTTTAAATAAATAAAAACAGACACAGTTGCAGCCAGATCATAATGCAATTAAAGCAACCTTACATTCAGGACATTTTAGATAGCTTATTAAAGGAAATGCCATTTTAAAATAAAATATGGGGGATTTATGGACTTCCAGTGAAACTGCAAGAGATCTCCTTAGTCATTTTACACTGATTTTTCTTTAAAGTCAACCAAGTTGACACTGGTACTTGCTTTAAAATGAAGATCACCACATTAACAAAATCATACACTTTCCAACAAGCAGAATGTTTTCTTAAGTCCACTTTTCCTCCCTATCACCTCAAAGGATAAATATGACCCTTTTTAAAAAATTACAGAACCAAGGCACTTTAAAATCTCAAAGAAATGAAAACACTGACTGTACAGTTTTTCAAATTAAATTGCATGATAGGCATTCTGCAATTATCAATTCCTCACTTATCTTCTCTGCCCAACCTGAAATTCTTCCAGTCACGATCCTACAATTATTTTTGCCTTATTTCAAGTCACAAACCTCATAGAAAGACATTCTGTATGCAGACCAGCCAAATGCTAAGTGCCTCTGCAGAGTTAATGAGGAAACAGATCTTGGAGGGAGGTGAGAGAAAGAGTTTTCCCTAAGGAAAGGCCTGCTGCTTCTTCACTCTTCTCGGTGGTAACTGTGATGGGCTTATTATGGTCCAGTGTGTTCTGAAATGTGCTTATCCCCAGCCAGTGACCTTTAACCTCTGTGGATTGAGTTCCACTGGGAATCTCATGAAGATGTCCCTGCTCTCCAAAGATGAACCTAAAGTTAGAATCTGAAGGTCCACATACCCAGGGAGGAGAATCTCTGCACCTCCCAAGTTCCTATCAGTTAAAACCACCTTTCCATACTAGCAGGCTATGCGGGTATCCTTCAGACTTGAGGAGGGTTTTCAGGTTCTACATGTTTTCGCTACTAAAGTGGTGAAACATTCTCAAAACTATTCCTGAAGCTTTAAAAACTATACTACTCATTAACGACAGATGACTTCCCTCTGCCTGTTGGCTCCATGAAACTTTCTCACACTCAGGCCAGAAATATTATTGTGTCTCCCACCAAATAACTCTACCTTTGAGACAAATCTCAGACACAAAACATGAAATTAAATAATACTGTCCAAGTGTCATTTTCTGAAGAGCTTTTCAGACAGGCATTTAGATTCATATATCCAAATTTAATACAGAATAAAATTATTATGCCCACATTACATAAAAAGAAATTATTTAAATTCCTAGTCTCAATGTCTACATATCCTAGGTGGCATTTGCTCAAACTGAATTTTTCCATTTTTGCCCCACAGGTAGACAGCACATCCAAATTTCATATAAGATTTATTCTGAAACTCTCAATAAATAAGGCAATACACAACAATGAATTCCACTATTATGTATAATTATAAAACACTAATATTTTTAAAGCTTTATTCTAAAATAAAACAAAATAAATGATTTCACTTTAAATGTGTTCATCAAAAAAGGTAAGACAAATTATTAGAAGTGGTTACCTCTGAGGAGTGGAATTGAGAGAGGGTAGTGGAGTTAGGAGGTGTGTTTTACCTTTAATTTTTCTAGAAGGGATCCATAAGTTATTGTGCAAAAATGTCAAGATTAAAAAGTAATGCACTGCTTTCTAAAACAACTAAAATTACTGGTTAAAATATTCTCAAAAGCATCAAAGAGCTAACAAGACCATAAGGAACTGCTGACCAACATCTAGCTAAAAACAGAAACCAAGACAGGTTAGTGGGCCACTGAAACAGATTTTGCTATGAGATCATTAGTTAGACATGAGTGCATTGAGCTCTGCCTGTGGTTGCCTTGCAGAGGTTGATGAAAGGCTTCAAAACCCATGGCCCACCCAAGATGGAAAGACTGGTAGGAGACCTCAATTCAAAGATGAATATTGGATTTAAAAAAAAAATGTCCCTTTCTACACCCTATCATCTCCACCTGAATACAAGGGAAGTTTCCTTGGCATTGAACAGGAAAGAGAGATTTTTTTTAAAAATGGAATCACAAGTCAACTCTCTAATAGATTTGCAGCCCAAATTCACATCACCTGTGAGCTCCAAATGTCTGTAAGTGTGATTCCACTTTAAATGAGCCTGGACGGGTAGTTTCCCCAGCAAAGGCAAAGGCAGATCCTCTCTGAAGGGCTGCTCCTTCATCTTAGTCATCTAAGAACCTCTCATAGCTAATTATCCAAGGAAGATAAGCAGTCCACATTCAAAATAAACATTCACACTAAGAAAATGGAAAAAAAAGGCACTTTGAAAAGCAGCAAAAACATCCTATAGAAAAAGAAATTCAGGAAATGAAAATTAACTTTCACCACTCCTATTCTATGTAGTCATTGAAAATAGAGCCAAAGCAATTAAGCACAAGAAGGAAATTAAAGGAATATTAATAGGAAAAGAAGAGCTTAAATGATCTCTGTTTGTTGATGACATGATCCTATATTTAGAAGACTCAAAAAACTCCACCAGAGCACTTCTAGAACTCATGAATGAATTTAGCAAAGCAGCAGGATACAAAAATCAACAACCATAAGTCAATCATGTTTCTATATTCCAATGATGAATCTGCTGAAAAAGAAATTAGGAAAATTATCCAATTCACAATAACCTCAAAAAAATGTACTTGGGAATCGATCTAACAGAAGCAGCAAGGGGACTGTATAATGAAAACTATAGAACACTACAGAAAGAAATTGAAGAAGATCTTAGATGATGGAAAGAACTCCCATGTTCATGGATAGGCAGAATTAATATTGTCAAAATGGCCATCCTACCAAAAGTGCTGTACAGATTCAATGTAGTTTTTATCAAAATTCTGATGATGTTCTTCATATAAATAGAAAAAGCAGTCATGAAATTTGTTTGGAAATGTAAGAGACTCAGAATGGCCAAAGCAACCATTAGGGAGAAAAGCGAATCAGGAGGCATCACAATACCAGACCTTAAATAATATGACAGAGCTACAGTAACAAAAATAGCATGGTATTGGCACCAAAACGGGCATGAAGACCAGTGGAACAGAAGACACAGAGACAAACCCACGTAAGTACAGTTATCTCATACCCAACAAAGGTGTCAAAAACATACATTGAAGAAAAGATAGCCTTTTAACAAATAGTTCTGGAAAAACTGGAAATCAATATGTAGTAGAATAAAATTTAACCCCTATCTCTCACCCTCCATGAGAAGTGGATAAGAGACTAGGAATTAGACCAGAAACCCTGCACTGCTAGAAGAAAATGTAGACCCAACACTTCAACATATCAGCTCAGGAACTGACTTCCTTAACAAGACTCCTTAAATGCAAGAAGTAAAATAAAAAATCAATAAATGGGATGGCGTCAACCTAAAAACTTTCTTCACAGCAAAGGAAACAATCAACAGTGTGAAGAGAGAGCCTGCAGAATGAGAGAAAATCTTTGCCATCTACTGCTCAGATAGGGCATTAGTATCTAGGATATACAAAGAACTCAAAAAACTTCACAAATAACACAATTAAAAATGGGCAAAGAAACTGAACAGACACTTCACAAAGAAATACAGTCAACAAATATATGAAAAAATATTCAACATCTCTAGCTGTTAGAAAAATGCAAACTAAAACTACACTGAGATTTTTTTATCACTCTAATCAGAGTGGCGATTATCAAGAATAAAAGTAACAATAAATATTGGCAATGATGTGGGGAAAAGAGTACACACATACATTGTTGATGGGACTGCAAATTACTATAACCATTCTAGGAAGCAATATGGAGATTCCTCAAAAAACTAGGAATGGAACCACCAATTGGCCCAAAGGACTTAAAATCAACCTACCTACTATAGTGATGCAACCGCATCAATGTTTATAATGCACATCTCACAATAGCTAAGCTATGAAGCCAACCTAGGTGCCCTTCAACAGATGAACAGATAAAGAAAATGTGATCACACACACACACTGGAGTATTAGTCATTAAGAAGAATGATTTTATGACATTTGCCAGTAAATGGGTAGATCTGGAGACTATTCATGCTTAGTGAAATAAGCCAGTCCCCCAAAGCCAAAGGTTGAATGTTTTCACTGATAAGTGGAAGTTAACCACAATGAGTGGGGTGGGGTGGGGGATAAAAAAAATAGAAGTTTGGTGGAGTAGACAAAGGGGAAAGACAGTGGAATGAATCTGACATAATGTTCCTCTGTACATATATGAATATACCACAATGAATCACACCATCATGTACATCCCCAATGAATTAATTAAAAAAATAACTATAGGAGCAGCAGGCAGAAACATCATTAGAGTAGAGGGAAGGGAACAGGGGGTGGAGGGGTAGGGGAAGGAAAGGTACTGGGGACTGAATCCATTTTGGTATAATTATATAAGCATGGAATATCTTATTCTAATTAGAGTCCCATTCTTATGGATGTGCATGATGGTGGGATTCACTGTGTGTTTTCATACATGTACATGGAAAAATTATGTCAGATTCATTACACTGTCTTTCCTTTGTTGATCCCCCTCCCTTCCCTCCACTTCCATTCTCCAGTTTACTGCACTTCTATTCTTCCCCTCACCCCTGCCACACCTTATGTGGGTTAACTTCCACCTATCAGAAAGGACATTTGACCTTTGGCTTTTGGGGACTGGCTTACTTCACTTAGCGGGATAGTCATCTGCCTGTTTTTAAAGACACTGGAGAGCCGTAGAACAAACACGGGCTAGAAGAAGGACAGTTCCAGAAGGGGAATGGCCCATCAGCAGTGAGCTGAGGTCACCGCCCATGCTTTGTCTGGGACATTTACTATTTCTGGACACAGACAGAGGATCTAGCTTGACGTAGGCAGAGGGATCCTTAAGTTCAGAGGGAGACCAACAAAATACCTGATGGCTGTGACTTTGGCCTGACAGGAGATAACTCGAAAACTGTGGCCAGATTTCCCTATAGGTGATTTTCCGAGAGGTGGGGCAGCATGTGAGCCCTGGAGCTGGATGAGAAAAGCAAATGCACTAATCTCTGGGTGCTTAGAGTGGGGATCCCGATGGAAGGAGAGTCCTGCAACATTCACACAGTTCTCTCCCACAAGACAGTAGAAAGATGCTCCACAGCTGAGAGGCCGTGCAGCCAAACACCTGACCTCAAAATCCTCAAGGGACTGAACTTTAAAGACTGAGGAGACAAACCTGGAATACTGAATTGAAAGTCCTTGGGAGAGCCAGGCCTAAGGGGAAAACTGGGCTGAAAAAGAGGGTGACATTGCCATCCTCCTTGCATGCCTAGGAAACAAAGACCTGCTGGGGGAGGAAGTAAGCCCCCAACCCAAGATAATATTTGCCAGTTTTTGAAGCAGCATGGAGTGGGAAGCTAAAGAACAAAACTCAGAACTCAAGGGATAAACAGACTTTCTAAGCTTATAACAAAAAGTCACAAAGGCCATACCTAAGAACAGGGACAACCAGAGGTGGACTCCCTCTAACCAGAACTATTATTCAGCAATGACCCAGGTTGATTCCTAGGGAATTCTGGTGTCAGCTCTGCACCCATTTGCCTGGCCCAGCAAAGGGCAAATCTCTCTGGAGAGGCCCTATGAAATGTCTGGCACACAGTGAAAACCTGCATGACAAGCAGCAGAAGAAAATGTGACTGATAATCAAAGAAAAGTGACCCACAGGTGATGCAAGTGCTGGAGGCAAGTCTTAAACTATTAAATATGACAATAGGAAAAGGTGGACAAAATAAGCGAAAACTGGAGAATTTCAACAGAGACATGAAATTTATGAAAAAGATTCTAGAATTGAACATTCTAGAGCATTCTAGAACCACAAAGTACAATATCTGAAATTAAGAATATGTTGGATGGACTTAACTGAAGATTGGGCTCAGAAGACAAAAAAGAGAGCCAACTTAAAGATAAGTCAATAGAAAATGTTTAAAATAAAACACAAGGGGGAATGGATGAAAATAGAACAATGAGGCTTAAGAGATGTGTGGGACACAGTGAAAAGTCTAACACACCTGTAACTGGCTTCCCAGAAAGAACAGGGAGAGATAATGTGACAGAGCTGTATTTGAAAAATAATAGCAGAATTTTCTAAAACTAACAAAAGACACCAGTCCAAGCTTAGGATAACTCCTAAAAGAATTATTCAAAATAGATATAAAAATAAATTAATAAAGATTATAAAGCAGAATAATAAGTGATCTAAGAAGCTCCAAGAATTCCAAGCAGCGTACACCTAGCCACATCCCAGGAAATGGCTGAAAAGCCAAAGAAAAAGAAAAAAGTCCTAAAATCAGCCAGGAAAAAAAATACACATTTTCTTTCCATAAGAGAAGAGAAATCATAACAAAGTATTTTCAACTGGCCATATAGAATTAAACTGGATATCAAAAACAAAAGATGCCTGGGAAACTATCAAATACTCAGAATTTCAAAATATGCCTCTGAATAACTCCTTAGTAAAAAAGGAACTTACAGTAGAAATTGGAAAATATATAGAATTGGAGGAATATAGAATGCACATATTAAAATTTGTGGGGAACAGTTAAAGCAATGCTTACAAGGAAATATATAGTACTAAATGCTGAAAGAAATAACTGCTTCACATTTTCCAGATCTGACAGAAAATACACAGGTAAAGATAAAACTAAACACCAAGCAGAATATATAAAAAGACATTTACATCTAGATGCATCATAGTGAGACTGTAGAACACCAAAGACAGAACCCCTAAAAGAACTGAGAGGTGGAAGTGGACAGAAAAAGATTATTTTCAACAGAGCAAGAATTAAGCTTAATAGCAGACTTCTTTTTTCCCATTTTTTTTAATTGGTGCATTTTACTTGTACACAATGGTGGGATTTGCTGTTACATATTCATACATGCACACAATATTACAACAGAGTTAGGCCAGTATCATTCCCCAGTATTTCCCTGTCCCTTCCCCTTCTCCAATCCCCTGGCCCCTCTCCTCTACTGATCTCCCTTCAGCAGGTTTCTTAAAGACCAAAGTGAAAGGAAAAACGAATCATTAGTATGTTGATAGATAGCCTCAATGTTAAACTAGCAAAATGATTTCAGATAGAAGAAATGGGATCCCAGGTGGAAAGACCAAGATATAAGAAAGAATGCAGAGCATGGGAAATGACTGGTATGAGGATCTAAACCAACACTGAAAGTACTGAACCAAAAAGAGTACATATTACTTTAACATAAATTAAAAATTCAATTCATGAAACATGGCCATTCATTTGGAGACATTTGACTTATGACAGTAATAGTGCTAAAAAGCACTGGAGAAAGAATGGACCTTTCAGTTAAGAATGCTGAACGACTGGGTACCCAGTGTAAATAACCAAGATACACCCCTCCACTAGACCATATGAAAGAATAAAAAATTATTTAACTCCACTGAAAAGATGCATAAAACTAATAAGACGAATAATGAGGTTTCAACATACAAGACTGAAATATAAAGATCACTTACATTTCTATATACTAGCAATGAACAACCATAAACCAAAAATTGAAAACCTGCATAAAAAGGGCCTCAACAAAACATGAAATTGGTACAGAGCTAATAGCATATATGCAGAAGTTGTATGCTAAAACCTATAAAACATTACTGAAAATAATAAAATAGCACTTAAATCAAAGTAGATACCCTGTGTGCTGGAAGATTCACTATTGCTAAAGACAGCAATTACCTGCAACCTATTGATGGATGAAATCAAATCAATGTCCCAGCAGGATTTTTTATAGACATCAACAATGTATTTCCAAAATTTATATGAAAAGGTTCAGCTTTGAAAGATAAGAACAAAATAGGACTCAAACTACCTGATTTCAAAACTCACTGTAAAGTTCCAGAAACATATATACAGATTTTTCTAGACAAATATTCTGGGTAAAATTATAATTATATAGATAATTATCACATAATTCTAGTCCTACAACTTAGTAAAAGGACTACTGAATAACTTAATAAAATATGGGCAAAAGATACAAACAGAAACTTTACCACAAATGTTCAACAA
Organism: Glaucomys volans; assembly: GCA_020662805.1. Lineage (NCBI taxonomy): Eukaryota > Metazoa > Chordata > Mammalia > Rodentia > Sciuridae > Glaucomys > Glaucomys volans. Next base: position 806,483 of record JAJEJO010000310.1, on the reverse strand, counting down.
AGTTCTTCACCAAAGATATACAAGAAGCACATGTTGTTTGATGTCATTAATCATTAGGGAAATGCAAATTAAAATCAGAAATCTAATACCACTACACACCTACAAGGATAGATAAAATTAACCAAATTATTACCTACTGGCACATAGCCAGTAAAACTCTCATACTATGCGGGCAGAAATGCACAGTCCACAAAATCACTTTGAAAAACAGTATGACAGTTTCTTATAAAAGCAAACATAAATTTACCATATAACCTAGAAGTCCTATTTCCATTTATTTATCAAAAATATTAAAATATGTCAATATAAAAACCTGTGCATGAAAGTAGCCAACTTATTTATGTATAACCACTAAATCCCAGAAGCAACCCTAATGTCCATCATTGGGTGAAACAAATATTCAATGGAATAATTCTCAGCAGTAAAAAGGAATGAAGTATTGTTACACACAATAACATGGATAAATCTCAGAGGTGAAATGCTAACTAAAACATACCAGATAAATGTTTTATGTATTTTAAAACTCTCTTTATATGACATTCTGGAAAATGTGAAAGCAAAAATCAGATCATTGGTTGCTGTAGGCAGGAGGTGAGGAAAGAGACACCAAGAATTAGAGAACTTCTTGAGCCAGTGGAATCTTCTATGTGCTTATTGTGGTGTTAATTACACGACTTCAAATTTTCAAAACCACCTCATAGACCTGAACACCTAAAAGGTGTGAATTTTAGTATATGTAAATTATATATCAATAGATCTGACTGTAAAACATAGCTAAGGAAATACTGGGAGAATATATCAAGATTAATCATATCTCAATATAACATACTAAGTGTCAAAAACCCAGGCATATATAGTACTCCTAAAAATAAAAAGAGGAGACAAGTTCACAATCGGGCAAAGATGGGTAATTCACATTAGCGCAATTATCAATAGTCAACAATCATAACTGCTCAATCTAACACATAATCAGTGAAATATAAATTATAACAAAGTGATAACCATTATTTTACTATCAGAAGACCAAATTTTTAATAGCTGACAATATCAGGCATTGATGAGTGTGCAGGGCAAGCTCCATCTCTACAGTAACACCCAAATGAGTTACCCAAATGGTGATGATGGAATTTGAACTATATCCATATTTGGCTCAATCAGAAGACAGAAAAATAGTCTTTGAAGTACTTGGGTGATTGTCTTTACTGTTAGGTAAGCCTGTGGTATAGACTGAGGTAACATAGTCCTGAATATGCTGGTGATTTTGATGTGGAAAGAACTATGTGGACTGGAGAACCCTCAGGAGGTGTGCAGAAATGATTCTACCAAGCAAAGAGTAATGTCCAGCCACATCAATGGTAGAGCCTCCTCAACATTCTCAGGGAGGATAGATCAAATGTGAAGTCAAGTCAACACCAGGACAAAATTTAGAAGAACAAAGCCATAATGGAACTGATCAATATATCCTTCTACTAACTTATGGTGACAAATGGGGAAAATCTATATGTTAGAACTTAATGAAATTTGCTGAAATATTCCCAGGATTAAAATTTTTCAATGGCTCAGCTTCCAGACCATTATTATTAATTTCCAGACTTTTTTTTTTAACTGTGTTCACCTCTGACCTTAATCAAGCTCTGATTTCCAAACCTAACACAGAGTAAAACATGAATCCATGGTATAAGCTCATCAAAGATCTTGTCTTCGAGTATTTTTTTCCTGAAAAACACCTAGGTTAGCACTAGCCATTAAGTAGAACTTCAAATGCTTTAAGGAGTTAAGAAAAGGAGAATGGGAAAGAATCATCTAGATAAAATACACACTAATTGTAGAATCTTGAAATGAAAAAGACAAGCCTTCATAGAGACAGGGAGCAAGAAACACAAGATAAACAGGAGAGTTCACATAGAAGACAGGACACTGCAGCCAGCATAGCCCATCCTTCAAAGGGCCCTCACTAGCCCTGACCATGGGGCATTTGCTGAGCACAAACCACACCACTGGAAAGGTCGGTTAATCATTATCACTTCACAGGACCACTGGGCTACGAAAGGAGACTACATATCTGAGGCAAAGTACATCTGAGGATGTACTGGGCATGCTGCTGATCCTCACACTCATTTTCAGAAGGAAGCCTGGGAGGGAGGTGAAGGAGGGCTGGGGATGTGGCACCCCATTTTCCTGGTTAGGAAAAGCAGAAAATAATTTTCCCAAGGTCTCGGGGCTAATTTGAAGTCATAAGCACAGTAACCCCCAGGTCTTATGTCCCTCCTGCGAAACACCTGCGCCCTGCTACCTGCCTGGCTGGAGAGACCCAGGTATGGAAATCTAAGATCCGGTAACTTTAAGGTGCGGAGAAGGGGCCACGGAAAGGGTGGGGAGGGCGTCTGAAAAGACTGGGGAGCCCATGGATGCAGGGCGGCCACGAGAAGTGACAACTCGGCTGTCCCCCTACCCTGCGCACTTTGACCCCAGGGTCACTGGGGGAACTCTGACTGTGGTGCACCCAGGATCCCAGATCAATTCCACACCCTGTTCCCTGCCGAGACCCAGCGTCCAACTCACAGGCACCTCAGCAAAGGGACTGCCTACCCAGGTCCAAGCCGCCAGCTTTCTTCTGGCGCCGCCAGGGTCTGCAGCTGTTGCCATCCGTTGCCACAGCAACGCGGAGTGCTGCACAGTCTAGCAAGCCGAGCGATGATTGGAGAAGACGAGCGTCCTTAACAACGGCCAGGCAGCGCTGCAAAGGAATTTAGTTTCCAGGGATCCTTGGGACACCGGCTCACACCAAAGCCACCCTGGATCAGGAACCTGTCCTGGTTCTTTAAAGGAACTTTGTGCATTATCTCCTTGGACACCTGCTCCTCTGTGTGGCTGTGGGGATCCCCATTTCCACAGGAATTTTTAACCTTTGGGTCCTTTGACCTCTTCTGGAGGTCTATGCACCCTAAGTTAGATACAAAAGTTGTGTCCATTTACCCGGTAAGACAGTCCGGAGCTGATGATTCTCAGAGGAGCTGGAAGAAGACCCTGGTTGCCTGGTGCCCAAGACCATCCAAGAAGCGAGTAACTTCCACCTGTGTGGACTCCAACTTTTTTTTTTCCAGAGACAAAACAGCGGTTCTTCCCAGACTTCATTTGTCATGCCTTTAGACATTTTCCAAAGACATTAACTCTTGATCTTCCTTCGTTTATTTAACAAAAGCCTATTTCTCTGTAAGTATGGGTCATGGATTTGTCATAAAGGCATTTTCTGAACACAAGAAGATTGCAACAGTCAAGATGGGCTCACATTTCTTTTTTTTTTTTTTTCTTTTTTTTTTTGAACTGTGGATGAACTCAAGGACACTCGGCCACTGAGCCACATCCCCAGCCCTATTTTGTATTTTGTTTAGAGACAGGGTCTCACTGAGTTGCTTAGGGCCTCACTAAGTTGCTGAGGCTGGCTTTGAACTCGCAATCCTCCTGCCTCCCAAGTCACTGGGATTACAGGCGTGCGCCACCACGCCCGGCTCAGGCTCACATTTCTTAGAGCTAAACTTCTGGTGTGGGAGATGAAAGGCATACGTGAGACCACAGACTGTGATAATAAGTAAAAAGTGGTAATATGACAGAGATGGCGAGGTGCTGAACTGGAGAGATGGTGGTCAGGGATGGCCTCTGAGGAGATGGCATGTGAGCAAAGAGAAGACACTAGCTATAAAGGGCACAGCAGGAAAGCAAACAAAGTTAAAAACAGAAATGTGTTTGGTATGTTCAAGAAAATGAAAGCCCAAGGTGGTTGCCATAGAGATAGCAGGAAGAACTGTGGTGAGACAGAGTCAGATGGGTCTTCCCTGGACCTTCACAGGAATGACTCCTCCTCCTCCATATTCCCTAGCTCCTCTACTCCCTGTCAGGCTCTATCATGTCGCCCTGTTTATTTCCTTCACAGCCCTTGCTACCTTTTATTATCACAACAGAGACTATGTTATTTGTATCCCAGCAGCTAAACAGTAACTGGCCCAGGATGGAAACTAAATAAATATTTGTGAGCTGCATGAATCTGTACATCACAATACCAAGCATTGTGGGAAACCAAAGGGCTAAAGTGGCAAACAAAATGAAAACACTACTGTCTTCAGGGAGTTTAAATGTCTGTGGATAAATGAATTACAAGCTATATGGGCAAACTGCAGAACTGAATGGTTTACACTGCATGTGCTATGAGGAGTCATTCAACAATTCCCTTGATTATTTTTTTTTTTTTTTTTGGAACCAGGGATTGAACTCAGGGACACTTGGCCACTGAGCCACATCCCCAGCCCTATTTTGTATTTTATTTAGAGACAGGGTCTCACTGAGTTGCTTAGGGCCTCGCTAAGTTGCTGAGGCTGGCTTTGAACTCGCAATTCTCCTGACTCAGCCTCCCAAGTCGCTTGGAATACAGGCGTGTGCCACTGCGCCCGGCTTGATTATTTCTTTAATCTTACATTTATATTTGTTATGTTTCACAAGTATTGAATACCTACTATATAGAAAAATATATAGTGTGTGTATGTGTATGTATGTGTGTATATATATATATATATATATATATATATATATATATATCTCCAAGCATATATAGCAATTGAGACAGGCACCAACTACATATGGAGAAAATAGTCAACTGCCAAGCTGTCCATCACAGTTGCCACCAGTCACTTGTGACCGTTGAGTTCTTGCTACATAGCTGGTCCTAATTGCAATATTAACTTCAAAGCTTTAGAGCAAAAAGAATGAAAAAAATCTCATTACTAATTTTTAAATATTGATTTCATATTGAAATGATGTTTCACATATATTGTTAAAAAAGATCTATTATTTAATTTTTTCCTTCTTTTTAATCTGACTTTGATCAAATGTTCAATTACATATGAGGCATGCTTTATATTTCTATTAGACAGTGCTGATCTCCTGGGAGCTTAATGCTATTTGAATAAACAAATGAAATCTTGTTACAGATGTTAAATAGACATTTTGGTTTTAGTGTACTAAATAGCACATTCCATATAGAGGAAGTAAATTTACAAAGAAAGTAAGTCAGGCAACTCTTAAGCCTTTCACACAGTGAAGGTATAAAAGGGTCAGGAGTAGGTGATGATTTCTTCAAAGAGAGCTGAGCTGAGTCCCTCCTTCAAACCTCCAGACAAAAGAAAGGGGCTTTGAGGAAGCCGATGGACGAGTTTAAGATGTGACACCAGCAGTCCAGTGGCTGTGTCTGAATCCCCACTGGGAAATCCCTCACCCATAGTGCAAGAGAGGAGTCCACTAATCATCCCATGGCTGAACTTCTTGGTTAGGAACAACCCAGCTTCTTCCCCCAGAATTTATCAAGGTGAAAAACGTGTGAGTGTTCTATGGGGCACAGATGTGGGCCAAGCAAGAAAGGTCGCAGGGTCACTGCAGGTCCTTTCTAGAAGGGAAAATGGATGGGAAAAAGCTCAGCAAAGGGAAGTTGAAGACTGTGGTTTAAATGTGTCCCCTTCAAAATCCATGTGTTGAAACTTAAGGGCCAATGTGAGGCCTGTTTGAGGTGAGTAGGTCATGAGAGCTCCTCCCTCATGAGTGGCATTAGGTGCCCTCATAAAGGGACTTGTCCAAGGGAGTTCATCCTGTTGCCCTTCAGTCTTCCATCATCAGAGGATACTGCATTCCCTACTCCATAGGAAGCAGCATTCAAGCTGCCATCTGGTGGGCTCATCTCTTGCCCTTTTGGGTAAGGGATTTCCAGGTGGGGATTCAGACACAAGCCCAATCTGCCCCTTGAACCATAGGTGCCAACCGGTCCTCACAAGACAGTGAACCTGCCAGCACCTTGATCTTGAACTTCCCAGTCTATGGAACTGAGAGAAATAAATTTCTGTTCTTTGTAAATTACCTAGTCTCAAGAATTTTGTTATAGCAGCACAAGCAGCTTAAGACATTGAAGGTATTATTAGATTCCCAAGGACCAAGGAAAAGCAAAGAACCAACCAAAAGAGAGGTATATTTGACACCATTTCTTTCCTGGAGGTATAGAGTCCCAGTGATGAGGGTAAGTTCTTTGACTCTTTGAAAGTGTCCCATGAGAGGACACATCACTTAATCACAGAAGTATCAGACCAGTAACAATTTTCTTACTGTCTTTTTTGCTCCTCCTTCTTATGCCCCAATTTCAGAAGGACCAGAAAACAATACTCCAGCTGAGGGTTTAGGTGTAGAGACAGCACTGAATCCAAATAGAAGGAACAGAAAAAATAGAGGAAGGCAACTATATTTCCATTCCCCAATTACAGAGCTCCTGCCTGCAGTAGGCTCAAGCTAAAAGAGGACAGAAGCTGGAACTCTGAATTAAATGCAAAGTATTGACTGTCACCTTGGAATAGACCATTTGATGACTATATTGAGACTGTGTTTTGACAATTAAGAGGGGACATAAAAGTCTTGGCATTGGACTGAGTTTACCAGTGGGCAGGGAAAAGCTCATCCCACAGAGAAATTTTAAAGAAACTAGAAAACAAAAATTAAGTTGCTTTTCTGACTTAAGGATTACATAAGAAATATGAGATAGACTGTAAATATGGGAAAAAAACATGTTAATCCCAAAGTCATAGCAACAGATGATGTATAATATTAAAGATGAAAGTGCATGTTGTTATGGTGAGGAATGTGGGTTCAGGTTATTCAAAGTCACACAACACCTCAGCCTCAGACTCAGATCCCCACCTGCAGAGGCCTCAGGAGAGCAGCAGTCAGTGGTGATAGCTGCTGCTCCTCAGGGCCCATCTGAGCTGCTGCACAAGGATGGAAAATGGAACACATGATGTTCTTAGTGCCAGACAGACAAGCAGGTGGGCAGACAGGCCAGTCTTCCCAGGAAAACCAAAAAGAAAAGAGATCCGCTCAGCTGGAAATGGATATTTCACTGAAGGCCAATTATAGTACAACAAAAAAAAAAGGATGAAATTTGGAGATCATTTTTGTTAACTTGCATTTCCCCTAAAGCATAGGGCCTAAGGGAAAAGATAAAGACCTCTCCATTCTTAATCAGAGCTGCCTGTCTCCTGAGGAATGTCGTACTTGGATTGAACAGGAGACATGAGGTCAGGGCCTCTTTCTTTCTAAGGTACGAGTGAATAACTGGACCAATAAGCAGTGAAGACCATGCAGAGTGAGCCAACTTTGATGACTTCAGAGTGGTTAAGTAGGCTGATTACCAGGAAAGCCCCATGCCACTGAACCTAACCAAGCAGAGGAGGGTCCTGGGCAAGGACGGGGAAGCAAAATCCAGAAATTATGAACTAATTGTTGTAGAACATCTTAGAGACCAATGTGTAGAAAACTCTTAGAACATAGTAGTTGCTTAATACATACTTTTCTTTTCCTTTCTTTGTCTTCCCCTCTTCCTCCTCCTCCTCCTTTTTTTCTTCTTCCCTCATCCCTCGATTCCTTTCTTCCTTCTTTCCTTTCTTTCTTTTCAGTGCTGGGGTGGAACCCAGAACACCTTGGGCATACTAGGCAAGCACTGAACCATTGATTTACGTTTCCAGCACTCATTTTTCTTACTACTAGGAAGTGACTCAAGTTCTGCCACTTACTTACTCCCTGTGTAGAGTTTGCTACTTAACTTCTCCATGCTACGGTTTCTACTTCTGTAAAATAGGGGTAACTATCATAAAAGATTGTTGAAGAAGACAAAGTGTTCCAAAATTGAGACTAACACCCCTACTTTTCAGCTGTTCCATTTTGTGTTAACCAAGGCTCTTGGATTCAAAACAGAGAAACTGGTTCACACTAACAAATGAGAATCTGCTGAAGAATTAAATGAAATGGTGGAAACTGAAGGCAGCTAGGTTCCGGAGAAGGACATCAAGAACCAGAAAGCTAAACAGAGTACTCTCTGAGGCCTAAATGTCCCTTCGTTTCTGCATCTCCCTCTACATCTACTTCACTTTTCTCCTTCACTTTAGACCTCTTTTTCTATTTCTCTGCCTGAATCTCCAAGGCTCATCTCAGTCCCCCACACATCCATCCTGTCATGTGCATCTCTATCCTTGAGTACAGAGGGTTGATCAGAGGCCCTAAAAAAGATATCATTGTTTTAATATCCAGACTCTGAATGTTAGAGTCACCTTATTTGCAGATGAAATCCGATTAAGAGTCTTGAGATGAGACCATCCTGAATCTAATGACCTTGTAAAAGATAGGAGCGGACATCAGCATGCAAAGAGGAATTGATGTGACTAGCAAAGCAGAAATGGAATGGTGTAGTCAAAGAAGCTGAGGAATGCAAATGGCCACCAGAAGCTGGACAAGGCAAGGGAGTGCTCTTCCCTGGAGCCTCTGGAGGGAGCGAACCCCACTGGCACCTTGAGTCTGAACTACTGGCCTCCAGAACCATGAGAGAATTTCTGTTGCCTTAAGCCACCAGTTTGTGGTCATTCATTGCAGCACCCATAGAAAACTCACACGTCTTAATTCCAAATAATTTAGAAAGAATCTGGTTGTTTTCAGCTAATCCAGGTGCAACACTAATCCGAGGCCATCTAATCTTATCTTCTGACAAAGAAACAAGTCACATGGATGGACATGCTGCCAGTTCCTCTTTCTACATGAAAGATGTCTGTTATTCTCAAGAAGGTAGAGGCGCGCTAGGCAGTGACCACCCAAGCTGTCTTCCAGGAGTTCTTATCACCCAGGACCTCTTTTTTTTTTTCCAAACCTCTTTCCTCCATCTCCACATGCTGTTCTTTCAACATTTTCAGAACAATTTCGTCTTCAATTTTTCACTTCTACATATTTTTCAAAACACACTGCTTCTTACCAAGTCCCCTGCCACGGTTTTCCCTCCAGTCAGCACTGCCTCTTGCCTTGGTGCACTGCACTGTTCCCAGACTATGTCCTGAGACACCCCAGGGCGCTACAGAGAATTCACAGGTGTGTGTCGGGACATTTAAAATTTCTGAGAGAATCACAGCAACATCTGTGAGACACTGTGCAAGCCACATTAGATTATTATGCTTTTTCCAATGGTTATCAATTCTGTTAAAAACTGAGATTTTACCAATTGCTGTGATGAAAGGCATACATCCCTAGAAAAATCAACATGGAACAAGAATGAGAGTGGTGGTGTTCAATAAAAGTGACCAGTGTGCACTCAATTGTTTGTATATAAATACTAGTAACCTATTTAAAACTGACTACTTAATGGAATTATTATTTTGTTTGGCTTCCATATGCTATGAAACAATTACTAAGACACTAAAATATTGCTCACCTTTCACCCTTATCTTTACCAAGAATAGGAGATGGAACTGACTCCCTTTTTTAAGGGAGCCATGTGGAACACATCACCAGTGCCCTCTGGGGAGGGAGATTTGCTGGACTCTTCTGAACGGAATGACTTCCTGAGATAATTTGCTGTGATGCATAGATAAGAAGGTCCCTTTGCTTCCTCTTGTGGAAACGTCTAACGTGTTCAAGTCAATACAAAAGCATGTGTTGAGCATTTAATGGGTGGCACTGGGATAAAAAACAACCCAGGAAACAGCCTGGCGATTCTGTTTCACTATTTATTAATTTTGTGCCCTAATGCCTGCTTCTTTATCTCTCTGAACTTCAGATTCTGTACTATTAAAAGGTATGCTGCAGTTATTAGAGGTTATTTGTGAGCCTACCATGTGCTTGGTACTGTTTTATAGTGTAAGGCTGTGTTTCAACCCTTTGTTTTTCCAATGCTACTCCCTAAGGAGACTTTTTAGAGATTCTTGTTCTCATGATGCTCCCATAATTTTAATAGCATGTATACTTTCTGTGCCTATCCATGTATCATGTGTATATCTGTGCTTTTTATTTGAAGAGTAAGATTGTTTGTACCCTCAAGAATCAGTCCCCTCCCCAGAAGACAAAGTAGACAACATTTCTGCCTTGACAAAGCTTGTATTCTAGAGTAAGAATGTACATAGTAAATAAATAAAATATCAGTCAGTGGAAGTGCTGTGAAATCATAAGATGGGATGCTGGTGTGGAGAAGGATGCTGGAGATGAGACTGAAGCCTCTCTGATGTGACCCTGATGGTGAGGTCTGGAAGCCAGTGGCCAGCTGTGCACCTATGAAGGAGAGCCTTGCAGACCAGGGAGCCCCAGGGGGAAGGCCACTTTCTGGGCAAGAGCTTGGGGAGAGATGACATAGGCAGAGCCCAGTATGAGATGATACTACCATCACAGGCCATTTTGAAGAATAGCATAACATAGAAAAACACCTTATAAATCATGGACTGCTCAATAATCGAGAGGGATTGTTATATGCAAAATCCTCCTTTTAGGCATTAAGCAGAAAGTAATGAAGCTCTGGCCTCAGGTGTGAAAAGAATTGTCTTTGGAAAACAGCTAAAGAGGCTGAATTCTGGGAAAGACTAATACAGCTAATGATATTAGATTATCTAGGAAGATCTAGAAGAGAGGAAATGTTAAAAGTAAAGAAATGATGCCTAGCATTTCTGAGGTGCTGCCTAGTTGTTTCTGTGCTAAGAGATTTTGCAAATTAATCCTCATAACCTCATGGAGCTGTGCTCTTCATTTCACAACTGAGGAACAGAGACCCAAAAAGCACAAATGGCTTGCCCCAAACCATGCAGGTAGCAACGAGCAGGGCTTAGGGCTCAGATGCCTTGGACTGGCATCTAAGATCTTCACCAAGATGACACAACTCCCAGTTTCCCCCAGCAGCCTCTAGTTCTTTGCAGCACTGCATCTTCTACACCTCCCCTGCTGTCAGTGAGCTTGTACAACTGGACATCAGACTTAAGCCCAACAATGAGAAGACCAATCATAAGGCTTTTATGGAGCCTAGGAGCAAAAGCTGTGGGCACCATGTTTAGCTACCTATTGTCTTGCTTGTAGTGAGAAAATGTATCTTACTTTATATCATAAGGATCAATCAATATGTTTTTACATATGCCTGGTTGGAAGAGAATTGAAAAGCAGATTTTATTCTATTTTAGATTTCCTAAAAATGCAAATTGATGGACTACCAACAGAACTACACTGCCAGTGATTAACTGTCAAGAGGGAGAAACACTTGTTAAGAGGAGGCACTTGCTGTTTCTGATCGCTGTGGGTATAATTTAAAGAGCAACAGACATAAAACCCAGGGTCAGGGGTTGATTCATGAAGGTGTCACAGGGTACTGGGACTAAAAGCATGTGGTAGGAAAGACCTAAGGCTAAAAGTGGGTGGAGTCAAAGGCTAGTCTAAAAAATCCTCCCAATCAACCATCAAGTGTATATAACCGTAGCAGGATAATTCAATTCTGTCAATACCTAGACAAAGCAAAGTTGTCTCCTGTAAAGAAAATACTTGATGATGCAGAATAACAATTATAGATTCACTCTGGTTCCTTCTCCCAAATTTTATAAGCTTCAAACCCCATGAAATCTCAATGAGTCACTGGATAGAACTTAAAATTATTCACGCACATATAAATATTGATGTGTGATATATCATAGAACAAATGATGCTTGCTGCAAAACCATAAAAACTTAGGATAAACACATGAGAAGTTAAGAAGGGAAAGACCATGGTTGGCTGAAGTTGTCAGGTAGACTTCTGGGGAAATCAACCTCAAAGTGGTTGTTGAAGGACTTATCGGAAGGACCTCTGATTCAACAAATGTTATATTCAATTTTTCTGCCAGAAAAGATTGTGCCAGGCACTGTAGGACCACTGAAGGCCCTCAATTCTCTTCATTTATTTATTTGGCATAGTCAACAGCTATTCGACAAGCACTTACTCCTTGGCAGAGCTTGAGAGAAGAGAGGAAAAGGAGAGGCAAGGCTTCTAGCTGAGGGTGCAACACTTCTGTGAACAGCTCATCTTGGTTTACTCATGGTGAAGAAGATGATTCTGAGACACAAATTAAGTTTAGATATTTGGGAATAAAAGACTAGCTAATTCCAAAGTTAAGAACATCAAGGAGAAAATGGAAATAGGCTACAACTTTAAGTTCAGAGGTGCAATGAATCTGTTTCTTTTTATCTTTTCCTGGAAAAATGAAGAATGATTTGTGAAATACCCAGACCAGATGGTCTAAAAATGCAGGAAATAATTTATTTGAGTCCACATAATTTATTTTTTTCTCTAATGATTTCAATTTCTGTCGCAGCAATGGAGGGAAATATGTAAGAAATCACTCATGTTCATTTAAGCACACCCCTCTCAGACACCCGGGCATTCAAGATTGTATCAACCATGTCAAATACCAGAGACAGAGAAGAAACTTATCAGTTGCTATTTTCCGGCTAGACTGAATGTCTATGTAATAGGGGTGTAACCATGGTTTCTGAGAAGTTCATCTTTATTCCATCTCATTTATAGCTGTCACAAAGTAGGTCATCCTTACAATTCACTTGAGAAGTAATGCAGAGCAAGTGGGGACAGTTACAGTTTAAAGGTGGAGAAACTGAGGAGCAAGGACTTGGCCAAATTCCAGTATTGTTTAATAAGAGAGTTCAAAATGGAATTTGATGTCTGTGGCTCAGAAGACCAGCCTCTTCACTGTTCCCTTATCTTTAAAGAACACATTATGTCCAGGAAGGCCTTGAGGCCACAAGAGGACTCTAACGGCCTGATTAATGGAGCTGCTTATAACTTATTGAACACAGCCCTGTCCCATGTGAGGTTCAGCACCAGATCTGTCTTCTCAGTGGAATCTAGTGGGAGTCCCAAGAATTATGGCCTTCCCTCCTTGACAGAATCAAAAATAGTTTTTAAAAAGTCACTAGAGAGAAAATCATCAAGAATTAAGATGAAAAGATGAGCAAAGCATTCTAAAGAAAGTCGGGTGACTGAGCTCTCTCCACATCTGAATTCAAGGGGCCAAACCTGCCCTTCCAGGTAACAATGACAAGGGCCACGCTCTGTCTACAGAAAGTGCACTCCTGCACAAACAGAGGTGCTCTGAGGGCCCTGTTCTCCCTTCAGCCTAGAGAAAAGGAAGAGTGGTCATAACTGCCTTTGTGTGGTGCTTTGTGGCTTACAAAAGCAGGTTCTGATAACTCTAAGTCTTTGTTAAAGGCAGTGGAAAAGGCCTGAATTATCAGAAGTTCTGTTCATTCCCTCATATTCACCCAGAATTGTATCTGTGAGTCCCGAGCACTATACAAGGTACTGGAAACACAAAGGTTAATAAGACATAGGCCCTGCCCCAAGGGCCATGATGTAATGGAATCAGCCCTAGACCTTGAAGCCCTGTTCTGCTCCTTTACTAACCAAATTATTCTGGAGAAGGCATCTGTCCTCTTCAACCATGAGTTCTGAAGTCTATAAAATGGGTCTAATAATGACCCTTTTCCTATTCCAAAAATCCTGTCAGTTGAAGGGAGGTCATGGCATGAAAGCACTTTGTAAACTATAGAGTTCCCACCCAGCACTCTCACCCCATGCCAACACTGACTGGGGATGGGTGTCCACAGATTCATTATCTGGATGTGGTAACAACAGTGCTGGAGTCAAGTCTTTAAGAGGAACAGGGCCAGAAGATGAGCAGAACCATGAGTCTTCCATAGCTGACTGGGCTAAATATCAGAAAGTTAAGCTTTAAGCACCCCATTTCCCTCATCTTGCCATTTGACCAACCCCAAGGCTTTGGAGAGCTCTCAGGCCCTGACCTCATTAGAAAAGCAGATGGACATATCAGAGGGGTTAATGGCAGTCAGTGATGAACCTGATATGATTTGGTCCTAGCTGCTGACCCTCTGGAGATGGTTATGACTTTGAAAACAGAAGGACTGACTTTTGGTAAGGCATGAACAACAAAGTAAATCATAAACTGTGTTAGGATTAAAGAAAATTACTCCCCTTTATACAAATAGGAAGGAAAGGAAAAATTAAAATTAGTAGCAACATTGCAGACTTTTAAGTCAATAACTGTCTACCTGCACTAATACATACATGGATAATATGCCAAAAAGAAGCATTTCAAAACATTCTTAGCTGTTCCATTAATGAGGGCAAAACTGGCAGCCTGAGAGGAGGAACAAAGTAGCTGGCATACGCATGTGTGGACAGTGGAGGAGTGCGTGCCCGTGTGTGTGTGTGTGTGTGTGTGTGTGTGTGTATGAACATATGCACATGTGCATGTATGTTTCCTGATAGCCAAGATGAAGAGGAGTACCTAACCCTAAACCCATGTGAGAAAAGTGGAAGTGCATCACATGTTTTGTCTGTGTTCTATTGTGGACCAACTGCCTTAGTCTATCAATGTCTGACCTCACCACTAAACCATCTTTACTTCTGCTGCTGGAAACTCAAACCCCTGAAGTTATCAAGAATCATGTAAGAAAGAAACATTCTATGCCATAGATAAATGGAATTCCCAAAGAGGTGAAAATACCAGGGGTTTGATTACAGTTGCTGCTCTTATCAGATGATCTGTGTTTCCCATCTCAGGATGATAGTTCTTGTTCCATGCTCAGAAAACAGTTTTGTTATTTAGGAACTCAGGAAAGGAGACAGTTTCAAAATCAGTGGTGACTATCTCTGCAGTCTGCTTTTCCCCAGAGTTAGCACAGTGTCACTGAGCTAATGACTCAATAGTCATAAATCTGCAAAGATAGTATTAATCTTCCTGATTAATCCAGTGATTTATCCAAGCTCTTGCCCGTGAACACTCTTGAACCCAAGGTTCCTGTCTCCCTGCCTCTTGTTAGCCCTCCTCTGTCCAGCCTTGGGCAGCAGATAAGACAAGGGGCCCCTGGTCTGAACTGCTCTGGCATTCCTCAGCAGACTGCCTGTGGGAATTTCACAAATTTATCATGTGCTTTTAAACTTTAATAATGAAGATTGTGGACTTATGTGAACAAGTGGAAGATGGAATTTGAAAGCCAATTTATTTTGTTCATTAAAATTTAGGATATCCATATTACACAATCAAGCACAAGAGACGCTTTTCACATCTAATGAAATAGGTAACTGGCTACTTCATGCAAGAAAGAATTCAATTTTACATTTAAATGCCATCCCTGGGGTATGACAGGGGCTCTCAGTGTTATAAAAGTTTAAAGAAGGTGAGGTTTAGCTGGCAAAGTTTTGAAAGTACTTGTGATCAAATGAAAAAATAAATGAAGAAGCTGACATCTTGATGAGGAGGAACCTGGTAAGCTGCACCAGGTTTCCTGACCCACAGAAACAATGAGATAAAAGATGTGCTTATGTTAATCCTCTAAAAACAGAAAAATGAACAGAGATTTTGTTGAGTACCCACATATACTTCTAGGCAAATGTATTTTCTCCTTATCCTCTTTTTTTCTCTTTTCTAACTTGATACAAACTATGCAGCAAATAGATAGGGTCTGGTCATTAGACTCTGGGCCATGTATAGCTTTTTTTCCCATCAAAATCCACTACTTGCAGAAAGATATACATCCCCAGTGAGGTCTGCACATCACACACATGCACAGTTTCATTGACTCTTCTGGAGAAAAAAAAGTTTTTTGTAAAAAACATTCCAATTTCTTCTTGAAATAAATTAATTCCCATAAACCATTAAATGTAGAGTAACTAACTCTGACCACAGGAAATGAGGGCATTTGGAGCTATCACCAGAGGAGCCTTGAATTCCACACTCAGAAATTCGAACTTTATTCTGTAGGTGATGAGGAGCCATTCTGACTTTTTTTTGGCGGGGGGGGGGGGGGGGGGGACCGGGGATTGTACTCAGGGGCACTAGGCCACTAAGCCACATCCCCAGCCCTATTTTGTATTTTATTTAGAGACAGGGTCTCACTGAGTTGCTTAGGGCCTTGCTAAGTTGCTGAGGCTGGCTTTGAACTCACGATCCTCCTGCCTCAGCCTCCTGAGTCACTGGGATTACAGTCATGTACCACCGCGCCTGGCACTCTGACATTTTTCAAGATGGAGCTGACATTAAACCAATAGTCAGCTGATAGTGCTGGGAAGAATAAGGAGGAGAGGCAGGGAAGCAGGATCAGGAATACCAGGAAACTAAGATAATTGTTTATGGAAAAAAATAATCTAGGTTAACTAGGGGCAGTGTGGATGAGAGAGGGGGAGAAATAGCAAAGCCATTGGGTCAACAGCATCTTAGAAACTGATGACTAATTGGTTGGATGATGAGGAAGAAAGTATGTGCAATTTCAGCCACTAATCCAGATATGAAATACAGAAGGAAACATAGACTTGAGAGACAAAGGTGATCAGACTCTCACATAAAAAAAAAAAATAGGTTTCTTATTCCCTATAGGACGTGATAAAAATGGCACTTACCCTCTGTGATCTTCCTCCCACAAACCCATAACAGCAAACAAAATTCTGAGAGGGGGGCATCCTTTAATATACCTGACTAGTACCTATATCTCAAAACTGCCAAGGCCAACAAGGAAAGTCTGAGAAACTGTCACATCTAAGAGGAGCCTAACCACCAACTCTCATGTGGGATCCTAGGATAGAAAAGGACATTAGGTAAAAGCAAGGAAATCAAAATAGATAATAAACTGAATACATGCCTAATAATGTATCAGTGTTGTTTCATTAGTTATCACAAATGTACCACAATAAAGTAAGATGGTAACAATAAGGGAAATGGGGGTAGAGATGGATAAAGAGGGAACTTTGTACTATCTGCTCAATTTCTCTGTAAACTTAAAACTACTCAGAAAATAGTCTGCTTTTTAAAAGTTTGCTGACTAAAGTTTTTGGTATGTACTGACTGATCAAGAGCTGGAGGCACAGAGAGCAAATAAGCTGTTGCTCCCTCCCCAGAATTAACTCCATTGTATCTTGGACCACAACACTGATAACACCATCTCCTCTCCACCACCTACCTGGAGGACAAAGCTGAGATGCAGAAAAGCATCTTATTGCCTCTTTTAAAAGTTAAAGTTCCTGGTGCTGATGTTGATGGAGGGAAGGGGCACACATAGGTGAGATAGTAAAGGGACAAAGCAGGAGAAGGCTGGCCCGAGGACGGCATGTTATGTTCAATGACTGCATTGAGGTGGCAAAAACACTGTGAGCTCAGACCTCTGTGCTTTTGCATTTCATCCTCAAAACATTTACTCAACACCTGGACAGACTGGGCACAGCTAGAGAGGAGGGATATGATGAATATGTCACAGCTCCTGCCCATAAGGAGCTCGCAGTCTACTCTGAAGACAGGATGGCAAATAATTACATTGTGACAACAGGGATATTAAGAGTTACAGAGAATAAAAATGTCTGGGGAGCATTGGAAAGGGAACAATGAATTAGGGAGGTGATCAGAGAGGGTAACCCCAAGCTGAGAGCTTTTTGAACTGGGCCATCGAAGGTAAGTAACTTCTTGCCATGGTAAGTGGGAAAGAGATTCTCCAGGCAGACGATTTGACCATTGCAAATACATGGCGACATTCAGCAGCACAGTGTGACAGGACAGTGTGACAGGACAGTGGCAGCCAGAGCCTCAGGCAAGGGCTTATTCCCTGGGAGCTGTAAGAAAGGACCATTGAAGAGAAGGGCTGGAGCTAAAAGAGGCTGTTGTAATGATTTGGGCTGCAGATGATGAAGCTCTATAATCATGAGGGAATATTAAACAGTGCCTCAAATCTCCCACCTTCTCATTCCTCCACCAAAACATTCACACCAAAAACACTGGAGTCCCTATGGTTCTCTGCCCTCAGCAATGCAGGAAGCCATAGTGGACAAAGAATGACAATACCCAGGACTCCTGTCCTGAGAGAGCATTAAGGTCCTGGTCCATGCCCATTTAAGAGTTCACTGGGGAATTCTGCATGCACACCCACATCTACTAGGCCACACATACACACATCCTCCCCCTCCCCCTCCCTCTCCCCCTCTCTTCCTCCCTCTCTCTCTCCCCCTAGTACCAGTCCAATCAGTTCCAGGTGTTATAAGGAGGCTATGCTCACAGCCTATCTGGGAGTGTTGTGACATAGCTTCTGACATTGAAATTGAGAAGCTGCAGACACTACTGATTAAAAATGTTTTTGGTTTCCAGGAAGATGTGTCAAGCCCATGGACATGCAGGCTTCCTCTTCCTTTGAAAATGGTGAAGACAACTTATGGCAGATAGTTTGCTCAGAAGCCAGCTGACCACATGAAACCTGGGGTTTGGTCTCAAATGCTTGTTGTTTTTGATAAGGCCCACAGCTGAAGGAATGCGGGATCTGTGACCAGGAACAGTCCCCTGTGACTTTGCTGCTTTGGTTGGCACTTAGAAGAGGCAGGTAAAGGGCACAGACTCTGGAGCACTCAGACCTGACTGAATTCTAGCTCCACATCATACTAGAGGTAAAGTGACTTCACCCCTCTGTTTCCCCAGTTGTAAAAATTGGCATAATGCCAGTAGCTATTGCAAAGGGCCATTGTGATTAAACATTATTCTTTATGTAATGTTTACATAGCCTGGCACGCGGTAATCAAAGTTAGCCAGTAGGCTGGTCTTGCCTGGGTTCCTTCACCAGCTCCACCCTGTGCCTCTGGGAGTTTTATGTCACAGCAACACATCACCACTCCCAAAGGCCTGTTGCTCCTATGGCTAGAGGCTGGGGACAGGGGCTCACAGTGGTGAAGGACTGGAACTCAGCTGTCAAGGTTTGAATCCCAGCTGCAGAGCTTTCTTGTTTTTTGATCTTAGGCAAATGACTTATCCTCTTTAGGCTCAGTTCCCTCATTTGTAAAATGGAAGTAGTAACAGAAGCTACGTCAGAGGGTTACGGAGGGGAGTGAATGAAATTTGTCAGTAAGTCTTTACATGTGGTTGGAGTCCATTCATTCTTGATGTTGGATAATAGTCTATGTTACAAATACACTATGATTTACTTATCCATTCTACTGTTGAAAGTTTGAATAGCTCCGGAGCTATTACAAAGAGTGCTACTATGAAAAATTCTTTTATCTTTTAGTGAACATATAGATATACCTTCTGGGTAAAGTGGAATTTCTGGGTCAAATTTAGTAGATAACTGCCAATCAGTTTCCCAAAGAGGTTGTTCCAGTTGAGACCCCTACTAGCAGTGTATGAGACTTCAGTTGCTCCACATCCCCACTAGTACTTGGTATTTTCTGATGTTCTCATTTTAGCCATTCTAGTGGCTTTGAAGTGCCACCTAGGGTGCTTTCCATTTGCATTTCCCTGGTGTCTAACAAAGTTGAGCACCCTTTTATACACCAACTAAACATAGTGCCTGGCATGTAGTCAGCATCCTGTGTTAGCCAGATCATTATTATTGTTATCTGGCCATTGAAATATAATTTTCAAGTAGAAACACAGGCAGAGAATTCTGGGAGCTTTAAAACATTTTTTGCAGTGGTTGGGATCAAACCCAGGGCTTTAAACATGCTAAAAAGCATTCTACCCCTGAGCTACACCCCCAGTCCTTAAGTTTCAGACTCTCTTGGCCACATGAACTGTCCCATGTACACTTTTCCCCAATCCCACTTTTCCCTTGGCCACCTTCCTTGTAGATAGCATGGCTCCTGTCTCCCACAGTCCAGACACACTGATTAGAAGAGACTGAAAGCCAAGTGAGACTTCTGACCTTCACTCCAAACAGGTTTCCACCTCTTCTCAGATGTGTCACTTCCAACAGACTCTACACTCAGACTAAATCACCTTGAGTGTTGTTCATTTGACCCCATCTCCCTGTGGTTTCTTCCTGATAAATGGCTTAGACAATTTTCTCATTATTATGGCCTCTGGTCCAAGTCCAACTTGAATATTTAATGCCTTCTGTTAAGGAAAGATGCATCACTGAATCATTTTTTTTAAATGCACACACCAGTCCCCATGCAAAGCCAGTATCCTGAGGGGTTTGTTAATGCCACAGAGCTCTGAGGAAAATTCCATGGTGTTCCCAAAATAAGTAGACAGTTAAGCTCTACCCTCCACTCCAGTTTGGCTCCTACTGGTGAGCTTCAAGAAAAAAGGAAAAAATATGGCATTGTGTAATTGGAGCTAGAGTTGCATCTTGCAGGTTCTTGGGAAAGATAGAAAAGGAAGCAGCTTAGTAATTACCAAATCAGGTCAAACATTTTCATCCATGTTTACAAAAAAATAGTTTTCATAATGTAATAGACATAATTTTATTCTCTAAGTAGCTAGGTTAGAAATTCTTCTTAGATGAGACCCAACTCTGCTGAGACAATTTCTTGGTATATTTACGGGACTCCTGCCCCCAAGGACATGAGGGGTACAAATACTCTGGGTAAGAATAAGAGTTGAGAACAAATATGCCTATCAAAATAGAGACTGAAGGAAGGGGAAAGAAATGTGGGTGAAAATATGCTAAAAGCTGAATAGATGGTTAAAGGCTGTTCACTGGAATATGTGACCCCTTGAGACTTGGAAAAGTCTCATTCATTAAATGCATAGTGCAAATACAGATTTGACAAAAACCTGTGAGGGATCTAAACTTAGCATGCAGGTCTCCCTGGAGTAGAATTGAGAATGCATGAGTACAGGACGCATAAAGGATGGGGTAGGAAAAAACCAAGGTGCTTGGATTTAGCAAAACTTGTGGTGAGAGCTCTGGACTCAGCTAACTTCAAGGTGATCAACTCATTGTGGCTTGTCCAGGACCTTTCCAGTATTAGTATTTAAAGTCTTGCATCTCAGGAACCCCTCTGCCCCAGGCAAACCCCAGCCAGGCTGTGCCATAGAGTTTCAGTTACGTTTACCTAAATTACCTAGGACCATTCAGGTCCCAGGTGACACAGGAATTGTAATTAAAATAGCACATACATGGTTCAGCTTCTCCTGCACAAACATGCACACAGACACACACATACTGAAGCTTATGCTAAAATGCTATGTGCTTCCTGACAGGTTAAATCCTTCTCCTCATCAAGAATTTCAGCTTTTCACCATGATTTACTTGAAAGCTTTCCTTTGCACACTAAGGAAGAACCATAGCATTGCCAGTTCCTGCCTAACCCCCCAAGCTCAGCAGCCTATGCAATGGAGGACACACAATCTGATCCTGGGCCTTGAAGAGGGAGAGAGTAAGCACCAGATCAAAAGACTCCTGAGACTCCTCAACTCACCTCTGTTTGCTTATCATGTGGAAGAACTATCTAAAGAAGACTTGAATCAAGAATTTGGGTCCACTGACCTCAGCTAGAATTATGTTTTCAATAAATTTAACTCAAACTTTTAATTTTTATTTCTTAGAAAAATAAATTATTTATTAAAAATGTGGTCATGGGCTGGGGGTGTAGCTTGGTGGTAGAGCACTTATGTAGCATGCACAAAATCCCTGGCACAGGGGGAAAAAACATATGTGACATCATCTGTAAACATTCAGTCCTTCCAGGGATTCTTAAGTTACATACTCAAAGGGTCAGGTTAGAATTGTATTTTCAGGGTAACAGGGTTAGAATGAGGCAGTATAGTCGAGGTGTATTTCAGAGCATGATGTGCTTAGATTTCAATTCCTCACTGAGTAGAAATTGGCAGTGCAGCCTTAGGCATATTCCCTGTGAATGAGGGTTATGAGAGAGAAAGGAATAAAGAATGGATCTGAAGAACTAAGAGGATGGAGTAACCAACTAAGATGATGGAAGTTGTAGTAGAGCAGGCTTAGGGGAAAAGATCAACAGTGGAGTATAGAGTATATTAAGGAGAGTCTTCTCAATGGGAGATATGTTTGGGCTCACTGGCACACAGATGGTGTGTAAAGCCATGACTGGATGAGATGATGCGGGAGGGACAGCAGAGAAGAATCATGTGTACGGTCATGAGAGTGCTATGCTAGCGGACGGGCTAACATTCCCTCCACCTACGTTCACTCTATCACAGCAGCAGGTTTTCCACTCCTTCGGGAGGAGGTGGTAGATACAGGATGAAACTTTTCAGACTCCTCTGAGTCTGAAAAGAGGGGCAGAAGAGGGGCTGGAGCTGAGCTGTACAATTTCCCAGCTGTGTTACTCTGGGAAAATCATTTAATCTCAAAGACACTCAGTTTCTCTGCCTGTATGAGAGATAACATTGCCTCTCTATCTTAGATCATTTGGGCTATTAAAATAAAAATGCAATAGACTGAGTACATACCTTTACTTCCCACAGACTGGAGACTGGGAAGTTGAAGATCCAGCTCTAGCAGTTTCAGTGTCTAGTGGGGACCCACCGGTTCATAGATGTCCATCTTCTCATTATGTCCCCACAGGTCAGGAGCAAGGAAGCTCTCTGGAGTCCCTTTTATAAGGGCATAGTTGAATTTATGAAAGCTTCACCCTCATAACCTAATCACCCCCACACACGAAGTTTCACTTTTTAATACCATCACACTAGGGCTGAGGATCTCCATATGTGACTGGGAGGAGGCACAAACATTCAGACCACAGCACTGTCTTAGAGAATACCTGTAAGAGTTAATTAAATGAGTTGAATAAAACTACTTTGCAAAATACTTCACAATCATTATCATTTCTATCTCATTTTAATCTATGATAATTGCAGGAACAACACACTGTTTCTAGGAGTTATTAGGTATAAAGTTTAGCATAGTATATATCAATGTTTAAAATGGTACTCACCATAACCTTTGAAGCAGTAGTTTCAACTTTCCCACAAGTAAAAAGATAAATATGTTAGGTATTGGTAATGGTAAAGAAAAATAGGAATCAATGTATAACAGTAACAGACTAGGTAAACAAACCATGTGGTACCTTCATACTGTGAAATACCACTTATTAAATGTAATGATAAAATGTATGCTTAC
Organism: Glaucomys volans; assembly: GCA_020662805.1. Classification (NCBI taxonomy): domain Eukaryota; kingdom Metazoa; phylum Chordata; class Mammalia; order Rodentia; family Sciuridae; genus Glaucomys; species Glaucomys volans. Next base: position 783,747 of record JAJEJO010000310.1, on the reverse strand, counting down.
TGTTGTATGCCATCATGTTGCCACGGATAGTCACTTAAAATAATAAGGTGCAGACAGTGTGTGTGTGTAATAATATCCAATTTATCTAAAATTTTCTATATATTCATATGACATAGCAAAAAGACTAGAATAAAATATCCCACACTGATGAGAGTAGTCACCAGGGTCACTGTGTTTGGCTGCAGAGTTCACTTACCTCTGGGGAATGCAATTGGTGTTGGAGAGAATGATACTAGCTTTCTTTTATATACACTTTGGAATTCTCTGAAGTTTAATTTAAACAAATGAACAAAAATATTTTAAAGGCAAGCTACACACCAATCCCTGGGCCCCGAGGTTCTTAGGGGAGCAGGTGCACCAGAACACAAAGGATACATCCAAGTTCAGGAAAATGTCTCTTTTGAGTTCCAGCTCTATTTTGATTCTGCAAGCCATGGCTGCCTTCCTACCAACCCAAGGAGTAACCTAGCAGCAGTCTGGTGAGGGGAAATATAGCCCCCAAAGAAGGGCCACTTTGGGAAGAAAAAAGAAAATGCAAATGTGTTCTGAAAGCAGATGGTGTCTGGAAGGGAAAGTGTGTTTGGCAACAAGAAGGGAATCACAGGGGAAAGAGAGAAAAGCAGCAAAAGAGAAACAGCCAAAGGAGGTGGTAATTAAGTGCAAAGCTGAAGATTTCCAAGGGATTTTTCAGCTTTGGCAAGAGTCAGGCAGACTCAGCCTCTGGACAATTCTGTGGAAGTGTGCAGACATTGTTTTTAACTTCTTTTCTTTATTAAAAGTATTCCACTAGAGAAACAGCTCTGAACCATGATATCCTGACCCTGGTTTGTTAGCAATGCTCCCAGTATTGAAGTTTTCAAATCATTTCAGTTTTCTTTATAGTTAGAGGGCCTGAGGTTAGCCTTCTTGCTCACTGGCATTCTGGTATGTTTCCTGGAGCGGGAAACGAAGTCGCTGCCAATGTTAAAGGAACTGTGTGTAACCAGCAGACTGTCTCACCAACTCCCAATGTTGTCACTCTTCTCTGAATTCTGGAGCTTCCTGCGGCTCAGTGGAGGGGTAGGCAGGACAACCATAATGTTAAGAAATGCTTGTAACAAGTGCCGTGCCATTTCCCAATTCCTTTATAGCATCAATCAAAGCAAAGTATCTGAAAAACCAATAACAAAGGGATTAATTGATGGATTATTTTGCACTAAACAGCTTGCTGTGCAGCTGCTCAGGATATTAACAAGCACTACTGAACTATGGCTGCTCCAGGAGGGAACAGCTGTAGAGACTGCAGGCCCACTGCCCCACCCAGTGAGGGACAGGCTGCCGACGTCTGTATCAGCTCCTCTAGTCATGCCAGCAGCAGTTCATAGCCAGGACCATGAAGGACAGGTTTTGCATTTGGTTCTAAATACCCTTTGATGTCACATGAACTAAGCCAATGCCGAGAATACGTTACAATGTCCCAATTACTAGATCTATCTTCAGGGTAACATGTATACCAGGCACCAAACTCAAGGCCAGGAGACAAGTATGCTCTAGATGTGGTCAAAATTTTTCTGTCTTATAAAATGAGGCTTATTATACAAGCTAACCTTAACAAGGAGCTTTTGGATTAAATGAGCTCTAAACACCGCATGCAGGCAACTGACATTTCAGATACCTACCTACCAACCCTGAGTCTAATCTCAAACTAGACAGATAGAATATGTATATGCATATGAATACTAAATTAGGCCTTTCTACTATATGATATCTAATCTAAACCCCAAGAAGATAGAATTAATTTATAAATTGCCTCTGTCAGAAAGGAGTTTTTAAAATATAACTGTAATGTCTTTATTACAAAGTTAGCAAGTCCTTGATGTCATCTAATCCTCAGTTCATATCAATTTTCCCCAATTATCTCAAAGTGTGTTTTCATAATTGGATCATTTGAACCAGAATGCAAACAAGATCCACATCTTGCATAACACATATACATGTGCAGACACACACACTTACATACTTACTTTCTCTACTTCTGCCCTTTGAGAGCACCAAAGGTCTAGGAAGAGTAATACTCAATGGCAGTAACACCTGTTAGATTTCCAATCCTATTTTCCACTAAAAGGAACCAGAGATCCTTGAAGAAATGGTTTATTCTAGAGTTGAGGCAAGGAAAGTACCAGATGTGTTTGAAACATTGAGCCAGAAAGCAAGAAAGTACTCAAAGAAACATGGACATGGCAAACAGACAGAATGTGTGGGCCAGACTGATGGGGTTCCCAGGTTTCTAAGATGAGAAATTTGAGCACCAAAAAAATAATATAGTAATAGTTTATGTATAATTCATTGAATAAAATGAGAATCCATGAATCCAACTGATATAAGTGAATATTTTATGAGGAACAAGATAATCAAATATTTTCAAAATACTAATTACAAAGAGAAAAAAAGTAACTTCACAATGAAGAAGGCTGACAGACACCACCTTAATCAAGTGATCAAAATGAACATCATGGGATTCATTAAAATGATGTACCACTTGACAGTAAGATGCAAAAGGCCTCAGCTAAATTCTGTGATATTCTAACCACAAGGAAACATTGAAAAAATCAAAATTGAAGGACATCTACAAAATAACTGACCTGAAATCATCAAAAGCATCAAAGTCATGAAAGTCAAAGATTGAGGAAATTTCCAGAATGAAAGAGAGTAAAGAAACCTAACTAAATAAAACACTGGAAAACTGGAAATCCATATGTAATAAAATGAAATTAAACCTCTATCTCTCACTCTGCACAAAACTCAACTCAAAATAGATCAAGAACCTAGGAATTAGATCAGAGACCCTGTACCAAATAGAAGAAAAAGTAGGCCCAAACCTCATCATGTTGGCTTAGGACCAGAACTCCTGAACAAGACCCCCAAAGCACAAGAAATCAAAGCAAGAATCAATAAATGGGATGGATTCAAACTAAAAAGCCTTTTCTCAGTGACAGAAACAATCAATAATGTGAAAAGAGAGCCTACAGAGTGGGAGAAAATCTTTTCCACATGCACTTCAGATAGAGCTCTAATCTCCAAAATTTATAAAGAACTTTTAGAATTTTACATAAAAAAATACAAAGAACCCAATCATAAATGGGCTAAGGAACTGGGCAGATACTTTACAGAAGAATATATACAGACAAGTAATAAATATATGAAAAAGTGTTCAACATCTCTAGTAATTAGAAAAATGCAAATTAAAACAACTCTAAGATTTCATCTTACTCCAATTAGAATGGCTTTTATCAAGAACACAAGCAATAATAGATGTTGGTGTGGATGTGGGGAAAAAGGCACACTGGTACATTGCTGGTGGAGCTATAAATTGGTGCAGCCACTCTGGAAAGCAGTATGGAGATTCCTCAGAAAATTTGAAATGGAACCACCATTTGACCCAGCCATTCCACTCCTCAGTTTATACACAAAGGACCTAAAATCAGCAAAGTATAGGGATGCAGCCACATCAAAGTTTATAGCAGCTCAATTCGCAAGAGCTAGATTGTGCAACAACCCTAGATGCCCTTCAACAGATGAATGGATAAAGAAACTGTGGTATATATACACAATGGAATATATTCAGCCATAAAGAAAAATAATATTATGGCATTTGCAGATAAATGGATGGAATTGGAGAATATCATGCTAAATGAAATAAGCCAAGCCCAAAAAACCAAAGGCCACATATTTTCTCTGATAAGTGGATGATGATACATAATGGGGGTGGGGGGGTAAGAGAAGAATTTAGGAACTTTAGATTATGTAGAGGGAAATGAGAGGGAGGAAGGGCAGGGGTATGAAAGATGATGGAATGAGACAGACATCATTACCCTATGTACATGTATGATTACACAAATGGTATGAATCTACATTGCATACAACTGTAGAAATGAAAAAGTTGTACCCCATGAATCAAAATGCAGTCTGTAAAAATAAACAAATAAAATTTTAAAAATAATCTTAATTAGGATTCATTGACATTGGAGAGAACATCTTTATTTGGTTTTGAGCACCTGTGCTTCAACTATTGGTGACTTCCAGAAAGGGACAGTAAGATAACCAACCACATGTATTGAAGATTCCCCTTCTGATATTTCACTCATATGGTAGACCTTGTGTTAAAATACATACAAACACACAAATACACACACACACTGCTAAAACAGGAAAGAAAGATAAAAGAATCTGATTTAGTTGAGTGACCCTTAGGCTTAAGTAGCCATAGATAACGTGAGAGCCATCTTATCCTGCAAAACCCTCAAAAGGCTAGCCCTTGGAGATACCAGGCAAGGATTCATGGATGAAACACAAATTTAAAATAGGGAGACAGTTCATAAGTTAACATAAGGAAGAACTGTGTTCTCTCTTACTACCAAATAGAGAAGATATGGAGCTAAGTAAACACTCTTTGATGGGAAATAGGAAACTTTCTCAATAGATACTTAAACAACCTCAGACAAAATACATGCACATGCCAATAAGCAAAAATGCCCTTGGAAAAGTGGCCTCCTGCTTGGTCATCCTAAGGAAAAGGCTAGGAAAAAAAAAAGAGTAACTTTCTTCACCTGCTATTTTCCCTAAAAATAGTTCACATAGGAAAGAGAAGAACTGCTTGATTCTGAGTCTGTATTAATTTTCACAGTAATGGTTGATGCCACAGAAATTTCCAACGATGACAATTTTTTAAGCATCAGTATGAATTCAGATACTTTTATCTTTGATATGCTTTAACCAATTGTTGTGATTTTTTCCTCTTGATTTCCAAATTGTTTCTGCATCCATTTGGCACAATTTCTGTAGTCAACAGTTTTCTTCCATATCTTCCCTTCTTTCTCTCCTTTCCTTCCTCCGTTCCCTGCTTCTTTTCCTTTCTTTTCATCTGCCTTTTCTTTGCACAACAAAACGTTCCATGTTCATTGTTTACATTTCTTTCCCCAAACCTGTAATCAAACCTGTAATCCCAGCTCACTGAATTAATTCCTTTTCAAAATAGAACAAAATTCAGGATACCTTGTTTCCTCAACTCTTTTGTTGAAGTTTGTCTCTTCCAACTTCAGCTATGAACTCCTAAAAATGGCAAAACAAATACAGCACAGCCCAAGTCATATTGTTGGCATTATAACAGCTTGCTTCTTAGTATGGGGACAAGGTGGTTGAGAGAGATAATCTAACCCTTTTATTAACTCCCTTGAATCAGAAATGGGACAGTGATTAAATTTTTCTTTGCTTTTATTTTTTTTTTAATTTATTTAATTTTGATTCATTGAACACAAATGGAGTACAGCTATTATTTCTCTGGTTGTACACAAAGTAGATTAAATTTTATTTCAACTTTTCGTATTGTAGGCACTGAGGGACGGACGTGTGAGTTTATTTGTTCCAGTAGAAACATTTACAAGTGGTAAGTGAGTCAATTTCCAGAATCCTTTTAACCATAAAATTAGAGCCAGATGATATTGTTTGAGCAAACACTTTGGGAGGAGGTGAGAGAGGAAACCATGTGGTTTCCTCAGGGGGCTAGATTTCTGGACATAGGAAACAGCTTGTGTGAAGATCTTGAGGTGAGAATATGCTTTGAGTATTTGTGAAACTGTAAGGCTACTGTGGCTGAGTGAAATCAGCAGGGTGAAGGGAGGAGAGAAGATCAAAGACATAAGGTGAATGTCTGCAAGACAAAGTACCCTGGGCCTTGTAGGACATTTTCAGTGCTTACTTTGAGGTGATACAGGAAATAACCTCTGGGTTTGGGACAGAGAAATGGCTTTATCCAACTTATATTTTAACAAAATTGTTCTGGCTGCTATATGAGTATAGAATGAAGCAGGGCAAGCATGAGACACAGAGAGATCAGTTAGGAAGCTACTGTAATGGAAGATGTTCACTAAGACAAGGTGAAAGCAGTGATGGATAGGCAAAGTCATCAGGTTATGAATAACATTTAAAAGTAGTGCCAACAGGATCTGCTAAAAGTGCAAAGGATAGAGAAGTAGGTATCTCTCCCCAGATATAGGTACAAAAGTCAGAGAAACACCAAATCCTTAAGAGTTTTGGTTTGAGCCACTTAAAGGGCAGAGATTCCATCAACAGATATAATAAAGAATTTTGAGAGAAGCACATTTTGAAGAAGTTTCTCAGGACCTCAGTTTTGAACAACGAAGTTGAGATGTCTATTAAACATTCAAATGGAGATGCTAAGTATGTGGATAACTATATAGTTCTGGAGTTCAGGAGAATGGTCCAGGCAGGAGATGTATACTTAGGCATTGTGATAGGTATATTAAGATCCCCCAAGATGTACACGTTCTGATCCTCAGAGCCTGTGAATACACTACATTACAGATGTGAAGGACTCTGCCAACATGATTAAGTGTCTGAACCTTGAGACAGTGAGATTATCCTGGATTCTCAGGATGACCTAACCTGATCAGAAGGTCCTGAAAAGCAAAGAACTTTTCCCAGTTGTGGTCAGGAGAAGGTCAGAGAGAGATTTTTCTGGCTTAGAAAACAGAGGAAGGGGCCACAAGGTGGGGAATATAGGTTGATTATAGAAGCTAGAAAAGGCAAGGAAATAGGATTTTCCACAACAGCCTCCAGAAGGAAATGAAGCCCTGTTGACAGGTTGATTTTAGCCCACTGAGAGCTGTCCCAGACTTCTGGCCTACAGAACTAGAAGATCATCAAATTGTGTTTTCTTAAGTCTCTAAGGTTGTGATAAAACTGTTAAGGCAGCAAATGAAAATGAATGCAGGCATCGTCAACATATAGGAGATATTTAAATCCATAAAACCACAATGATTTGAGACAGCAGAAGTCTTGGGACTGGGCCATGAGGTATTTGCATATTAAGTCAGGGGAATGGGAAGACCCAGCAAAGTTAACTCAGAAGTATATATTAGTCAGCTCTTTGTCACGGTGACCAAAATACCTGACAAAAACAATTCAGAGAGGGAAAAGTTTGAGGTCATAGTTTCAGAGGTTTAGTCCGTGTTGAGCCAACTCCATTACTCTGGGCCCAATGTGAGGTAGAACATCATGGCAGAAGGACATGGTAGAATATGCTGCTCTAATCACAGTGACCAGGAAGCAGAAAGAAAGAGGGGATAAGAGGCTTCAAGGAAGATGAACCCCTCCAGGGCATAGCCCCAGTGACCCACTCTCTCCAACTAGGCCCCACCTTCTTACAGTTATCACCCAGTTAGTCCATTCAAACTAGGTGACAGCTCTCATAATCTAATCATTTCACCTCCAAACATTCCTGCATTAACACAGGAGCTTTTGAGGGATGCCTCATATCCAAACCATAACAAAGCAGTAGACATGAGGACAAAGTGGTATTCTAGACATCAAGTAAGGAATTTGTGTTACATGCTGCTACAGGGTGAGGTAGGGTGAGGATCAAATTAGGGAACAAGACAGAAAAGGGAAAACGTGTGCTCTGGTCAGCTGCTCCACAGAAAGAAGAAAGTGAACCCTGCCCCTCAAATCTCAAGCCACACGGACAGGAGAGACACAGCATGACACCCAAGGTGCTGACTTTTGCATACATAGTAAGACTGGACACAAGTAAACATGGCCCAGCCAACATCCTGCTTCCCAACTGATTGACTCTTTTTTCCCTTGGAGGAGGGAGAGCATGTGAGTCAGGAACGGAGGAGAAAAGGAATAGAGAGGAACAAGATGAACTCTAGACTTCCTCTTACATTAATGTTTTGTCTTTTACCATCCAGTACAGTCTTAGCCCTCCAAGGCCCTAACTTGTTAAATGATATATGCTCTTAAGTCCGAGAGTGTTAACATAATATCTCATGTCCAGGAAATTGTTTTTTTCTTAAAGAAGACATTGAAATTAAAATACACAACCTTCTGGTACTTGGCATTTCATGCCAGTCATAGCTTCAGACAAACTTTTATGTCCTGCCTTCTTTCACCTTAAAACTCAAGTGTTAGGTAATCATCTATAAAAGACTGAAGTCACAAGAAGAAAACTGTTGTGGCCTGAGACAAATATAGCCCTTATCACACTGCCTCCCACTGATACAGTTATTTGTTTACCTGTTCATATTCTCCCCTAGATTTGGAAGTTCTTGAAAGGTGAGATTGTGCCCTTTCATCACTGAATCAAAAAACAATAATTTACAAATTTCCCATTCATTGAACTTGTCCTATGTGTCAGACACAGTGCTAATTGCTTTCAGGCATTTAATCTTTACACAACCCTGTGAGATGGATATAATTTACCCCATTTTGCAGATAAGAAGATTGAGACTCAGAAAGGTTAAGACATTTGCTTAAATAGTCATATTAAGTCAGAGAGTTTTAGAGCAATCCAATGCCCAAATCTGTGCTGAATAAAAATTTCCCCCCCATAAATGTTCACATCTCATTCCTAGAACCTGTGAATGTTACCTTGTATGGAAATGGATCTTTGAAAGTGCAATTAGAGTAAGGATTTTGAGGTGGGAAGATTATCCTGGATTATCCAAGGGGGCTCAATATCATCACATGGATCTGTACAAGAGGGAGGCAGATCAGACTGAGTAGGAAAATATGTGACAAAAGAAGCAAGAGTTGAAGTGATGGTAACAGGGCCCTGAGCCAAGACAGGCAGATGGTTTCTAAAGTTTGGAAAGGATAAGGAGGCAGATTCTCCCTAGACCCTCCAGAAGGGAACACAGACAGCCCTGGTAACCCTTGACCTCTAATTTATGGTCTTCAGAACAGTAAGATACTCAATTTGTATTTTTTTAAGCTATTGAGTCAGTGGGAACTTGTTGCAGTAGCAATGGAAAATTGTGCAGCAATCTCTGCCTCTGTCCTTCATGGTGTTTACACCATGGTCTTTACATCTGGGACCCAAGGCAGTGCCTGACACACGGAGCACTTAGCAAATATCAGGGGATGTTCGCTAAGTGAATTAATGAAGGAGATTTTCCTCTGAGCCTTTTGTCACCTGGATCACTTGAACTCCTGACCAAGAGAATCTAGCCTACCTCAGACACAGGTAGGCAGGAGCAGCCATGTTAAATCTGGAATGATATGTATTTTTCCTATTGTTATGTTGGCTGGATGAGCAAGTTATGGTCTGAGGTTTATCCTATGCCAGTCAGTGCAGCTCTGGAATACATGACCAAATGCAAACCTAACTTACTGCTGTGATTTAGAGCCATGGGGGCTGGAGGGCTGGGGTGGGGAAAGCTGGATTTTTTTTGTTTTGTTTTGTTTTGTTTTGTTTTGGAAGAGGGGATTGAACTCAGGGTCACTCGGCCACGGAGCCACATCCCCAGCCCTATTTTGTGTTTTATTTAGAGACAGAGTCTCATTGAGTTGCTTAGCGCCTTGCCCATGCTGAGGCTGGCTTTGAACCCTCGATCCTCCTGCCTCAGCCTCCCGAACCACTGGGATTTTAGGCGTGCACCACCACACCCGGCAAACTGGCTATTTTTATCTCAACAACTTAGGATCTTTTCCATTCCCTTTGGAAGTAAACTAAGCATCACAAATGATCCAATTGAAATTTTAAGTAGCATTAGTAAAAAGATGAGCACAGATCACATTTTACAATCTAATTCCTTTATCTAAATTATTTCATGACAAACTGAAGCAATAAATACACATATACACACTGTGAATATATATAACTCTATCTGCCCCTTTTTCTGAAACCATCTTGGCCCATTCTTTAAACAAGGAAGATGATATTTTCTATATCAGCACCAATAAGGAAAATGTTTTCCAAATTAATAAAAAGTCAATGGACCCCAAAGCTCAGCTGCTTAGGAAGTGAAGAGTTAGAAATCCGAAAATTCTTTAGATTTCACAAATGACTCATCATACCGTGAAAGGTGATTTCCCCTTCTGGTATCCTACTTTCTGTAACTAGTTAAAATCCTCAACTTAAAGATTAGAAATTTCAAACAGTTTCAGATCTCTTAAGAACAAGTCCTACAAAAGCAGAAAGATAATCAAAACCCAACCAAAAACAACTATTTAGAGTTCATATGTTTGTGATCTATAATCTATTTGTAGCTGACCAGGAAGGTAAAATAAATTATTGAGTAGATCTAAGTTCAGTCACTGCCTTCAGTGTAGACCTCTGATTAGACTGGCAATTACCATAGCATTCCCACTTGACAGCACAGGCTCCCCATGGTCCTCAATGGCTTCAGAATCTGAATAATCTGAATAAATCACACATACTAGAGTTCTATTGAGACCACCAGAAAGTCAATTTATTTGTGGCCCGAGAGAGAATTTTATTACTTCTCAGATTAACAGTTTAAAATGTTTTGCTTCTTTGCCTCACGGGTATTAGTTTGATGTATGAGGCTGGGAGATTATTAAATCTTTGTTGCCTTCCAAAGATGTAAATTAAACCACAGCACCTCCTTAGTCACCTTCCTGGTACAAGCTGGAGATTTATTATGAACTTGTCACTCTTGCATGCTCATCAAAATAAGCAGCACCATGATTAATTACTCCTGTTTATTTAAGGGTACCTGTCATTCTAGCTTTTTGTGGACAGGGTGTTACAAAATTTTCCAATTTCTTTGCAGAAGTGTGGGATGAGGACTTCTAGAGGACTAATAATTTCTATGGACATATTTGAAAGAAAAGTGACGTGTGTCATTCTGTTTTGTTCTATCAGCTTTAAATGAAGCTGAATTTCATTTTGGTTTCCCTTTCCTAGTCATAGACATCACATTGGCTGATTCTGTTCATCTGGACAGCTTCCAAAGATTTTGAAGAGCTTCAACATTAAATGGATATGAACTGTAAAATGCTCTTCTCAATTCTGTTATAATCCAGTTCAACAAAGAGTATTCATTAGGTTCCTTCTATCTGGCAAGCAGCAAATGTGAATGCTTTCATTCATTTATTCATACAATATTCATTTAATGTCTTTTGTGTGCTAGTAATGGTATGAGGTCAAAAGAGTGAACAGTCCCCTCCCCAACGGGGTTTATAACCTTGCTCTTCCCAAGGCATTTGTCTCCCATATTGTAAATAGGAGCGAATGAAGAGACAGCGAGGGCCTGGGTCAAAGGGAAGAAAGCACAGTGTCTTCATTCTAAGATAAGTTTGTATAAAAAAAGGCATTGAGCAGAGGCAGGCTGAATGGGCCATCTGCGAGTGCAGTACCCCTGCTCATCCAGCATGTGTCTGCAGGACTGAGCTCTCTGAAGCCACGGCATCTCACCTGTCTCCTTACTGTCGCTGTTATACACAGACCATCTGGGTTACACCACAATCACCAAAACAGAAAGGTTTCAAATGAATTTTGCAGGCATGGCTGCCTATCTTCTGATCTGCCATAACAAGAAGTCACCTGACCAGTTTAGATTACAAAATAATCAAACTATTTTTTAAGACACAGGTTTCTGATCATATCCTTATCTTTTATGTCTTCAATATAGAAACTGTCAAACACACAAAAATGATAAAGAACCCCATGTACCTATCACCTTGCTCCAATGATTATCAACATCTTGCTATTCTTGTTTTTATTAATCACATTTCTTTCTCTTCACCTTTTTAGTATTTTAAAATAAACCCTTGCCATCATACCACTTCACTTCCAAATACATGACTCTAACTCCAACACATAAAGTTTCTAAAATAAATATCATTGCACTATCTAACAAAATAGCGATGATTCTTCAACATCTTCTAATCCCTAGCTCATGTTCAAATATCTCTAATGTTCTAACAACATTCTTTTGATCAAGGCAAGGTGGTGTACACCTGTTATTCCAGCAACTTGTGGGGGCTGAGGCAGGAGGATCACAAGTTCACAGCTAGCCTCACCAATTTAGTGAGGGTCCTCAGCAATTTAGTGAGACCCTGTCTCAAATTAAAAACCAAAAAGGACTGGGAATATAATTCAGTGCAGTGGACCCTGAGTTCAATCCCAAGTATTCCTTGCAAAAAATCTTTCAGATTGAAAGAAAATTCAAAGTCTACACATTAAATTTGGTTGATTTGTCTTTCACACACACTTTTCCTCCTGATGTCCTTTTACATATCACAAAATTTATCTCCAGTTTGATTTTTTTAATCTATAATAACTGTCCAAACTTGATATGTGCTCCTGGTTAAACCTTATTATGTAATATTTTCAAGATCAAATACCCAGTAGGGTGATCAAATGATCTATCATTCAGAGAAACTACTGAGTCAAAGAAGATACTATTAATAATTACATCAGTGTGAAACAGGACAATACTCACCCTACATTAGAATATTGCAGGGGTGAAAAGAAGGCTCAGGCTTCTGGATTCCACTCAGGAGATGAAGAGCTGGAAAGAATGTTCTGTCCATACTTACAAGTTTAAAAAATGCTGACAAAATTGCAAGTTAAAAACTGCTCCTGGATCCATCACAGAGTTGAAGTAGGAGAAACACCAACTGGCGTAAATCTGAGAGCCAAGGACCTGTAGGGAGACACTGAATGCAAGACCTCATTTACTTGGGGCAGCTGAACACTAATCAGGACTCACCTAAAAGTGTGAACAAATTGGTAAAAGACTCAGCATTAGCTGGTGACAGAATATGGCTAAAGATCCAGAGGGAGTGTTATGGTTTGGATGTGAGGTATCCCCAAAAGTTCATGTGTGAGACAATGCACAAAAGCTCACGTGTGAGACAATGCAGGAAGGTTCAGAGGAGAAATGATTGGGCTGTAAAATTCTTAACCCAAACAGTGATTGAATGCTCTGATAGGTATTAACTGAATGATAACTGAAGTGGTAGGGTGTGTCTCCAGGAGACTGGAATTGAGGCGTGGCTTTGTATCGGGAGAGTAGAGACTCTCTCTGCTTCCTGTTGACATGAGCTGCTTCCCTCTGCCACACTCTTCCTGCCTCACCTTGAGACCCGAAGACTAGAGCCAGCCTTCTATGGACTAAGACCTCTGAACCTCTGAGCCCTCAAATAAACTCTTCCTCCTCTACAGTTGTGCTGGGCGGGTCATTTAGTCACAGCAGTAAAAAACAAAACAAAACAAAACAAAATAACCTGACTAAAACAGGGAATTCACACCACCACACCACTCACTAGACAGACTACTTCTCTCTACAGACTCCAGTGAGTACTCACTGACACAGTGGGAGTCCTGAGAAAAGGTCCTTGGGGAGGGGTGGACTTCTACCTGCAGATGTGGAAAGAAAATAGTAGAAACCTTAGGAAGGGGCAAGAACATGTGCCAGGCACAGAACTAGCACTGGGGAGAGACAGGAGCCTTAGAAGGGTCACACCCCTGAGATCCAGAGACACAGAGACACAGGGCTGCTGAACAGAGGCTCAATCGGAACAGAGAAAACCTCCTTCACACGTCGCCACTAGGGTAAGAAGTTTCATATAACAAGGGACAGCTGCTGAGAGGAACCACGTGGAAGCAGGAGCAGAGATAGTCTGAGACATTGCAAAGGAGAAGGTATCAAGGTAGGATGGACATTGAAAGAATCCGTCAGTGGATAAACCTGCCTCTGTCCTAAACACAGCACTGTGTCTGAGAAACCTGGAGCCTCTGGTGTACCCAAGACAGTCCTAGGAACAAGCCCCAAACCCACCTCAATCCAGTCCAGATGGACTCGCACCCCACATTAAAAGTTCAGAAAAATGAAAGAAGTGCTTATTTACAGAAATAATCTGTTTACCTCCATATATGCTGCCTTACACAAGATGTCCAGCTTTCAACAAGATAAGTATACAGTGCACAACACACACACATACCACACAAAATTCCACAAAGCAACCCACAGAGGCAGATTCATAGATGACACTAACATTGGAACTATCAGGTCTCTGAGAATTTAAAGTTGCTTTGAAAAATGTGTTCAAGTCTCTCATGAAAGTACTGGGTAGCACTCATTGTCAGATGGGTCATTTCAGTAGAGAGACAAAAATTGTATTTTAAAAAATCAAATGCAGATGCACTTGACTGTGGAATGAAAATTACAGGGTAAAAGAACAGAATGAAATGTTGTATGTTCTGTAAAGGCCAATGTGTACAACTGTCCAGGGAAAGTGAAAGGAGAAGGGCAGACAGAAAGCAGAAAATCTTGCTGATTGCTTTTCAGGAAATATTTAAGAATAAAATGATATAATTTTAAATTAAGTACCAGAAGAAGAAGAAGAAGAAAGACAGAAAAAGCATTACTATCTTATTTTAATACTATTTAAGAAATCAATAGATAGTATCCAAAAACTTGGGAGTCTAAGTACATATGTAAAGATACTAGTAAATGATAACTATTAGGAAAATTTGTACATTTATTCTAAGTACCAAAATTAATGAGAAAGAGGTCAAAGAGGAGAAAGGAAATGTAAGTGTAAAAGAAAAAAAAAAACCCATACATATCAGCATGTGAATTAGCTTAACTCACCCATTAAAAATATTTTTTCAGATAAGCTTCAAAGTAAAATCCAACTCTATGCTGTATATATGACATCTAAAACAAAGGTAGTTGAGTAGGTTAAAATTTTTAAATGAACAAAGTCATATCAAATAAACACATAATAAGACAATGGTTATACTCATTCTTCATGCACACATACACACAAAAATAAGCATTAAAATAAGAACATTTTGTAACGTTAGAGACTGCAATTCACGATTAACAGCTACTACCATCTATGCATCCAATATTATACCGGTAACTTTCAAAAGCATAAGATTTAATGCAAGGAGAAATAGAACTATACACATGAAAATATGAAAATTTAACACACTTTTCTCAGTCACTTTTTTACAGACCAATCAAGTAAATTTTTTAAGAAGATTAAGAAAAAATACAGGAGACCAAAACAACATAAACAATATAGATTTTACAGATGTAATTCCAAATGCTCATAGAACATTGGCCAAAGGGGAAAAATGATAATTTATTATGCCAAAAGAAAAATGTTAAGAAATTCTTGGAAACAGCATAAAATGGATTCTCAGGCCACCATACAACAAAATCAAGATGATAAAAAAAAGAAAACAGGCATTCCCACCAAGAAATTTAATTTTTTTTAAACTAGGAGTCACTTTACCACTCAACACCATCCCCAACACTCTCTATTTTCAATTTTTATAGAGGGTCTCCCTAAGTTGCTAAGGTCGGCCTCTAACTTGCAATCCCCCTGCCTCATCCTCTGGAGTCACCAGGATTACAGGTAAGCACCACTGACCAAATGCCATACACTGCCCCCACCCCCACCCCCACACCCATAGAGTTAACTAATTCTTGGGTCCAGAGATTTTCCTCTTTGACAAGACAAAGGTAAAGAACACTTTGAAAATAATAATAAATACATGATGAATCATAATCTGTGCATAACAACTGGAACAATTCAAATAATTAACAAAATGCAAAAATAATTGAAATAAGTATCTCACTTGAAAAATCTAGAAAAAGAGAGCAAAGCAAACTAAAATAAAGTAGTAGAAAGTAATAAAAGCAGAAATTAGTGAGTTATAAAACAGAAAAACAAACAAACCAAAATGCTGATCCTTTGGAAATTAACAAATAAAAAACAGAAACTACTCCAACACCTGGAGATTAAATAATAGACTATTGAATGATGCATGGATGACAGAAGACATCAGGGAGGAAATAAAAAAATTCTTAGAGGTAAAAGAAAACAATGATACCACATATCAAAATCTCTGGGACACTACGAAAGCAGTACTAAGAGGAAAATTCATCACATGGAGCACATTCAATAAAAGAATGAAAACTCAACAAATAAACAACCTCACATTACAGCTCAAAGCCCTAGAAAAAGAAGAACAGATCAACACCAAAAGTAGTAGAAGACAGGAAAAAATTAAAATCAGAGCTGAAATCAATGAAATTAAAACAAAAGAAACAATTCAAAAAATTGACAAAACAAAAAGTTGGTTCTTTGAAAAAATAAACAAAATTGATAAACCCTTAGCCACACTAACAAAGAGATGGAGAGAGAAAACTCAGATTACTAAAATACATGATGAAAAAGGAAATATCATGACAGACACTATTGAAATACAAAACATAATTAGAAACTATTCTGAAAATCTATACTCCAACAAAGTAGAAAATCTCAAAGACATCGACAGGTTTCTAGAGACATATGATCCACCCAAACTGAATCTGGAGGACATACACAATTTAAATAGATCAATTTCAAGCAAAGAAATAGAAGAAGTCATCAAAAGCCTACCTATTAAGAAAAGTCCAGGACCACATGTATTCTCAGGTGAGTTCTACAAGACCTTCAAAGAAGAACTCATTCCAATACTCCTCAAAGTATTCCATGAAATAGAAGAGGAGGGAACCCTTCCAAACTCATTCTGTGAAGCTAATATCACCCTGATACCAAAACCAGACAAAGACACATCGAGGAAAGAAAGTTTCAGACCAATATCCCTAATGAACATAGATGCAAAAATTCTTAACAAAATTTTAGCAGATCTCATACAAAAACATATTAAAAAGATAGTGCACCATGATCAAGTGGGTTTAATCCCAGGGATGCAAGGTTGGTTCAACATCCGGAAATCTATAAATGTAATCACCTCATCAACAGGCTTAAAGTTAAAACACCTCTTCATGCTCAAAACACTAGAAAAAATAGGAACAGTAGGAACATGCCTCAACATTGTAAAGGCTATCTATGCTAAGCCCAGGCCAACATCATTCTAAATGGAAAAAAACTGAGAGCATTCCTGCTAAAAACTAGAACCAATGAAGCTTAATTTAAATACATTAAACAAAAGAAACAAGCTCAAAACAATAAAAATACTTTTAAAATCATGAGATGACTTCATAAAACGCTATAAAAAAAAACAAAAGAAAAGAAAATCAAGATTAAATAAATAACGTTCCAAGAATATAAGCCAAAACTGACACTAAGACAAAAGCTCTAAATAGATGAATTTTATAGAAGGAAATAACAGGAAATCACAAAAATGCTCTCCTGCCAAAAAGAAAACAGGCTTGACTATTTTCACATAGAAGTCTACTAAACCTTTAAAAATCAGATGTTGCAAATACTTAACTATTTCAGGATACTGGGAAAAAAATTTTTAACATTGATTCTAAACCCAAAGTTTGCACACATATATACATGAAAACCATAGATCAGTCTCACTAATACTGGTACAAAAATTGTAAACAAAATTATAGCCTTAGCTGGATGTGGTGGTGTATACCTATAATCCCAGCTACTCCAGCAGCTGAGGCAGGAGGATCGCCAAGTTCAAGTCCAGCCTCAGAAATTTAGCAAGACCTTGTCTCAAAATTAAAAAGGGCTGAGGCATTTGACCCTGCTATCCCACTCCTTGGCTTATACCCAAAGGACTTAAAATCAGATTGCCTCAGTGATGCAGCCACATCAATGTTCATAGCTGCTCAATTCACAATAGCTAGATTGTGGAATCAACCTAGATGCCCTTCAGTAGATGAATGGATAAAGAAGCTGTGGTATATATACACGATGGAATATTACTCAGCCATAAAGAAGAATAAAATTATGACATTTGTAGGTAAATGGATGTTGGAAACTGTTATGCTAAGTGAGATCGGCCAATCCCAAAAATCCAAAAGCCGAATGGTCTCTCTGATAAATGAATGATGATGCATAATGTGGGGGGGAAAGATGGCAAGAATGGAGGAAAGAGAGCTAGCATAGAGGGAAGGGAGGGGTGGGGGCGGGTAGGGAGTAAAATCAATAACAGAGTGTGTGACAGATATCATTGCCCTGTGTACATGCAAGAAAGCATGGATGGTGTGACTCTACTTTGTGTACAACCCTTGAAACAATAGCTGTACTCCATTTGTGTTCAATGAATCAATAAGTAAATAAAAAAAATAAAATTAAAAAATAAAAAAAATAAAAAATAAATAAATAAATAAAATAAATAAAAAGGGCTGAGGATATAACTAAGTGATAGAGCACCCCTAGGTTCAATCCCCAGTAACACACATAGAAATCAGCAAACAGAATCCAATAACCCATCACAACCAAGTACTACCTATTTAATATTAGGACATCCATTAATACAATTAAACATAATAGAAAAATATATTCATCTCTACAGATCAAAAAAATAGAAAAATTTAAATACCCATTTATATTTTTTAAATCTTAAAAAACTAGGGATTAATACCCCCCTAGTACAATAAAAATAAGTACACTTTTAAACAAAATCAGTAGCTGCTATAATGAGAAAACACTGAAGCAGCAGTTCTTGAGAGTATGGCCCATGGATTCTTTCAAGACTCTGAATATTTTCATCATAAAAGCAAGACATTATTCTTTCCTTTTTCACAGTGCTTTATTTTTCCCCTTCCCCTAGTCAGGAATCCAACACAGGGTCTCATGTGAGATAGGCAAGTGTTCTACCACTGAGTACATTCCTAGCCCCCTTTTACAATGTTGATAGTAGCACCCATGACACAAAAGCAGTGGTGGGCAAAATCGCCAATATCTTAGCACAAATCAAGGTGATGGCACCTTCATCACATATACTCATGATGAGAGATAAACCATTTTTACATGAAAGGGTCCTTGGTGAGTTTGTTTAAAAAATGTTAGTTTTGTTGTCTCTTTGTTTTGCAGTGCTAGGGATCAAACCCAGGACTGTGCATATTAGGCAACCACTCTGCCACTGAGTTGCACCCCAGCCTCAACTAGTCTTGATCATAGGACACGTCTTTAATAATCCTGGGAGAGAAGTGGAAAGCACACAGAGCTTCTGCTGCATACTGAAGCAAAACGACGGTCTCCAGGAAAAGCAGTTGTGTGACCTGAGTCCCAAACTCAAATTCTGCATTTTTCATGCAACACTATTTCTACTTAAAAATACAACTGGCAGACAAATTTATTCGGACTTGAGTATTTGGCAGACATTTTCTCAACGAATAAAGTGAGCTGTCACTTCAAAGAAAACTACTGTCAGCACTCGTTGCCATGATAAAATTTGAGCATTCAAATGAAAATTAAAATTTTAGAAGACTTTTCACCATCCTGAACAATACTTAGATTTTTCTGCTAAGATCAAGAGATGATTAAAATCTGAGTTTTTGATACTGTATAATCAAATATGTCAACATTTGCAAGATCTGTATTACTCAGTGAACCAGTATCTTCAAAATGACAAATATGTAGTATTAAAAAACTACACGGAAATGATCCACCCAAAGTGCAAGACAGACCAATGGATTTTAGTGTAGCAGAGCAGAAAACGTTCATTTATATAAAGATTCTTCATTGCAACCAATTTTTAGGAAGCTACCATCTGTCAAGTTTTGACACAGCATCAGAGAATATCCATAATTATCTTAAAAGGTTATTAAAATTACTCTTCCCTTTTCCAACTACTTACTATGTGAGGAAAGATCTTAAGCCCTTCAACCAAAACAATATAGTGCCACAGATTGAGTGTGAAATCACATGAGAGTCCATCTGTCTGCTTTTATCAAGACATAAAAAAGATTTGCAAAGATGTAAACACTGCCACACTTCCTACTAAATTTTTAAGCTATTTTCATAAAAATGTTAATTATGATAATGTAATGGTTTTGTCACTGACTAAAACAAAATTGTTCTCAGTCAATTTCTGATATGAAAAATACCAAGGGATATAACTCCCATAAGTAAAAGCTCTATGGGTTCCTCAATGTTCACAAAAGTGTCCCAAGACCAAAAGTTTATAAGATACACTGCACTACAGACATTCCCACTAAAGCCAGGATGACGACGACTCTGGGCAGAAAATAAGCAATATGAAACTAGCACTTAAAGTGGTAGACTGTATGGGAGTTATCAAAATCTGAATATTTTTAAAATTAGCAGTCATCAATATGAAGGACCCCTTCCTCTATGCACCTAAGCCAAAAGTGAATAATTCAAGAATCAAGAATAGTTGCAACTGATTAAAATACATCAAATACATAACAACCCATAAGTTCCTAGATAATTTTTAAAAACAACTACAACCACAAAATCTCATTGGTCACCTTTCAAGGTTGCTAATATACCAACTTACCTTTCTGAAAATTAATAAAGGGCTTTAAAAAATTAACCATATGTCCAGCTTTCCCTGAACAAACTATTTCAGAATAGTTGATACTTTCAGTACATCTCTATAAAAGTCACTTACTACAGGAAAAAAAGGGGGGGCTTAGAAAAACACTACTCTGAAAACCCTAATAATGGAGCTAGTTATCATATTCAATGGATACAATGCCTATTAAGAAAGAAAACTTGAGATCCAAGATGGCGGATTAGAGGAAGGCTGCATTCCTACTTGCTCCGTGGATTCCTACTTGTTCGGGATTCAAACAGCAGGAATATGACTCTCAACGAGATTTAATATTCAAAGCACATATAAGGGGTCCCCAGGTGCAGCTCCAGAACCAACTCAGCCGGGCTGGGCTCGGCCCGCCGCGGGCAGCGAGCGACGATCCGGGAGCCGGACAGCTTCGATCCGATCCGGGAGCGCCTGAACCTGCAGCTGCTTCGGAGCCACCGACCTGGATCTGCGACAGCCAAGTGAGTGCGGGTCCCCAGTAGCGCTTCGGAGTCACTGGCCGGGGCTCCAGCACCAGCCAGCGGCCTCCCAGGCAGAGACCGAGCATCTCAGGCTACCTGGGCATTCAGAGGCGTCCGGGAAACTCTGAGATCGCGGACTCTGGTGGGGAGATGGAACTACCCCACGCCATTTTGGCGGCTTAACTGGCGGAGAAGGCTCATTACCAGCTTCCTAGGGCCTTCGGCTGCGTCAGGGGAGCTTCAACCGGGAAACTCTGGGAACGCAGTCTCTGGCGGGAAGTGGGAACTATTCTGTGCCGCTCCCCCCAGCTTACCTGGCAGAGAGCGCCCATCTTGGGCTTCCCAGGCCCTCAAGCCACACCTGGAGAGGTGGGCCCGGAGCCCCTTGAATCACTGACTCCGGCAGGGGAGGTGGAACTGCTCTGAGTTTGGCGGATTCCCTGGCAGTGGGGGTCCATTTCCAGCTTCCTGGGGACGCCAGCGGCTTCAGGGGGAGCTCCAGCCGGGAAACTCTGAGAACGCAGTCTCTGGCAGGGAGTGGAAACTACTCTGCGCCACTCCCCCAGCTTCCCTGGGGCCGCCAGCAGTGTCAGCAGTGTCTGAAGTGATCGGGCAGGGAGCTTTGGGCCTTTGGCAATAGCTTACAGTGTCCCCAGGAGAGAGCAACCACCTGCCACTGCCTGAACCCCCAGCGAGGAGTTCAGGTCAGCCTGGGCTCTCAAGCCCAGTGTCTCCATCACTGAGCACAGTTCTGTGACACCACCCCAACTTGA
This sequence comes from Glaucomys volans, assembly GCA_020662805.1. Classification (NCBI taxonomy): domain Eukaryota; kingdom Metazoa; phylum Chordata; class Mammalia; order Rodentia; family Sciuridae; genus Glaucomys; species Glaucomys volans. The sequence goes on along the minus strand of JAJEJO010000310.1, from coordinate 762,430 downwards.
ACTAGTGCCCAGGCCCACACCCAGGCCCGGAGTCTACCACCTTGCTGTATCTAATCGTCTATCAACACTAGGCTGCCTCTGCCCAGAAGCATTGATCATTCCCAACCTGGAGGTAGTGGGACAGCACCTTTCTTGGGTCACCGCTTGATCAAACACCCCTCAA